>JAODUP010000874.1:60000-254642 GCA_025642065.1 Paralvinella palmiformis | reverse complement strand
ATCACCATATGATCATGTATGAATTTATTTGTTCAATCATGTGAATATTCTTGTTTTACTGTCCAACACTTTGTCTCAATAATAAACAACACACATTTATTTTCTATGTGTAAGGACTTTTATGACTAAGAACGTATTTCTGTGTGTTCATGGAAGGATATATTATTATATACATTTTGAATACAATTACTGTTTTCATTGCAAGAATGCTAACAAACTCAATCAAATCAACAGGGTTCCCACTCTTTTTGAGATGTCTTTTTTATGGACTTTTAAGGGCCAATATAACCCATTTTAGGACCACATCCTAGAAATTCTTGGGTAAACTGAGGCGATCACATATGGCAAGCCCAGATTCAAGGGACACTAACTATGACCAAACCACAGTCAAACACAATTCATAGTAAGACCCTCCACTCATAATCAGCTAGGAGGATATACCTGTTGGGAGGTGTTCTGTTTGATCGGCGGTCTGGCCATGATGGGGTTAGTGTCCCTTTTAACAAGATACATGATGTAAGAAATCACGAACACAAGATAGTATTAAGTTTTTTTAATAAACTGTAGTCACATGATAACACATT
This sequence comes from Paralvinella palmiformis, assembly GCA_025642065.1. Taxonomy (NCBI): domain Eukaryota; kingdom Metazoa; phylum Annelida; class Polychaeta; order Terebellida; family Alvinellidae; genus Paralvinella; species Paralvinella palmiformis. Next base: position 254,058 of record JAODUP010000874.1, on the reverse strand, counting down.
ATGCAAGTCACATCAGCTTTAACACACAACTTACTTGTTAAAGGTGAAAGTCAATAAAATATTCATCAAGAGACAACATTTCAATTAGGACATAGCAGGCAATGATTTAACCTTCTCCTCAATTTCTCTTTCTAGAACCTGCAGTTCCCCTCCCCTCAGAGCGTTTGACTTCACCAGAATACTGTGACTAGTTTTTTCCCCTTTTGCCTCTGCTTCATCTGCATATTTTTCTGACGATGTGGTCAGATTTGTTATGTCAGATTCTAAAACTTTTTTTCTCTTTTTCAAATCATCCACTTCGTCTTGAACCGTTTTTCGTTTTCTTTGGATGGCTTCTTGCCCTTTCTTTCTTTTATCTTCTTCAAGATACTGATGATATCTATATGTGGAACTGGATGCTGAATATAGCAGTTCCTTTGTGATATCAACTTTGAGCATTCCACCTACCAGTACAAAATAATCAATAATTTGCCTCAGTGCCACAATCACGCCTTCACTCATATTGTCCTTCTCTGTCTGTCTGTTGAGGGAATACCCCCTCTCAACAGACGCCTGACCATGCGAAACCAGCAACACTTTACGAACTACTCTCCACAACTTCTCAAACTTCTTGTTCCTACCCATACATTCATAGAGTAACATATCTACTCGGTCATCTTCAACCTTGAAGTCCTTGAACCTAGACTTCAGTTCACAACCGTCTACATCATGCAATAATTCTTTGTAACTTGCAACCAATATATCTACATCATCACCATCAACCCTGTTTAGAGTTACCAATTCTTCCAATAGGCGTTTGCATTTTGACTTTGAATGTTCTTGATCACTCACCATCAACCTGGGATCCAGACAAGCCATATTTGTAACATCAAAACTCTCACATGCTATGCACACGTCTAGAAAAAATAGGAATGTATTAATAATAAGTTGCATGCGTGTGCGCGCGTGTATGTGTGTGTGTGTGTGTTTGTGTGTGTGTGTGTTTGTGTACGCGCGTTTGCGTGTCTGTGTTTGTGTATGTGTGTGTCTGCGTGCGCGCACATGTACGTAAATGGGCGAATGATTGAAAAAATGAGAATGACTGATTGTTTAATTGGGTTATCATCAACTACAATAAGACAATTGGTATAAAATAAAAACTATACTTAAGGGTCTGATCATTCAGTCTAGAATAAGAAATACAAAATAGAATTCATTTTAAAATTCAAGCAATACCCGTGATATTTAAAGTGAAATAAGACAGAAAATAAGAATAAATTGTGAAATTCAAACAATATTTATCGTTTCAATTTTTAAATAGTGAATTACGCTATTAGAAAAACAAAATACAAGATACTTCTATTGTAATAACCATGTTGTCTTTGGCTGTAAATTTATTACAACAGCTGTAACTAGCAAGATATATAAAACTAGTTGTTATTTTATGCCAGAGAAATATAAATTTTCTGTAATTTGGCTTAGTTTGTATTGGTAGTTAGAAAATGAACATCTGGTATTATTATAACTTTGATATGTTAAGTGTTACCGGATATATTGCCTGATATAAGGTAATAGTTATAATATTGATTATGTCATATCACATTAATGCAACACGTGTTAGTAGAAGAAAATGTTTAAGGAAGAACTTTGTTACATATTAACATAATCTAATTAATTCTATATAGGTATAATAATAACAATATAAAATAGACTAATAATAAAGAATATATCAAATTTAGGTTCGAATAACAATTCTCTCTGTAGCAGAAACTAATTTCAAAATACCAAACTGTATTAAAACATTCTTAGAATATTTTTCATTCATAACCAATTAAATAAAAGTTCTTCAATAACAGAGTGAGTAGATGCGTAGTCAGCATTGTGAATAAAGGACAAATCTGAATCAATTATTGAAAGAATCAGTTTCAATGCATTTATAAACTTGTTTTTGCAGACAATAACGTGACATATGAAATTTCATAACATATAACCTGACATGGACAAATGATGTAGGAAATTTAATATAATATTAGATTTTCATTTCCTCGCCAAAATCTATAATTGCCGACATGTTGAAGATAAGCAATAACTCAAATTTTAAATTAATAACAACAAACAATATTTTTCACTCAGTGCTAATAAATAATATAATTTGAATTATGACAGAGCCGTTTTTTACATTAATTCTATTGTTAATGAAATAGTTATTAGGTAATGCAGTGTGGATAAAAAGTTAGAAATTTGCAACTTTTATGAACATAAAATAGATTAAAATCTCCAAGTAGATTGTATCAAAGAGGGAATAACTATAATAGTTTAATAACTGCCATTTACATACAATTTATAGGTGTCTTATAAATGTTATTGATTCTTAGTATGTATGTGTGCGTCCAAAGCAGCATGTCTGTGTATTTACGTACCTGTTTGTATGCGAGGGATGTTTGTGGGGCAGACGTGTGTGTGCGCCCGCGTGTGTGTCTGAGAGCTTGCTCGTGTGTGTTAGTATATATATATATGTAGTGTGTGTTTTGGGGTACATATATAAAGAGGCAACAGGCACAGAGCATCAACATATCTAAACATCCTTCGAAACCTACCTCCATAAATCTAAATACAACTATACATACATTAATCTAAAAATAACATGTTCCATACCTCCACATATTGATAAATGTGTGCGTATACCTAAGCATGTGTCTGGTCTACTCATCAGCCTGTGGGAACCAGCTAATTCGCTTTTCGTACGCGACAAATATGTCACGCCCACAGGAAGGCAACATACCATTTGATACCACAGCTCGCAACAAACAACACGTGCGTGTGGTTCAATGGTGACTTCCTACATACATATCATAAACTATTTTGACACCACAGTTTACATTCAACAGTAATTTTCTGTGGTCCAAAAGAAACCTGTATATAAAGCATTTCGACACCTCAGATGCTGACCTCAGCTTTATTCTGGGTTCGAATAACTGAATAAATCCTACCTATATGAACCATGTATCAATACACGTCCGACTGGTCTGGCGTCGAAGTTCTTCTCTAACCTAAGTGAAAATTCAAGCCCTATATATAGCCTCAGCGTGTTAACAACATTACAGTTTGTTCATAACAAAGATAATGTACACTAACACAGTAAGGACTCACTAAAGCGATTAAACTAAAATAAAAACAAAGTAGCAATACCGCACAATGGATTATTACTGGACTAGAACGAAATATCGTCTCAAACCTGAGTAAACACTACGATTTACTGGAACCTAACAGCTAACCCTCATACGTTTCCGTTCATCACTAAGGGAACGTTCATTCACGCTTAATTTAGCGCCCCTGAGTATATGCAGTTAGGTGTGGTGGGATCTAAATTAAAGCGCCTATCCACTTGATCTATTTGACCCATGGTCGAGAACAGCGGATTTCAGGCAGATCTCCGATATTGCGAATGACACGTCGGGATTATAATAGCTATACATTTAACAAATTTCCTATATCAGTGTAATCTAATTACTCATAATATGGGAAAAAACTCTGTCCGCAGCTTAATACCCATGGAGATGCCTGCCAGAGTAACAAACGACTCGAGGAGTATAAATCCATCAAGCAGCATTGTATGAATTAATAGGTCGTTTCGCCAGACCACATAAGAGGACAACAATATAGATTCTACATTATACATAACAAAGCTAATAAACTCAAACATGTTGTAATAACGAAATAACTTTCTTACATTGGTGTAATAAGGAATCTGGATGGAAATAGATAAGATGTCTGGCACGGGCAATGTGCGTTTTAGGGTACATATATAAAGAGGCAACAGGCACAGAGCATCAACATATCTAAACATCCTTCGAGACCTACCTCCATAAATCTAAATACAAATACAACTATACATACATTAATCTAAAAATAAAATGTTCCATACCTCCACATATTGATAAATGTGTGCGTATACCTAAGCATGTGTCTGGTCTACTCATCAGCCTGTGGGAACCAGCTAATTCGCTTTTCGTACGCGACAAATATGTCACGCCCACAGGAAAGCGGCTACATGCAGGCTACGTACAAAGCCAGAGCTTACGTAAAAACTATACCATTTGATACAGCTCGCCAGCTTACGCGTGCGTGTGGTTCAATGGTGACTTGCTACATACATATCATAAACTATTTTGACACCACAGTTTACATTCAACAGTAATTTTCTGTGGTCCAAAAGAAACCTGTATATAAAGCATTTCGACACCTCAGATGCTGACCTCAGCTTTATTCTGGGTTCGAATAACTGAATAAATCCTACCTATATGAACCATGTATCAATACACGTCCGACTGGTCTGGCGTCGAAGTTCTTCTCTAACCTAAGTGAAAATTCAAGCCCTATATATAGCCTCAGCGTGTTAACAACATTACAGTTTGTTCATAACAAAGATAATGTACACTAACACAGTATGGACTCACTAAAGCGATTAAACACTAAAATAAAAACAAAGTAGCAATACCGCACAATGGATTATTACTGGACTAGAACGAAATATCGTCTCAAACCTGAGTAAATACTACGATTTACTCGAACCTAACAGCTAACCCTCATACGTTTCCGTTCATCACTAAGGGAACGTTCATTCACGCTTAATTTAGCGTCCCTAAGTATATGCAGTTAGGTGTGGTGGAATCTAAATTAAAGCGCCTATCCACTTGATCTATTTGACCCATGGTCGAGAACAGCGGATTTCAGGCCGATCTCCGATACTGCGAATGACACGTCGGGATCATAATAGCTATACATTTAACACATTTCCTATATCAGTGTAATCTAATTACTCATAATATGGGAAAAAACTCTGTCCGCAGCTTAATACCCATGGAGATGCCTGTGCCGGAGTAACAAACGACTCCAGGAGTATAAATCCATCAAGCAGCATTGTATGAATTAATAGGTCGTTTCGCCAGACCACATAAGAGGACAACAATATATATTCTACATTATTCATAACAAAGCTAATAAACTCAAACATGTTGCAACAATGACATAACTTTCTTACATTGGTGTAATAAGGAATCTGGATGGAAATAGATAAGATGTCTGGCACGGGCAATGTGCGTTTTAGGGTACATAGTAAGAGGCAACAGGCACAGAGCATCAACATATCTAAACATCCTTCGAAAACTACCTCCATAAATCTAAATACAACTATACATACATTAATCTAAAAATAAAATGTTCCATACCTCCACATATTGATAAATGTGTGCGTATACCTAAGCATGTGTCTGGTCTACTCATCAGCCTGTGGGAACCAGCTAATTCGCTTTTCGTACGCGACAAATATGTCACGCCCACAGGAAAGCGGCTACATGCAGGCTACGTACAAAAAGCGGAAGCACGTAAAAACTATACCATTGATACCACAGCTCGCAACACACAACACGTGCGTGTGGTTCAATGGTGACTTGCTACATACATATCATAAACTATTTTGATACCACAGTTTACATTCAACAGTAATTTTCTGTGGTCCAAAAGAAACCTGTATATAAAGCATTTCGACACCTCAGATGCTGACCTCAGCTTTATTCTGGGTTCGAATAACTGAATAAATCCTACCTATATGAACCATGTATCAATACACGTCCGACTGGTCTGGCGTCGAAGTTCTTCTCTAAGCTAAGTGAAAATTCAAGCCCTATATATAGCCTCAGCGTGTTAACAACATTACAGTTTGTTCATAACAAAGAGAATGTACACTAACACAGTATGGACTCACTAAAGCGATTAAACTAAAATAAAAACAAACTAGCAATACCGCACAATGGATTATTACTGGACTAGAACGAAATATCGTCTCAAACCTGAGTAAATACTACGATTTACTCGAACCTAACAGCTAACCCTCATACGTTTCCGTTCATTCACGCTTAATTTAGCGTCCCTAAGTATATGCAGTTAGGTGTGGTGGGATCTAAATTAAAGCGCCTATCCACTTGATCTATTTGACCCATGGTCGAGAACAGCGGATTTCAGGCAGATCTCCGATACTGCGAATGACACGTCGGGATTATAATAGCTATACATTTAACAAATTTCCTATATCAGTGTAATCTAATTACTCATAATATGGGAAAAAAACTCTGTCCGCAGTTTAATACCCATGGAGATGCCTGCCAGTTAACAAACGACTCCAGGAGTATAAATCCATCAAGCAGCATTGTATGAATTAATAGGTCGTTTCGCCAGACCACATAAGAGGACAACAATATATATTCTACATTATACATAACAAAGCTAATAAACTCAAACATGTTGCAACAACGACATAACTTTCTTACATTGGTGTAATAAGGAATCTGGATGGAAATAGATAAGATGTCTGGCACGGGCAATATGCGTTTTAGGGTACATAGTAAGAGGCAACAGGCACAGAGCATCAACATATCTAAACATCCTTCGAAACCTACCTCCATAAATCTAAATACAACTATACATACATTAATCTAAAAATAAAATGTTGCATAACTCCACATATTGATAAATGTGTGCATATACCTAATCATGTGTCTGGTCTACTCATCAGCCTGTGGGAACCAGCTAATTCACTTTTCGTACGCGACAAATATGTCACGCCCACAGGAAAGCGGCTACATGCAGGCTACGTACAAAAAGCGGAAGCACGTAAAAACATACCATTTGATACCACAGCTCGCAACAAACAACACGTGCGTGTGGTTCAATGGTGACTTGCTACATACATATCATAAACTATTTTGACACCACAGTTTACATTCAACAGTAATTTTCTGTGGTCCAAAAGAAACCTGTATATAAAGCATTTCGACACCTCAGATGCTGACCTCAGCTTTATTCTGGATTCGAATAACTGAATAAATCCTACCTATATGAACCATGTATCAATACACGTCCGACTGGTCTGGCGTCGAAGTTCTTCTCTAACCTAAGTGAAAATTCAAGCCCTATATATAGCCTCAGCGAGTTAACAGCATTACAGTTTGTTCATAACAAAGATAATGTACACTAACACAGTATGGACTCACTAAAGCGATTAAACTAAAATAAAAACAAAGTAGCAATACCGCACAATGGATTATTACTGGACTAGAACGAAATATCGTCTCAAACCTGAGTAAATACTACGATTTACTCGAACCTAACAGCTAACCCTCATACGTTTCCGTTCATCACTAAGGGAACGTTCATTCACGCTTAATTTAGCGTCCCTAAGTATATGCAGTTAGGTGTGGTGGGATCTAAATTAAAGCGCCTATCCACTTGATCTATTTGACCCATGGTCGAGAACAGCGGATTTCAGGCAGATCTCCGATACTGCGAATGACACGTTGGGATTATAATAGCTATACATTTAACAAATTTCCTATATCAGTGTAATCTAATTACTCATAATATGGGAAAAAACTCTGTCCGCAGTTTAATACCCATGGAGATGCCTGCCGGATTAACAAACGACTCCAGGAGTATAAATCCATCAAGCAGCATTGTATGAATTAATAGGTCGTTTCGCCAGACCACATAAGAGGACAACAATATATATTCTACATTATACATAACAAAGCTAATAAACTCAAACATGTTGCAACAACGACATACATTTCTTACATTGGTGTAATAAGGAATCTGGATGGAAATAGATAAGATGTCTGGCACGGGCAATGTGCGTTTTAGGGTACATATACAGAGGCAACAGGCACAGAGCATCAACATATCTAAACATCCTTCGAAACCTACCTCCATAAATCTAAATACAACTATACATACATTAATCTAAAAGCCAAATGTGCATAACTCCATATTGATATATGCGTATACCTAAGCATGTGTCTGGTCTACTCATCAGCCTGTGGGAACCAGCTAATTCACTTTTCGTACGCGACAAATATGTCACGCCCACAGGAAAGCGGCTACATGCAGGCTACATACAAAAAGCGGAAGCACGTACAAACATACCATTTGATACCACAGCTCGCAACACACAACACGTGCGTGTGGTTCAATGGTGACTTGCTACATACATATCATAAACTATTTTGACACCACAGTTTACATTCAACAGTAATTTTCTGTGGTCCAACAGAAACCTGTATATAAAGCATTTCGACACCTCAGATGCTGACCTCAGCTTTATTCTGGGTTCGAATAACTGAATAAATCCTACCTATATGAACCATGTATCAATACACGTCCGACTGGTCTGGCGTCGAAGTTCTTCTCTAAGCTAAGTGAAAATTCAAGCCCTATATATAGCCTCAGCGTGTTAACAAACATTACAGTTTGTTCATAACAAAGAGAATGTACACTAACACAGTAAGGACTCACTAAAGCGATTAAACTAAAATAAAAACAAAGTAGCAATACCGCACAATGGATTATTACTGGACTAGAACAAAATATGGTCTCATACCTGAGTAAATACTATGATTTATTCGAACCTAACATCTAATGCTTATACATTTCCGTTCATCACTAAGTGAACATTCATTGCCGTAATTTAGCGATCCTAAGTATATGCAGTTAGGTGTGGGAGAGGGCGGGAGTTCGTACCATGATCTATTTGACCCATGGTCGAGAACAGCGGATTTCAGGCAGATCTCCGATACTGCGAATGACACGTCGGGATTATAATAGCTATACATTTAACAAATTTCCTATATCAGTGTAATCTAATTACTCATAATATGGGAAAAAACTCTGTCCGCAGCTATGGAGATGCCTGCCGGATTAACAAACGACTCCAGGAGTATAAATCCATCAAGCAGCATTGTATGAATTAATAGGTCGTTTCGCCAGACCACATAAGAGGACAACAATATATATTCTACATTATACATAACAAAGCTAATAAACTCAAACATGTTGCAACAACGACATACATTTCTTACATTGGTGTAATAAGGAATCTGGATGGAAATAGATAAGATGTCTGGCACGGGCAATGTGCGTTTTAGGGTACATAGTAAGAGGCAACAGGCACAGAGCATCAACATATCTAAACATCCTTCGAAACCTACCTCCATAAATCTAAATACAACTATACATACATTAATCTAAAAATAAAATGTTGCATAACTCCACATATTGATAAATGTGTGCATATACCTAATCATGTGTCTGGTCTACTCATCAGCCTGTGGGAACCAGCTAATTCACTTTTCGTACGCGACAAATATGTCACGCCCACAGGAAAGCGGCTACATGCAGGCTACGTACAAAAAGCGGAAGCACGTAAAAACATACCATTTGATACCACAGCTCGCAACAAACAACACGTGCGTGTGGTTCAATGGTGACTTGCTACATACATATCATAAACTATTTTGACACCACAGTTTACATTCAACAGTAATTTTCTGTGGTCCAAAAGAAACCTGTATATAAAGCATTTCGACACCTCAGATGCTGACCTCAGCTTTATTCTGGGTTCGAATAACTGAATAAATCCTACCTATATGAACCATGTATCAATACACGTCCGACTGGTCTGGCGTCGAAGTTCTTCTCTAAGCTAAGTGAAAATTCAAGCCCTATATATAGCCTCAGCGTGTTAACAACATTACAGTTTGTTCATAACAAAGATAATGTACACTAACACAGTATGGACTCACTAAAGCGATTAAACTAAAATAAAAACAAAGTAGCAATACCGCACAATGGATTATTACTGGACTAGAACGAAATATCGTCTCAAACCTGAGTAAATACTACGATTTACTCGAACCTAACAGCTAACCCTCATACGTTTCCGTTCATCACTAAGGGAACGTTCATTTACGCTTAATTTAGCGTCCCTAAGTATATGCAGTTAGGTGTGGTGGGATCTAAATTAAAGCGCCTATCCACTTGATCTATTTGACCCATGGTCGAGAACAGCGGATTTCAGGCAGATCTCCGATACTGCGAATGACACGTCGGGATTATAATAGCTATACATTTAACAAATTTCCTATATCAGTGTAATCTAATTACTCATAATATGGGAAAAAACTCTGTCCGCAGTTTAATACCCATGGAGATGCCTGCCGGATTAACAAACGACTCCAGGAGTATAAATCCATCAAGCAGCATTGTATGAATTAATAGGTCGTTTCGCCAGACCACATAAGAGGACAACAATATATATTCTACATTATACATAACAAAGCTAATAAACTCAAACATGTTGTAATAACGACATAACTTTCTTACATTGGTGTAATAAGGAATCTGGATGGAAATAGATAAGATGTCTGGCACGGGCAATGTGCGTTTTAGGGTACATGTAAGAGGCAACAGGCACAGAGCATCAACATATCTAAACATCCTTCGAAACCTACCTCCATAAATCTACATACAACTATACATACATTAATCTAAAAATAAAATGTTCCATACCTCCACATATTGATAAATGTGTGCGTATACCTAAGCATGTGTCTGGTCTACTCATCAGCCTGTGGGAACCAGCTAATTCGCTTTTCGTACGCGACAAATATGTCACGCCCACAGGAAAGCGGCTACATGCAGGCTACGTACAAAAAGCGGAAGCACGTAAAACATACCATTTGATACCACAGCTCGCAGCAAACAACACGTGCGTGTGGTTCAATGGTGACTTGCTACATACATATCATAAACTATTTTGACACCACAGTTTACATTCAACAGTAATTTCTGTGGTCAAACGAAACCTGTATATAAGCATTTCGACACGCTTTATTCTGGGTTCGAATAACTGAATAAATCCTACCTATATGAACCATGTATCAATACACGTCCGACTGGTCTGGCGTCGAAGTTCTTCTCTAACCTAAGTGAAAATTCAAGCCCTATATATAGCCTCAGCGTGTTAACAACATTACAGTTTGTTCATATCAACGATAATGTACACTAACACAGTATGGACTCACTAAAGCGATTAAACTAAAATAAAAACAAAGTAGCAATACCGCACAATGGATTATTACTGGACTAGAACGAAATATCGTCTCAAACCTGAGTAAATACTACGATTTACTCGAACCTAACAGCTAACCCTCATACGTTTCCGTTCATCACTAAGGGAACGTTCATTCATGCTTAATTTAGCGTCCCTAAGTATATGCAGTTAGGTGTGGTGGGATCTAAATTAAAGCGCCTATCCACTTGATCTATTTGACCCATGGTCGAGAACAGCGGATTTCAGGCAGATCTCCGATACTGCGAATGACACGTCGGGATTATAATAGCTATACATTTAACAAATTTCCTATATCAGTGTAATCTAATTACTCATAATATGGGAAAAAACTCTATCCGCAGCTTAATACCCATGGAAATTACCGGATGCAAACGACTCCAGGAGTATAAATCCATCAAGCAGCATTGTATGAATTAATAGGTCGATTCGCCAGACCACATAAGAGGACAACAATATATATTCTACATTATACATAACAAAGCTAATAAACTCAAACATGTTGCAACAACGCCATACATTTCTTACATTGGTGTAATAAGGAATCTGGATAGAAATAGATAAGATGTCTGGCACGGGCAATGTGCGTTTTAGGGTACATAGTAAGAGGCAACAGGCACAGAGCATCAACATATCTAAACATCCTTCGAAACCTACCTCCATAAATCTAAATACAACTATACATACATTAATCTAAAAATAAAATGTTGCATAACTCCACATATTGATAAATGTGTGCATATACCTAATCATGTGTCTGGTCTACTCATCAGCCTGTGGGAACCAGCTAATTCGCTTTTCGTACGCGACAAATATGTCACGCCCACAGGAAAGCGGCTACATGCAGGCTACGTACAAAAAGCGGAAGCACGTACAAACATACCATTTGATACCACAGCTCGCAACACACAACACGTGCGTGTGGTTCAATGGTGACTTGCTACATACATATCATAAACTATTTTGACACCACAGTTTACATTCAACAGTAATTTTCTGTGGTCCAAAAGAAACCTGTATATAAAGCATTTCGACACCTCAGATGCTGACCTCAGCTTTATGGTTCGAATAACCGAATAAATCCTACCTATATGAACCATATATCAATACACGTCCGACTGGCGTCGAAGTTCTTCTCTAACCTAAGTGAAAATTCAAGCCCTATATATAGCCTCAGCGTGTTAACAACATTACAGTTTGTTCATAACAAAGATAATGTACACTAACACAGTATGGACTCACTAAAGCGATTAAACTAAAATAAAAACAAAGTAGCAATACCGCACAATGGTTTATTACTGGACTAGAACGAAATATCGTCTCAAACCTGAGTAAATACTACGATTTACTCCGAACCTAACCTCAACTAACACCCTCCTTGTTTCCAGTTCATCACTAAGGAACGTTGGTGCTGAGTGGCGTCCCTGTAAGTATATGCAGTTAGGTGTGGTGGGATCTAAATTAAAGCGCCTATCCACTTGATCTATTTGACCCATGGTCGAGAACAGCGGATTTCAGGCAGATCTCCGATCCTGCGGAGCCAGCGTAGGGACACTGTGGCTATACAGTAACAATTTCTATATCAGTGTAAATAAATTGCTCATATCATGGGAAAAACTCCAATGATTTGTCTGTGGAATGCCTGCCGGAGTAACAAACGACTCCAGGAGTATAAATCCATCAAGCAGCATTGTATGAATTAATAGGTCGTTTCGCAAGACCACATAAGAGGACAACAATATATATTCTACATTATACATAACAAAACTAATAAACTCAAACATGTTCTACAACGACATACATTTCTTACATTGGTGTAATAAGGAATCTGGATGGAAATATATAAGATGTCTGGCACGGGCAATGTGCGTTTTAGGGTACATAGTAAGAGGCAACAGGCACAGAGCATCAACATATCTAAACATCCTTCGAAACCTACCTCCATAAATCTAAATACAACTATACATACATTAATCTAAAAATAAAATGTTGCATACCTCCACATATTGATAAATGTGTGTATGTGTGTGTGTGTGTGTGTGTGTGTGTGTGTGTGTGTGTGTGTGTGTGTGTGTGTGTGTGTGTGTGTGTGTGTGTGTGTGTGTGTGTGTGTGTGTGTTTTAGCTGTGTATAATAAGGCACAGGCACAGAGAATCTCGAACCGTGAATTCAAACTCTGGACGTTTCTTCAGGGGACTGAATCCAGAGTGGCGACTTTTCTTGCTGAGACATGTGTAATGTCTCACCAGTCCCTAAGCCGCCAAGCAAAAACAAAAAGCGAATCACCTACAGCCGTGGAGTTTGGGAGTAGAACACCCAAGTCAGATCACGGCAGTAGTGAGAATGTTTAGATTAATTATCTAAGCAGCCCTATTTATAGCTATTTTTTAATTGCTGTATCTTTCTTCAAAGCAATATTATATAAACCATATAACCCAATTGTCACTGTCTTCAAAGATCAGTTTTTACAACGGGCAGGCGTCATGAAGCGACTACTATTAAAACTGTTTATCTTAATTACTATTAAAAGACTGACATCTGCGCTGAAGCAGACCGTAATAGCGCGTCATAGCTTCCGTACTGTTTGAACTATTCTATCATTTTCAAACCTGACCTAATTTATGCTATTCTAACTATTGTAGTTCTTAAATGCTATTTATGACAAGCAGATTAGAGCTAATCTTGAATGTCATAGTACAAACTGGACATAACTGGACCTGGGAAATATAATTCTATTCCCATATACAACTAAAGTTGTTATATAAAACACACCAACCGCGCGAGCTGTGTCCAATGCCACCGCTCGAGATGCGATGCAGTGTTTCTATTCCTGAGTCAGGAGTACTTATTATGCTTTAAGAGCGTACTGTGTCTGCTAAGTCATTTAAATGCTGGATAACCAGGCCAAACATCTAAACGGCGTGCCTCCAAAGACGCAAATAGTGCACGGAATATATAGCTCTAGATCAACTTTTCTTGAATGCAGGGACCGGGAAATATGGTCTCCACGCATAGAAAACGGAACTTTCTCAACCGCAGCATAATATGCCTTGTGATATTTGCTGGAGGGTCAAATACCTCACAAACATACAAATCCAATAAATACTATGACCTACTCGTCACTATTACATCGGCGCTTTAGCAGACCGTTATGGCAGAATTGCCGTTCTATATATTAACATTTTCAAATCAGACCTAATGTCTGCTATACAAACTATAATTATAATATGGGGTTTTATTAATGACAAGGAGACTAAAGTTAGCCTTGAATGTCATAGTACAGACTGGACATAACTGGACCTAGGAAAGATAATTCTATTCCCACAAATAACTAAGGTGAATTATATATACAATTAAACTTGTTATATAAAATACACCAACCACACGAGCTGTGTCCAATGCCACCGCTCGAGATGCGATGCAGTGTTTCTATTCCTGAGTCAGGAGTACATGCTTTAAGAGCGTACTGTGTCTGCTACAGTCATTTAAATGCTGGATAACCAGGCCAAACACTTAAACGGCGTGCCTCCAAAGACGCAAATAGTGCACGGAATATATAGCTCTATATCAACTTTTCTTAGAACGCATGGACCTGGAAATAGTGTTTTAGCTGTGTATAATAAGGCACAGGCACAGAGAATCTCGAACCGTGAATTCAAACTCTGGACGTTTCTTCAGGGGACTGAATCCAGAGTGGCGACTTTTCTTGCTGAGACATGTGGAATGTCTCACCAGTCCCTTATTATTGGATAATACGTTTGACTTAAATGTGAGAATAAATATTCTTTTGTTATAAGTAGGACCTGTATGAAAGCCAATAACGGAAAGGGGACGTTAAACCCTGAGGACAGAGGTTTCTCAACCACACCAACATAGTGGGGGAGGAGGTTTCTCAACCACACCAACATAGTGGGGGAGGAGGTTTCTCAACCACACCAACATAGTGGGGGAGGAGGTTTCTCAACCACACCAACATAGTGGGGGAGGAGGTTTCTCAACCACACCAACATAGTGGGGGAGGAGGTTTCTCAACCACACCAACATAGTGGGGGAGGAGGTTTCTCAACCACACCAACATAGTGGGGGAGAAGGTTTCTCAACCACTCCAACATAGAGGCTGTAATAGTAGTGGTGATGACGATGATGGTGATGACGGTAGTGGTAATGGTGATGATGGTGATGGTGGTGACGATAGTGGTAGTGGTGATGACGGTGATGGTGATGACGGTAGTGGTAGAGGTGATGACGGTGATGGTGATGACGGTAGTGGTAGAGGTGATGACGGTGATGGTGATGACGATAGTGGTAGAGGTGATGACGATGATGGTGGTGACGATAGTGGTAGTGGTGATGACGGTGATGGTGATGACGATAGTGGTAGTGGTGATGACGGTGATGGTGATGACGATAGTGGTAGAGGTGATGACGGTGATGGTGATGACGATTGTGGTAGAGGTGATGACGATGATGGTGATGACGGTAGTGGTAGTGGTGATGACGGTGATGGTGATGACGGTAGTGGTAATGGTGATGACGGTGATGGTGATGAAAGTAGTGGTAGTGGTGATGACGGTGATGGTGATGACGGTAGTGGTAGTGGTGATGACGGTGATGGTGATGACGGTAGTAGTAGTGGTGATGACGGTGATGGTGATGACGGTGATGGTGATGAACAGCCTGAATGTAAAGTTTACTGCAAGATTCCTTTTTCTTCTATGTATATACTTCCGTTTGACGATGGAGTTAAACACGCTTGTACAAATTGGACATAGCTGAATCTAGGAAACATAATTATTTTACCACATACAACTAAGGTGAACTTTATATGCAACTAGAGCTGTTATTCAAAACACACCACCCGCGCGAACTGTGTCCAATGCCACAGCTAGAGATGCGATGCAGTGTTTCTATTCCTGAGTCAGGAGTATTTATAATGCAATAAGAGCGTACTGTGCCTGCTACAGTCATTAAAATGTTGGATAAGCAGGCAAAACACCTAAACGTCGTCCCTCTAAAGAGGCAAATAGTACACGGAATATAAAGCTCAAGATCGACTTTACTTGAATTCGGGGACCAGGAAATATCTACTCCATGCACAGAAAACGGAACATCTCAACCGCAGCATAATATGCCTTGTGATATTTTCTGGAGGGTCAAATACCATATTAACATACAAATCCAATAAATATTATGGCCTACTCTTGACTAACCATTTATGATATCAAATATTACAAAATTGGTGAAAAGAAAACACGAATCACGGGCAGTGTATGTTTCAGCTGTGTATAATAAAGCACATGAACAGAGAATCTCAAACTGTGAATTCAAACTCTGGACGTTTCTTCAGGGGACTGAATCCAGAATAGGACTTTTCATGCTGAGAAATGTGTAATCTCTCACCAGTCCCTCAGCCGCTAATTAAAACAAAAAGCGAATCACTTACAACGGTAGAGTTTGGGAGTAGAACACCCAAGTCAGGTCACGACAGTTTTGAGAATGTTTAGATTAATTAGCTAAGCAGACCTATTTAAGCTATTTTTTCAATTGCTGGTCTTTATTCAAACCAGTACTATATAAACTATATAACCCAATTGTCACTGTCATCAATGATCAGTTTGTACAACAGATAGGCGTTACGAAGCGACTACTATTAAAACTGTTAGCTTATTGCTATTTAAAGACTGACATCTGCGCTGAAACAGACCGTAATAGCGCGTCATAGCTTTGATACTGTTAAAACTATGTATTAACATTTTCAAACCAGACCTAATGTCTGTTGTTCAAACTGTTGTAGTAATAACGTTCTTAAATGTTATTTAAGAGAAGCAAATTAAAGATAACCTTGAGTGCAATAGTACAAACTGGACAAAGCTGGGCCGGCCTGGGAAAGATAATTAATTTCCCACATACAACCAAGGTGAATTCTATATGTAACTTAACTTGCTTTAAGAGCGTATTGCTCCTGCTACAGTCATTTAAATGCTGGATAACTAGGCCAAACACTTAAACGGCGTCCTTCCAAAGACGGAAATAGTACACGGACTATACAGCTCTAGATCAACTTTTCTTGAATACGGGGACAAGGAAATTTAGTTTCCACGCACAGAAAATGTAACATCTCAACTACAGTATAATATGCCTTGTGATATTTGCTGGAGGGTCAAATACCTCATTAACATATATATCCAATAAATAATATGACCTACTCATGACTAACCATTTATGATATCAAATATTACAAAATTGGTGAAAAGAAAACTCAGATCTCAATCTCTGGCACATACAGTGTCTGTTTTAGGTCTGCATAATAAGGCATAGATACAGAGAATCTCAAACTATTAATTCAAACTCTGGACGTTTCTTCAAGTGACTAAGTTCAGAGTGGCGACTTTTCTTGCTGAGACATGTGTAAACTCTCATTAGTCCCTAAGCCGCTAATTAAATCAAAAACCAAACCACTTACAACCGTGGAGTTTGGTAGTGAAACACCCAAGTCAGGTTACGGCAGTTGTGAGAATGTTTAGATTAATTAACTAAGCAGCCCTAGTTATAGCTCTTTTTCAATTGCTGGTCTTTATTCAAGGCAATACTATATAAACTATATAACCCAATTGTCACTGTCTTCAATGATCAGTTTGTACAACAGGTAGGCGTTACGAAGCGACTACTCTAAACTGTTAGCTTATTGCTATTTAAAGACTGACATCTGCGCTGAAACAGACCATAATATCGCGTCATAGCTTTGGTACTGTTACAACTATGTATTAACATTTTCAAACCAGAACTAATGTCTGCTATTCAAACTATTGTAGAAATAAAGTTCTTAAATGTTATTTAGGACAAGCAGATTAGAGAACATTTTGAATGCCATAGTACAAACTGGACAAAGCTCGGCCTAGGAAAGATAATTATATTCCCACCTACAATCAACTCGAATTTATATGCAACTATAGTTGTTATGTAAAAAACACCAAACATGCGAGCTGCATCCAATGCCACAGCTAGAAATACGATGTAGTGTTTCTATTCCTGAGTCAGGAATATGTATAATGCTTAAAGAGCGTATTGCGCTTGCTACAGTCATTTAAAGGTTGGATAACTAGGCCAAACACTTAAACGGCGTCCCTCCAAAGACTCAAATTGTGCACGAAATATACAGCTCTAGAGCAATTTTTCTCAGTATGCTTGGATCAGGAAACATAATATCCACGCACAGAAACGGAATATCTTAATCGCAGGATAACATGCTTTGTGATATTTGCTGAAGGGTCAAATTCCTCATAAACATACAAATCCAATAAATACTATGACCTACTCGTCAATAAAAATTTACATCTACGCATTAGCAGACCATTATTGCGGAATTGCCGTTATATATATTAACATTTTAAATCGGACCTAATATCTGCTATTTAAACAATGATTACAATATTGGGCTTTATTAATGACAAGGAGACTAAAGTTAGCCTTGATTGTCATAGTACAGACTGGACATAACTGGACCAAGGAAAGATAATTCTATTCCCACATACAACTAAGGTGAATTTTATGTATAACTAAAGTTGTTATATAAAAGACACCAGCCATGTCTAATACCACAGCTCCAGATGCAAGTACATACCAACAAAACAAATTGGTTGACCTTCCATATTAAAGGATATGCTATTACATTAGCCTGTTGCTGTACTTCTTTTTCTACCACATGATTTTGATTATGCTTTAGTAAAAGTTAGAATGATAATATAATTAAAAATCCCAAATAAATAAGAGTGAATTGTGAGGCATGGCTTCTCACTTTCTATACTGATACATTTATATCACCAGAAATGTTTATTTTATTTTGGTGAATAAAGATGAGTTACAAGATATTTCTCAGTGATAATATCGGGTATAAGATGCCAGAGAGTTAAAGTTTAGCCGCTAAAGCCACTGAGACCTGAAGAGATTGCCTTACTGAGAACCAACTAAATAAGTACCTTGTACTGAAAAGCATGCAAAATCAGTGAACAGATCAGATGACGACATCCCTGTTTTTCATCCTGGAGTTTTACAATAATGACAAATCTCTGGGCGCTCTTTGGTACTTTTATTTATTAAAAAGCTGATCCGTAGCCTAATTTTCTTAATTAAAGGTTATTTCTGGGGGAAAAGGTTTCATTGTTGTTTTACACGTGGAAATATGTTTTACATCCATTCCCTCATTATTCTAATAAATATAATTTCTACCTATCGTTATTTCAGACACTCTACAGCTAACCATTAGTTAAGTTGATAAAGCATAGTCTTCAACGGCTGACTATTAATTAACAATAAAAGATGAAACACCCTTCAGATATTATGAGGCTGTGATTGAACCAAGAGAAAGGAGTTTTTAATAAGAAGTAATCATTCACATCTAGTAGATACCTCTAAACAGGTAACATCATAAAAGTCCATTATTAAGGAATTGGGATATTTGATGTATTACATTCAAAATCATTTCGTGGGTAAATGTATCGACGGTTACATTTTAGAAATTATTGTTTTGAACATTCTTGTATTCGCTAGGAAATTGTATGCATAGTTATCATAGAGAATGAACTAGAAGTTTTATTACAATATCAAATAACTATGTGGTTACTGATATTTTGCTATAACACAAATACAAATGATATCAGATTAAATAAGGTCTAAAGTGATTTACCTCAACAAGGTGCAGCATGCGCCGATTCTCTGTAAAATATCCCAATTTAATGTAGAAAATATACGTATAGAGTTACCGATTTAAATTGTGAATACAATAAGTCGAGTCGTGATAGCGCAGTTGGTTAGAGCGTAGGACTCGTAGGCGAACGGTCGCGGGTTCGAGGCTCAGTGAACTGCAATGCCGTCGTGTGGCGACTGGTTCACTCATCCATAAAACAATTATTATCTGACAGGACGCGATGGCTGCGTGTTTGAGTAACGCTTTGCGCCTATAATGGCAGCATGCGTTGTATACTCCCTTGGGAGTTGAGATATGTGCTGGGTTAAAACAGGTCTGAGTCAGGGATAATAATAATGTAAAGCATTATTATTATTATTAAGTTAAATCCCGAATGTCTTTGACATGCTATCAAAGTTTCTTAAAATGAAGTGATTCGAGAAAATATCATTGGCCGATTGAGAGTGTATACTAGTGCGCGTGCGTGCGGGTCTCTGTGTGTGTGTATGTGTGCGCGCGCGCTAACGCGCGTGTGTGTGCGTGTGTTGCTGTGTATAATGAGGCGCAGGCACAGAGAATCTCAAACCGTGAATTCAAAATCTGGACGTTTCTTCAGGGGACTGAATCCAGAATAGCGACTTTTCTTGCTGAGAAATGTGTAATTGTCTCACCAGTCCCTAAGCAGCGCTATTTATAGCTATTTTTTAGTTGCCGTATCTTTCTTCACATCAATACTCTACAGACTATATACCCTCAATTGTCACTGTCGTCTATACCTAATGTATGTTATTCAAACTATGCTAACGGAATATACAGCTCTAGATGTGTGTGTGTGTGTGTGTGTGTGTGTTGTTTTGTTTTGTTTTGTTTTGTGTGTTTTGTGTGTGTGTGTGTGTGTGTGTGTGTGTGTGTGTTTAGGGTACATATAAAGAGGCAACAGGCACAGAGGATCAACATATCTAAACATCCTTCGAGACCTACCTCCATAAATCTAAATACAAATATACATTACATTAATACATACATTAATCTAAAAATAAAATGTTCCATACCTAGCAAAGCTAATAGAGTTAAACATGTTGTAATAACGAGATGACTTCCTTACATTGGTGTAATAAAGAATCTGGACCGAAATACTATGAGGGAAAAAACTCTGTCCGCAGCTTAATACTCATGGAGAAGCCTGTTGGAGTAACAAATGACTCGAGGAGTATAAATCCACCAAATAGCATTGTATGAATTAATAGGTCGTTTCGCAAGATCACATAAGAGGACAACGATATAGATTATACATTATACATAGCAAAGCTAATAGACTTAAAAATGCTGTAATAACGACATAAGTTTCTTACATTGGGGTAATAAGGAATCTGGATCGAAATACGTCTGATATCTTCCATAGGCAATGTTTGTTTTAGGATTCATACAGAGGCACACACACACACACAGAGCATCAACAACTGTAAACATCACTTGAGACCTCTACCTCCATAAATATAAATATAAATAAAACTAGACATACATCAATCTAAATATAAAAGGTTCTCTTTCTCCACCTATCAATACATATATGCGTAGACCTATACATGTGTCTGGTCTACTCATCAGCCTGTGGGAACCAGCTAATTCACTTTTCGTACCCGACAAATATGTCACGCCCACAGAAAAGCGGCTACATGCAGGCTACGTACAAACGGAAACACGTAAAACACAATTTGACACCACATCTCATAGTAAACAACACGTGCTGTAAAGTATCCCAATTTGCCCGGTTCACTGTAAGGTCCCGCAATTACGGAGCCGTTACTATTCAGTGAACCGTTGATAGATAGGCTTCACACATTTCCCGGAAACACTCGAAGCTCGATACAGCCAGCGGCAGGCATCATATTATTTAGAAGTAACTAATACAGTTGACAATGATTGAAAAACAATGACATGCAAAGATAGCGTCAGATTGCTAAGAATAATTAATAAACGATGAAACAGTGCCATGAATTCCAGACGAGATAGGGCTAGATTTATATAAGTGGCCAGGCACCGATATGAAAAGATAATACTAAATTAGTTAGAAACAAATTAACTTAAGAGTTATCAATTATAGATAACTGACCCCTGGCTGCAAGTATCACGCTGAGTCTCTGGTCCGGGAATTGCTATATAAGCCAGTAGCGATGGACTCATGCAGCCAGTGACTAAAGCAGTGATTTAAGGAACCAGTGACTAGAGCAGTGACTCAATGAACCAGTGACAAAGGCAGTGACTCGAGGAGGTAGTAACTCATGAAGCAGTGACTCAAGGAAACCGTGATTCAATGAAGCAGTGCCTTTCGCAGCTTGATACTGACGCGTGTTACTTGATAGACATGTTGTATAGTTGAAATAAACTCTGCTAGGCCTACCTGCAAAACACAGCGAGTCCTCCGTCTTCTGCGTGTGAAGGAACGCGTGAATTAAATCTTAGAATTGCTGCCGTTCGAAACATCGTTTTTATAAACGGGTGGCGGTCCTAGAATTCTATAGTGCGTGTGGTTAAATGGCGACTTACTACATACATAAGATAACTATTTTGACACCACAGTTTACATGCAACAGTAATTCTCTGTAGCCCAAAAGAAACCTATATATATATATATATATATATATAGAGAGAGAGAGAGAGAGAGAGAGAGGAGCATTTCGACACCTCAGATGTTGATATCAGCTTTATTCTGGGTTCGAATAACTAAACAAATCCTACCTATATGAATCGGCTCGATAGATATCCCACTGGTCTGGTGTCACATGTTGTTCTCTCACCTAAGTAAAACGTTAGGGCTTTTATAGTCCCTCGGCGTGTTAACCAACATTATAGTTTGTTGAACACGTGAGACAATGCACGTGAGACCATCTCCATATTGAAGCAGTGGAGTGATTTAACTATAAAAAGTAGCAATACCGTACATTGGATTATTACTGGACGAGAACCATTTTTTTAAATATTAGTTCAATGGGAAGTTTCATAGACCGCTTAGTGGCTCCGGGTAGTTCATACTAGACTGACACCTATGGCGCAAAAGAATATGGACGCATGGACCTATTTTATTTGTGGTGCTGTAATTGTAAATATAGGCCAGCGCCTAACGAGATCACCAGCCGTGCCTGCTTTGGTATATGCAAATGATGACTTAGCCAGAAACAGCAACGGACCAGAAACCAAACGACCGAGTATGATAAATTCGTTGAGGAAAATAAACGGGCCTGGGATACCATGGACGGAATTTCGTATGATGACGATAATCATACAGCTTGTTACTACCAATAACATACTTGTTAATATTCCGTCAGTATGCGCAATGCTTTGGCTGTTTAAAAACGCTTTAATGCAGGGGGGTTGAAACAGAACGGTTAAATCCATGCCATAGCATACTGCTTTGCTTCAGCCTAATAATATTACTCCCCCATAAGATGATGGATTTCTCTTTTCTATTATGAAGCCAACCAGGATTAGTGTATCATCTGCCAATCTCATTGATCATATTAATTCCAATAACACTCTGATATTATTATATCTGATGCCTTTGATCATTTCGGAACTTTCTACATAACCTAATCAAAGAACAGAAACATATATATATGGATAAGTGAGTAATAATATGTTTTTTATATATATATATATATATATATATATATATACTTACACAGACGTCAATAAGTACCTGGCTCACTCTTATCATCCTTCAACACATCTACCTGTTGTATTGTATACAACATTTTATGTAACTTTCTTTCAGGGGAGTCTAGCCGCCTTCGGGCCGGCGCTGATTCACACAAGAAATCATCCATCATTAAGCATCTGGGTCAGTAGTAAGACGCTAGTTTTGGTAAAAGAGTCATCCATTCTTCGTTTATAATGAAAACTCGAGTAATGCATATTACAAGGGCACTTCATTTTACAAGCTAGTGGAATGAAAGGGATAATTAGAGTATTCATTCACTTTATCTAGTAAATGCTTATGTTTGTAAACTTAATATTTCAAACAGAACCCAACCGATATTCATACTGCATACATATGCTGTGTTCTAAAGACTAGTACAATCCAATATAAGATTGTTTGAATCTCACTTCTTTACCCTAACATTTTTTAAACTCTTTCATTGATTTCTCTTTTTCTAGACACAACTAAATCCAACATGTCTTCACAACCGCTTTCTCCGTCATGCTTCAGATGTTGTAGTAGATTTCTCCTTCCTGCAAACATACATAAGATCACACAGTTTACTTTGTCTTACACTGTGCAGAACTTCAAATTTATTGATATCCAAAATACTGCCTAGAGGATTTCCAAAATAGAAATGAAAACTAATCATAACGTTCCGAATGTCGACGCCTCATAGTTTTTACTTTGCTCGAGTGTCGCCATCTGTTGTCGTTAATATAGCGAAGAAACTACAAAAAAACATGTGTGGTTTTGATAATTACATCAACTAGATTATTTAAATAGACTAGAAATGAATATAGTAAACACACCGTTTGAAACTGGAATTGTGCCTCATCTGAAATGACTCATATTCTCAAAAATAACTGAAATAAATTTTTTTTAAGTAACGAAATTTCATAATCTTTCTATCTAGCTCTATAAACATCATTATGCCTTTAGAGTGAACTATTCATCAATTCATCCAATAATTCTTCTTTGTAATCATTGTGCAGAATCTACCCATCATCCAAATACTAAGATATTTTTTATAATCACGGTAAATTATTTGATGTAATAAGCCGATAATATCCTATGTAAACAAATTCCTATGGAATCAATGGTATTGTAAACCAGTAGTCGAACAGTTATCTATCTAATCGGCATGAATATGTGGATATCAATAGGCATCAATCGGCTTACACTTAAATAACATATGGGGTTCCACAGAGATGAATTTTGAGGCCGTTCTTCCAAGCTAAGTTAATATTATAGAAAATCCAAGCACTGGGAAAATATTTACGTTTGCTGATGATACGACAAATCTATTAATAAATAATTTATTTGTGTAATTTTTTTAAATCGTCTTTCATTGTTAAGCAAAAGTTAAGCAAAATATATTATTATCTGACCCACCTCATTAGGCAGCGATTTGTCAAAATACAATGTATTAATAGTAAACATCAACTTGTGCAAATTAGGCAATGATTATGACTAAAAATCTGAAAACATTTATGTACTTTTTATGTAAGTTAAACATTTATCTCACATAAAAAGAAGTATCACGAGTTTTTGCTTTCTCTTCAAACAAATGAAAACTTTTTTAAGAAATATGTTATTCTGAAACTTACTTGAAATATTAATCATTTGATTTCGAGCATAAATGTTGCCAATTTCATATATATATATATATATATATATATATATATATTACAGTCTAACCTAAAATAGAGACATGCTATATTTCTCTGTGACTCAAAAATCTCAGTATTTATATGTCCATAAATTGTATTCAGTTAATGTAGCACAAATTGGTTTAAACAATTCCGTATGAAATATCACACGATCATTTCAAAGGGCTAATGAAATCGCAAATATTAAAGCAATATCCCCAGTCTGTTATATGCACAAATGTAGACTTTTATTAATGCTACAACTGATATTAACCATTGTTGGACATTAAATATGATTCGAAAATATATACTAACATGCTCACTCAATTAAGCGATATATATGTGTGTGTGTGCGCGCGCGCGTGTGCGCGCACGTGTGTGTGTGTGTGTGTGTGTGTGTGTGTTCTAAAGATATTTAAGGCGCAGGCACAGGTGTTATACTTTTATTCAAACAACAATTTTAATTACAAATTGGTTAAAAATATATTTAATTACATGTATAATTTAATTAAATGTATAATTTTATTACCTGTATAGTTTAGAAGACATAAAAGGAAAAACTTAATTACTAAAATAATCCAGAAGAGAATAATCTCAATATAAACAAGAAACTATCACTAAAACAAACCAGACTTTGTGCCGAACACTACGGCCAAGAATTCATCAATAAAGATTAAACTTAAAATAGAAAAGTAAAATATTAGTACACAGTATGAATAATATATGAATAATATATGGATACTAATAGCATAAATATTAGTAGCAGCGATGCAACACGACTCAACTCAATAGCAACGTTACCATGTTGCTAGAGGTTTATATACACAATATTCACTAAGAAGCCAGGCACTTAAGCCTTTTTATTTTTTTAACAAAGGAGGTGTGGTATCTAATTTGTTTGTGCTACTTCTGAACTTACGTAACCCGGCGTTTAGAAAACATGCCAACGATAATTGAATATAATTAATATGTTTGTACAGGTGTGAAAGTACCCGACGTAATAAGAAAATAAACTTAAAATATACTTCAAAGGAATTAGTCGTAGCTTCCCATTTTAAAATTGATATTTAGGTATCTCATTGCTTTGCAAACATAGTAACGGTGGGTTGACTTTTTTGGGTGGGATTGACGTTTTACTGAAGTTGTGTTTACAAGAAACTGTTCTAGAGCTTCAGGAGACATTCTATTTTTTAAGGTATTTATTTCAACCTACTTATGCTAAATAACCCCGAGAGGCTTTTATGTATAGTGTAAGCAGTGATGATACTATATTGGTAGTGTTCTAAATAACTCTTCGGTTGAAGTAGTTTAAAATGTTGATTTATTATTATTGAAGCCATGTTTCCTGTTCTAGAAAACGGCATTACTACAGCTACAGTATCACTCTTTTCACCTGATTCTAATATATCTTTCGAACCTTTTTCTTTCTTTAACCCTGTTGGTTCGAATGATCTCAGGGTATCATTCCAAAGAGTTTCTTGTTTAATCGATTAATTCGATCCTGCCAATCGGAAACTGTGTTATGTATCTATTCAATCGGTATTAAAATATAATCACCCGAAGATGGACGGTTGTAATCAGGCAGAGAGGAGTCATCTGCATGCATTTTTAAATGAACAGTAAGAAGAAAATCCATGTTTTCTTTTATTGTAAATTAGCACTTATGCGAAGAGATGAACTATAGTTACGACAACATATTGTTTATTACAGAAGTAGCACTGATAAGCATAAATAACGTTTGAAGAAGAGCAATCTATATCTCCCATCATGCCAAATGGTTTTTGGGTGACAGTGCTCGTAATATTTGAGCAATCACTTATTAGCTGACACGTCATGTAGTTCATAGTATTGGATGGTTTTGAACCCCAACAGGTGGTACTTGGAATACCTTTATTTGACGGACGTTGTTTTATTTGCAATTCCCTAACAGCTTGGCCTTTAATATCGCACATCCATCTTTTAGAGTAAGGCTTGAAAAAGAAAACTCCATGCCTTATCAAATTCCTTTTCGTTGGAACATATTATGAAAATATTGGATAATTTGCGATCTTAATAAAGATTTAAATGTATGTTTGAGATGAAAAGAATATTTGTGTAGTAGCTGTTGTATATCGGTTGGTTTAAATAATATCTTGGTGAGTATGGTAATTTTAGGGTCCTTGAATACAGTGGTATCTAAATAATTGATATAATAAATATAACTAGAAGATTTAATTTAGAATTTAGAAGCACAAAAAACGCCCCCTTGCCATGTGGGCCATATTATGAAAACATCATCCAAATACCGGAAGTAGGCGTGAGCTTTTAATAAACCTTTAAGTAATGCCTCTTTCTCACATTTTGCCATGTAAATAGCAGCGTAGTGTGGTGCCCAATCCCTGCCCATTGAAGTATAATGAGTGAACACTGTTCACACCTCACACTCATACAAGACTCTATATATAGCAGGGTATCCTTTTATTCAATAACACAATCCACTAGTTGATCCACGTAAAGGAGAACGATCAGTACAGGTCTGGCGTTTACGTCGAAGAAGAAGGTCCCGGTTTGGTTTTTCGGGGAGAATCCCCAGGCTGTCGCTTATTCGGCACAGCCGCTCTGTCCGCCCACAAGCTCCCTGGTCAGCTTTTGATAGCTGAGTTTTATACGACCGACCGTTCAAATAAAAGCCCCCCCCCAATACATGTTAATGATCGCGCTGCCCAGCCCACCCGATGTACCGAAGAAGACTAAAAGGTCGTCTCCTGCCTGAAGACTACAAACTTTCAGATCATCACCTAGCAGCATTGATTATAAGAAAATCAACATTCCCACCAGACATCCTCAACCCAGTTTCCCTTTAAACGCCACAATCAACAACAAAGACAGCACAGAAGACAACACCAGGTGGCTGTGCCAAATAGGCGATAGCTAGGGGTATCTACCCCTCATTTGAACAAGTAACAAGTAATGATCGCTACTGGTTTTGAAATGGTCGGTCAATGAACATAATAGAGGTCGAGGTGATCGATATATGAAACATTTTCATGATGGTTTGAAATGAGTAAAAATGGCTATGAAAGATAGGATATAAAATTCAAAAGTAGGAATATTTGAAGGGTGTTTCATCAATCATCATTTTCTTCTCTTCATTACCTATAGAGATTGTTTATAGTGTAATATATTACCTAGCTACTTCTGAACAAATGTGAATGTAAAATTTCCATTAAGGAATACATGTACTTGTTATATATTATGTTACTTATATGTCATATATCATTGCCTTATTGGGATAATAAATACAAATTAAAGTTCCCTACTGTTGAAAATTATGTATATTTTTTATTATTTTCAACTTTACGGTATAATTTTATAACAGTGCTTTTAAATATAAATTTAGTATATTTTATCATTAATAATAACTTCATTCAGAATGTTAATACTAATTCTATATATTGGGATTACGAATAAATATTTCCTTAGCAAATAATAGTTTTAGAGCTATATTTGTATCTATCCTCTCCAGGCAAGTAATGATAGGCGGAAGATTATTTCTCCATCTGGCGAATTATCTCTGAACTACTAACCAAAATATAGATTGCGAGGCCTGACCTGTTATGATACTAGACTAGGGCATTCCATATTTTTGATTTCTTGTTTTATTATTTAAGTATTTTAATGGTAGTTCTGGAATACTGCTGTCATGGCAAGTCACCGACTTGATGTAAATAAAGCTGGAAGTACCCTAGTAAGCTTTGTCTGTCAGAAATGTCACCAACCACTGAAACTTGATCACTCCTTTATTGATTTGGATGATCGAATTTTTTCGGAACTCAAAGGTATTTATTGTTTAACAATCATATTAATATAACATACACTGAACATCTTACAAAACGACTAAGAGTGAATCACCTCTTTTCTGCTTTGGGCAAATTTGGCTGACACACAGGATCATAATGAAAATGAGTGGGTGTCACAGACACACTGACTGAGTGAGTGAGTGTGACACACACGTCGTATGACATACTATGATACTTAGACTGTCTTAGGGTTGGCAGGTTTCACCCACCCCGAGTTTAACACAGGTTGGGCTAAACCCCAATATTGGACTAAACTCAGGTTAACCTCATTTTGAACCATGAGTCACCACTGATTCAAATAATTGATAAAATGAAATAGACAAAAATCAAAATGTGTAATAAACATTTAAAAGATTTAGGCTGTTGTTACGTATCTGAACATCGGAATTGTATTCACTGATGATAAAGGTCAGAGCACTGTATGCACGTGCGTTTCCAGTACTTTGACGCAGAGTAGTAAGCAGTGCATTAGAATCGTGTTTGTTGGTGATAAAGATCCAAGCATTCAACATCGGAACCATCTTCATCAATGTGATTATAAACCTGAGCCATTTCATGATCAATTTTAGTTTTTCCTCTGCTTACAGTATAGGTAGATCCTTCACATGAGTAAAGTTAGTTCTATGCTAGTAATAGAATAGTAACACTTATGCTGTCAAAGATACAAGGAAAGTTAGAATGTGATTCATGTAAAACATTACAATTGGTTGTACACTTGTATATTAATATCTGTCTACACCATGTTTATGTGTGAATATTATATAATTCAATAGTTGCAAGGGTAAAAAGAACTGTAATTTGTTTAATTAAGGCATTGTTGATTGATCAGTGTCATTAATTATTATTTCTTGTGTCTTTATGTACACTTGTAAAGACTTGTAATTATTACTATTAAATTCAAAATACATATTCTGGACTTTTTCATTTCATATTACATTCATGTCATGTGATAACATTTACATATAATAAAGTTCACTGATTTAACTCACTGCCTTGATTTATTTCCAGAATATATTTGCTCATTGGCCATTATATTTTTTAGCATGGTGATTATGTTAAAGAAACATAACATGATGTCTGAAATACGTGATCAGTAATGCATCGTAAATTAAATCATGCAAAAACTAATTCTACACTAGTGACTAGGCCTACTTATTACACTTTTCAACTGCACCAAATGAGTGGCAAATCCAACTTTCTAATTCATTTCATAGCCCCAGTCCACTCATTCTCTATACTTTAGATGCCACTATTACTTCTTTCTCCAGTTATTTAACTTTTATCCTTGAATATATACAGTTAGATTGTCTAATCCCTGTTTAAAGCCAACTTCTCTTGTGAAAGTCCATTCGAAAATTAAAAATAGTCTACCATGTTTTCCACAAGGCGGCACTGCTAACAGTTTTTTTCACACAATGCCTTAAACTATTGCTCGCCGTCCCATCTTATTCTATATAGTCTTTGGTATTACTAACTAATCAACTAATGGTGTAATCTCATATTTTGAGACACTCTGTGGATTTGGGGTCAGTAATAAGCCCACTGTGAATGTGTCTTCTTACTTAGTATATGTCCTATAATATCCAGAATAAGTTATCCTGGATAACACAAAACTGTTTAGTCACCCATTATAATAAGGGATGACTAAATAGTGGTCAGACATAGGGTCAATTTCATTTGGTCAATTCCACATCAAATTTATCATTTCCAAATAGAGCAATTCCGATATTTTTATATGCTTTTATATACAATTGGCTATGCAATGTAATCCAAATATCAAAGGGACTAATTGCATAGGCAGTAATTGCCAATCACTGCTTATCCATTTAGTCCCTTTGGTGTTACTCAACCAGTCACTGATTGGAGTAGGTACTCTGGGTGATTACTTGGAATACCTACTCTGAGTAGTTTATATTCCAAGTAGGATTGTCATGGAAGAAATAGTTATGAATTAAAAAATAAAATTGTAAATTAATTTGTAGATTTAATGTTTCTGTGGCAAACTTTAATTCCAGTTCCAAATTTATCAATTTCATTTTATTTAAAATAAGCAATTCCATTGAATTGACCCTATGTCTGATAGTGGTGACACTAAATAATCTTTTTATGTCAGTGTATTATTGCCATATTTACTAAAATTATTCAGACACCACATATTTCTAAACATCCAGTTTTATGAGAGAAAGTTATTATTTTCTTTCTTAACCATAAATATTCAAGCAAATATTATGTAATTTTTATTATGGTAATGTCTAAAAACTAATGAAATCAAAAGCTCTCCTGTTTATATGAGTGGATAATGCATGTTTTGCCAAGTTTGTTTACAACATGGTTTGTACATTCGAAATAAACACCATGTCTGGATTAGAGTACTTATGATAGGACTTATTCAGGCACTCTTTTTTATAGTTGCTTTGATTGTGACTGGAAATCCCATGAAATCTGTTCATGTGGAATCTTTGTCCATGCAACATCTTGAAACCTTTCACAGAAATTTGTCTCTAAAATTTAGAGTCTAAATTGTACATGTTCTAATGATAATTATGTTGTCAGTAATGTTGAGTTCATATGGAGATGGAGCTTACCCTATATGCTTGAGCACATGCATGTTTACACACACACACATGTACATGTTGTATTTAATTTGAAAATCTCTTTATTCGTGTCTCTTTGTAGCCCCACTACAAGGTTCTCAGAATGGCCAAATAGACACCACCATAGACCACCCAAACGATGTTTCCACTGTGAGTATACATTAGAGTACTACTGCAGAGTGTCAAATATTTGTGTTTCAACGACTAGCTGCATATTGAATTGTAAGCATTAATCCTGGTTTGTCTCTGACAGGAAACAGACGACGAGCCGTACTTAGCATGTGAACCTGCAGCTTCTAGAAAGGTAGTACCATCTCCAATCCTGCAGGATAGTGAAAGTGGCAATGGCTTTACACTGCTCGGCGAAACTGGCCAGTCACATCTGGGAAACATCGGACATGCTCTTAAGGTGATTGATGCCATTTTGCTCAAAATTTGCCAGGAATTTAGAAGAAGAAAGGGGAATGATGGCAGTTATTTGATTTTATTGACATAGTAGCATTTCACATGGATGTGGATGTATACCGTCTTTGGTCTGGTATCTCGTTCAATATCATCTATACATCCCACTAAAGGTCAGCAGCAGCCTTTCAAAATAAGGTTCATGGTACTAAGTTCATCATATTTTAGTGTCACAAAATAGTGCAGGTT
Organism: Paralvinella palmiformis; assembly: GCA_025642065.1. Classification (NCBI taxonomy): domain Eukaryota; kingdom Metazoa; phylum Annelida; class Polychaeta; order Terebellida; family Alvinellidae; genus Paralvinella; species Paralvinella palmiformis. The sequence goes on along the minus strand of JAODUP010000874.1, from coordinate 222,003 downwards.
TTCATAAAGATTGAGACTTTATTATTCTAGAAAAGTTACAAATTGTATGGAAATAAGATGCTGCTTTATTATGGTTACCAGTAAGTTTTATTAGTTTCGTACTCAACTAATATGATGTATCAAAACACGTTTTTGGTACTGATAATAAATGTATAGAAATGTCAGAATAATGGGTTCTTAGTTAGATAAAGATACCATAGAATGGTCAGAAGGCAATTGCCGGCCTATCTTCTACATTTATCACAATGAACCATTTGACATCTGACCAGAGGGTGACATGCAGGGTTCTTGATGACCAGGGTTACACCCAGAAAGTTACTGTGGGACAGATTGGAGATTCTCAGACAGCTGGATCCAGATCATTGAAAACCACAATGATCACCAAAGGCCTGGTAGACTGAAGTGAGCACATCAGTAGATGATCATTACCTCGTTAAATAGTGTCTCATGAAGAAAAATACTATAATTCCTGAGCTGAATGGGACCTGACAGCATAATGATAATGCCAAGCTGAATGGTAGAGTTTGTGAATGATGGATTCAAAAGAAAGATGCTGAATAGGTTACCAGGCACAAGACATTCAGGAGCATTAAGGCTGTACATGGATTGACTTGTCTGTAATTTTCACTGACAAACTGACAATCATGTTATTCCAGTACGTTGGGACAAGATCTGTTTGTAGGAGGTCTACTTTATGACAGAAACGTGCAATCTTATTGTTACATTAGGGTTCGAGTAGATGGTGAGTAGATATTGACACCTGTCACTTCAAAGAGTATTGTGACGTATGATAAACTGCAAACTTTGGATTGGCTTGCCAACCTGTTTAAATAGAGACAATTTTCAATCAGTAATCAAATATTGCAATGACTAGCAAATGTGAACCAGTATCTAGTGACACAAAGTTGCAAGCTCTTGACGAAGTTAACAAGAAAGTGAAATCTAAGACTCAGATTGCTAAAGAATATGGTGTTCCATGTAGCACACTGTCAACAGGTTTATTTTCACCAATTATCACTCATACATCAGTACCTAATATCTGATACATACATGGCACCTAGATTTGAAAACTGGGATAATTTGAAGTACCATTATATTTATAGTGAAATGAATTTTCATTCTCCTTGAATTTCTTTACAACCAACTTTTACTGTATCAATAAATCTAGTCTGTAAATAGAAAGATAACAGTGGGATGACAGGTCTTAAATGGTCTTTTCGAGATCTAGCCCTAACTTCAATAGAATGTCCGTGGTCTGATGTGAGTACAGCAGTCCATAGCAGTCCACTGTAATACCTGCAAGGGTGCCCATATCAGAAATCTCTGTTCACATTCCTGGACAAAGTGTGTCATTGAAACCAGGTTGTGCTGCTTGGCCTGCATCTTGCCCAACTGGTAGCATCCTTCAATGACTATTTTGTTCAGAAGATCACCCATACCCATAAATATCTTGATGAACAGGCTCTTCCTCCAGACCTCCCAGAACTTGACACTGATGAAGCTGCTAGTAGTTTCACCACATTCTCCCGTGTTAATTCCAGAAAGGTTGTATTATCAGAATCATGTGCTCAGGACCCAATTCCTATTCAGATCCTAAAACAATGCAAGGATGAGTTTACTACATACCATCATGGATATTGTTAATTGTTCACTATCAATCATCTGGTAAATTTCTAAAATCCATGAAAGATGCTTTAGTAAAGCCATTGATAAAGAGGTCGTTGCTTGACCCATCGGAATGCAAGAATATTGAAAGGGCCTTGGTTAACCAGCTAAAATCATACCTTTGTGCTAATAATCTTGATGATGAAATAGAGTCAATGTACAGAAAGAAGCGGAGGCTGCCTCTTTGAAAGAGTCAAGGTTATTTATTCCTATATTGATCAAGACAAGGGTATGATTCTCATGCTTCTCGATCTAAATGCTACATTTGACACTGTGGATTATGATATTTTGGTTGGATGACTCGTCAGTAGACTGGATATTAAAGTAGTGATCCTTCAGTGGTTGAACTTTTATCTTCATTGCTGCACACAAACTGTACTTGCAGAACTCCTATTCGGAGTACTCCAAGGGTCGGTTTTTGGGCCCTCTGCTGTTTGTTTTGTATGTGCTCCTCTTGAGTGACATTGCTCAACAGCATGTCGTATCCATGCACAGCTACACAGATGACTTACAACTTATATTTCATTCGACCACAGGGATCTGTCTAGCATACGTAAAGCTTTAATGTCTTTAGAGTGTTGTATTGATGATATCAGGATTTGGATGTTGAGAAATAGACTGTAAATGAATGACAGTAAAACAAAAATGATGATCTTTGATTCTCCTCATACCAAAATGTCTTCTCTTAGTATTGCAGTAAATGCCTTATCTCATCAACCTGCTGGACAAGTTATAAATCTTGGGGTGACCTTGGATGTGCACCTAACTACAGATGTTTATATAAAGCGAGTGTGCCAAGTTCCAGCTGAAAACCATTCAAACCTTAATGTTTGGTTGCCTGAGGCCCTTGAGAGACTAGTGCATACCTTTGTGATTGCTCACTTTGATTATTGTAATTCCATCCTGGGTGGAATTTCAGATGGTTCTGTCTAAAGCTTCAACTATTGCATAATTCAGCAGCACAACTTGTGTCAAAGACAGGTTGATAAGAACATAAAATACATGCACAATAAAACCCTGTACTTAAGGCCCTGCATTGGCTTCCAGTAAGATATAGGATATATTTTAAGGTCATCATTCTTACTTATAAAGCCCTGCATGAACTGGTGCCACCATATATCAGCAACATGCTACGAATATGTCATCCAACAAAGACACTGAGGTCTGCAGGATCAAACTTATTGTTGATACCGTGGGTTAGCCTCAAAAGATTTGGTTGCCGGACATGCCACTATGCAGCACCCACATTGTGGAATCAACTCCGAGACAAACTGAGACATTGTCTTTCAATTAATAGTTTTAAATCTATCCTTACCATGTAATTTGTTTGTTATTGTATATTCTTAAATTCTGTTTTTATGGAAAGCACCCCAGAACAACACAGTTGAATGTTGTGCTATATAAAATCACACACTATTATTATTATAATACCCGTTACAACTGGAGGAGAAAATATACGAGGAGTGGGATCAGATAAATTAGTGTATGGGCTTGTCTCCAATAATGGTGAAATTCATAGGTGGGTGGGAACTGTCAACTTTTAGCACTGATTTCTGGCAAGGTGTGGAAGGGTCATTGGAATATTTTAAAACACCTTTGTTCACTAAACATACAAAATGAAAAACCATGAAAATTACTCGACTTTACTGGATTTTAAATGTTTTAGTTTTAGCGATAGTTCATTATTTCTAGTGTTCTTGAAGGTAATAACCAAACATATAACTATTACGTGATTAGATTCCATACTGGATATATATGGGGTGCCTGCATTGTCTAGCGGCAGCGTGTTAGACCACAGATCACTACCACCCGTGTTCGAATCTCAGCGTGGGCATATCTGAAGGTTGTTTCATCTTTGAAGTCACCTCATTACCTTTGCAGATCGCTCAGCCCATTTAGCCTACCATGTGCACAGAAGTGGCCGTAAAACATCAATCATCATCATCATCCATACTGGATATTGTATTTAGGTTCAAAATAATTTAAGAGTAAGCATTTATTGAAATGGGAATTAGTTGCATTGTATTGGGACAGATATGGCATAACATAGCACATTGATTATCACCAGTGTTCATCACTATCTACCTGTCTCAACCATGATCTGTTGATAAATAAGTACTCATGCACTAAGCAAACGCGTGTCATCTGGAAGTGTTTTGGACCTCCAGCAGAGTTGAGCTCAATAAGTTGTGGCATCATTAAAATATTTGCACAATAAAATATGGTGGCACAGTGGAGTCATTTTTGACCCTTGTCCTTTTAAGAAAACTTGTATAACATATACCACAATTTTTCCTCTTCGCATTTTATGGCATGTGAATAATTGTGTACAAATGTGTGGGAGCAAGGTCTGAATTGTGTACCAATGGAAAGATTGTATTTTAGAAGTATCTTAGAAAAACCAACTCGCGTTTTTTGTATAACAGTAGAAAATCTACTGCTCAGTAAATCATCACTTTAATAACCCGAACCTTAAAGGTGTGTTCATTCATTTAAAAAACCTCATAAGTGAGGAAGTTTGTAAATAAAATGTATGACTTTATTTGATTCTAAGTCTTCAGAAAGGAATACTTAATATTAATATCGCTGTGTTAATGTTATTCATCAGGTACACAGTGAATTGTTTGACATACTCTCGGGTGAATCTGAAGTGGATCATCCACTGTGTGAGGTTAGTTTATCTAGTGGAATGCCTTATTTGTGTAAGTTGCTGGTTTTTTATAAAGTGCTATATTTTTTGTCGTTTCTTCACACTAATCTAGATTTTATTTATTTTTCTTTTCACAGGAGTGTACTGACACCTTACTTGATATGCTGGATCAGCAGCTAAAAATGACTGAAGATGAATGCAAAGATTACACGTAATCAGAGTTCTTACCCAGCTACATATAACTGTTTATTATAACTGAGATGGGGTGCCTCCATGGTCTAACTGGTAGTTGGTTGGATCACAGATCACTACCACCTGAGTTCAAATCTCACCTTGGCCATATCTGAAGGGTGTTTCAGCTTTGATTTCACTTCATTACCTTTGGGGGTCACTCGGCCCATTTAGCCTACCTTGTACACCAAAATAAATCAACAATTATAACTGAGATATATTTATTCTGATTTCCAAAATTGTGTCTGACTGGTTTATTGTAGATTGGTATTCTGTAATATAATGAAAATTTCTTTGCATAATTCCCTGTAAAACAATGTTGTTTTTACTCCACATAACTGTTGGATTATGGCCATTAAAATTATGTGGTAACGTAATTGTTAGGAAGCTAATAAATATGTATGTGGGTTTTATTCAAACTAATGCTGAATTCAGTAGTATACTGGTTCCAGTACTTTCAAGTATGTTAAGCGTATATTACTATTTACTAATCAAATCCACATAATTCATATCAGTAAACAGTATATGTGTACCTTTGCTTGACTCGTCATTGTCAACCTAGCCTACAGGTCTATAGCTATCTGGGTTCATACCCCAGATGGCTATGTCAGAAAGTTGTTTCGTGTATCACATTGTCTCATTACCTTTGGAGGTCACTCTGTCCATTTAGCCTATCATTTGCACAAAAGTAGACATAAAACAAAAACTTTTACATTTATTGTCAACCTATGAGCATTCATTTTGTAAGTTGTAAAACATGTAATAGTGTACCATGGTGTGGAACATAAGATTAATAATATTAAATGGTGCAGAAATGTTTTTTACAAGCAGGAACATTTTAAAACTAATACTATACATATACTTATAACATAGTTGGAGTCAACAAGTATTTGTAACAATGTAATAAATATGTGTATAATAATATTCATATTAACATTATATGATAATATAAACACCTTTAGTGGCATTTACCATGTGTGATGAAACAAACTACTTTTAGTGGATTGATTCTGGACGCTAGATAAAGTTTCTTTTCACATTAATGAATTATACAATAGACTATCAAATAACATGTTTATAAGTGTGCACATTTTCAAACTCTCTTGATCATGAATATCATCACTTAGCGTCTAAATGTTTTTTGCTGTATTATTATGATGTAGCTCCCCAGAGAAATTATTTGGCATTTCTTAGCAGCAAAAAAAACCTACTTAATAAGCAATTTTGTATGTATTGATATGGCAAAATGTTAGAATGCATAAGGGGTGTCAATTTTGCATGGATTCAAAGATTTCTAGATTTATTTTAATTATCTGGACCATTTTCAGCTCAGAAAGCAGCTGGTTTGTAAGAGAGTCATAATTTTTGGCATATCATCAAATTATTTTTGTATCTTGGGTAGAATTGAGTAGCGAATTCATATTTATATTTCCACATCTACAAATGTTTTTGTTGCTTTTTTAATAAAGGGAATTATTAGAGAAGTTGTCAGCTGAAACGGAAGATGCTGAAGAAACTGAGGATGCTTTGGATGTGGAATTGCAGCAGGTAAATAGTTATTTTAACACCATGCTTATTTACACATTTTTCTTTATCTGTATGATATCGCCATCGTATTTAATTCAGTGCCTTGCCTCTGGTTGTGTGTTAATACACATTGGATGCTAATTGTATGTATAGTTGAAGGAGGAAGAGGACCGACTCTGTGCCCATTTACAGGCAATAGAAAATGAGAGGAAGGATATAGCCACAGCAGTGGAAAAGGAGAAAGATCAAACTAAACAACTTGAAGCTGAAGAGAAAAGGTATACAATTGTTTTGCTTTTTGTGTGCTGAAGTCGCTTGATCCTTTTAATGAAATCCGTTCATAATTCTGTTATTTAAATATTGGCACTTAATGGTCCAATTCTATGACACACGGAAGCATATTTTTTAATAAACGGATTAACATGTCCTGATAACTCTATTCGCATACTATTATGGAATGCAATTTTACCTTAAATTTAGCACAGTTGCTTTACAGTACTGCTACTAGCACCGACTTCTTTGCTGGGTTACTCCTCTGGTGGTTTTTCCCTTGATTTCAATCATTTGCATATTACTTCTAACTTTCTATGGAATCCTTACGGTGTGTTTTCTTCTTGGTCACTATTATTTATTTAGAACACAACTCTTTATGGAGTGTCAGTGTGTAATTGTCTGATTCTAAGAAATAAATATATTACAATACCCTATCAGTTGATCATATCACTTGTTGGAGCCTTGAACCATTCTACAATGATCAATCAAATATTCTTTGCTAGTTTCGTATTGGAGTTGATGCTACAAAATTAATATCATGATTAAACTAGTGTTTTCCTGTGTTTCCCAACAGAATGTACCAGGAATATAACGAATACAAACGCCAACTGTTGGAATATGAAGAAGCTCAGCGTAGTGTTGATAATCAGTTGAAATATGCCAAAGCTCAGATTGATAAATTGAAAAAGACCAACGTTTTCAATGCAACATTTCACATTTGGTATGTTACTTGTAAAGTACTGACATTTTTAATGAATGCTTCTAATTACAATTTAATTTAGAGCTTAATTTTTGTGATATACGGTGACATCTTTTGGTGTAGCAAGGCAATATATTTGTTGTATAAAATGATTTATACAATTACCAGTAATTATAGATAACGTCGTTTATACAGCATGCCTCATCATGTTCTCTTTGACTTGTTATATATCAAGAGGTTCATTGCCGATCAGCTCACCTCATCGATCAGCTCACCCATCGGTCAGCACAAACTAGATCTCAGTAAACTAGCTGCATTACTGTTTTACATATTTGGAAACATAACACCACAACTGTTTCATTAAGACATACTAAGTATAAGCTTGTCATTTGCTAATTGGATAATTTTTTCAAAAACTAAATCTGTACTATTCCTGTTCCATTAACATGTTTATTTAACTTTTGCTGTATAATTGTATTATAATGGTGCTGTTATACAGCATGCCATTTACGCGGTTCAAGATTCTGAAAATTTTGCTATACAATTTTAGATCTGCTACTAGACACTAACTAAAAGTTACAAGAACTGTTTCCCAAGATAGTTCTTGTTTTTTATAAATAAAATTTTCATGTAATGAAATAACTGGCTTGGAAATTATAATAAAAAATACTATCGTGTGTGTGTATGTGTGTGTGCAGGCAGGCACATATCCTGATGTGTTACTACTAAGATCTAAGAAAAATATAATTTGTGCAATGTTTTATTGTTGATTATATTGTCTATCTATCTATCTAGTAAAGCTGTGATTACGTCTTCATAAACTGGTTTATTGTTTGTTCATTTACAGGCATAGCGGCCACTTTGGAACTATTAACAACTTTAGATTGGGTCGATTGCCGAGTGTTCCCGTAAGTAACTATGTTTACATGTGACTGGTCAATTGGAATCAATACGTAAAATTTAATTAAAAGTTTGTCAAGTGAGTGAATGAAGACAAATGAGATGATCAGGCCAAAACATTTCATTCGGGGGATGAAACATCTTACAGACACAGGTAGCATAGGGATTCAATAACCGTGATCTGGAAGTCTAGTGAAACACATTATCAACTGTGCTATGGAAGCACTGTTTGTATGTGTGTTTGTACACTGATAGTATGTATTAACCCACAGACTGGCCTCTAGGCATTTAGGTACTTTGGACCTCACCCCCAGTACTTCAATCAACCATCCCAATACAGCTGATTACTTAAACTTGGTACAGTAGTCATTAAGCCACATTATATTGCCTTATATCCATTTTGTGGATATCCTGAAAAAGGACCGCAGTATAATGGAGCCCAAATGTATATATATATATATATATATATATATATAGTATACTTATGAGAGTATATATAAGGAAAAATACATATGTACATACATCACTATGGCGCTGAGTGCGAAGTCCCATTAACCGTTGGAGCCCTAGGACGCTGGTAATAGTGTCTTAGCAAAAACAAATTGATTATCTCCTCATCCTTGCAGGGTCCCTAGGCTTCACCTTAATCAGCCTTATCGATAATATGGCTCTGGGATTGAACTGTGTCTTACATTGTTCTTTGCTAGTTTGTTTGCAATATTTTAATTTATTTCCATAGTAATGTGAAGTGTATTTGTGTATATAATTTCAGGTTGACTGGAACGAGATCAATGCAGGCTGGGGTCAGACTGTGCTCCTGTTGCACTCTTTGTGTAATAAAATGAACCTGAACTTGGAGAGGTAATTATTGAAGTTACACTGGTATCCTCAAATAAACTTTGTCAGGTGTACTGCTGTCATCCTTCCCAATATCCAATAAAGTGAGAAAACAGAATCTTATAGCTATCTATCACAAATTTTGGCATCATAGTATATAGAACTATATTTCTAAAATTCATCGAATTCACCATTAACCATCGAAATATATTTTTTCCCTTGATCATTACTCGTGTTTTGGTGAGTCTTTGGGCTCCAGATTTATTAGCATTTTCATGAGCCTACATAGACATTAGCGACCAATACCAAACATGATGTGACTTTTGTTTGTTGGCATCTCTGTGGCCCCAAAATGATGATGTGATTGGTAACATGCTTCCAAACACCGAGCTGCAACATTCTATTTTGTACGAGAATCCTGAATTATTGACATAATCTCTAATCACCTACTGATATTCTGTTGTATCTTGTTTACAGTTCAATCAGTGCATGATACACTACAGCAGCCCTATTAAATCATATTAGTCAAAGCTTGACAAACATTTACTAACATTCCAGAGTTCAAATTGAGTCATGTTACCTGTGTTTTTGCAATGGTTCCCTTTACAGTTAACCCTTGAGCATATGACAGGATGTTACCAGTGTCGAAGTTAAACAAACTAATCACTCAGTCACTTATTCACTCTTATCCATAATTGATAAGCCAAAAGACCACGTGTGTGTCTTGGCTCAAAAATAAAGCCTCATCACGATAAATCGCCTCTGGAATTAATACCCTGATGAATCATCCACAGTTTGAACTCACAATTCGAGATTCTCAGTACCAATGCCTTATTCCACACTGGTAAGCCTCCTCACACACAGACACACACACACACACATATATATATATATATATATATCGATGATTGATGTTTTACGACCACTTTTGTGCATATGGTAGGCTAAATGGGCTGTGTGACCTGCAAAGGTAATGAAGCGAATTCAAAGACAAAGTAACCTTCAGATATGCCCACACCGAGATTCAAACATGGGTGGTAGTGACCTGTGGTCCAACACGCTAAAGATCACTACCACCTGTGTTCGAATAACAGCCAAATAATGTGAATGTTATGTGTGTTTTTAATATTTGTTTACAGGTTTAAATTGGTTCCCTTTGGCAACCATTCCTACATTGAATCCCTGACAGACAAATCAAAGGAGCTTCCCTTGTATGGTTCTGGTGGGTTTAGATTCTTCTGGGATACCAAGTAAGAGAATGAAGTTTTAGTGAATAGTTTAATAACATAGAAATGATACAGTTTAATCATCATAGTAAATCAGATGTCCTTTGTTCAAACTGGGAAGTAATTCAAACATCTGGCTGTCTATAAAGGTTTTTATGTCTTATACTAGTTATAGTCAGCATAAGTTATATTTATCATTAAAATAATTTCAGGTTTGATCAGGCAATGGTAGCATTTCTTGACTGTCTGCAGCAGGTATGTAATTCACAGATATCAGACATGTGCACCGAATATCAAAATGATGCTGACATTACAGAATGTGTTATCGTTCTTATTTGCACCACAGATTCTATTTTTATTGATAATTTGTTTAGCTTCTATAAATATTTTGTCAATCTGATTTACCCTCTCAAATGTGTTTGGCCTTTATGTTGTAGTTTAAGGAAGAGGTTGAGAAGGGCAATACAGGCTTTTGTCTGCCCTACAAAATGGACAAAGGTCGTATTGAGGACACCAGCACTGGAACATCTTACTCAATAAAGTATGTCCCTAACAGTGTAGTGAATTTTTATGTGCTATCCATATTTAGTGTTGTAGGGAAACAAAGAATAACTGTTAACTTTGTAAACATGTACGTGCCTATGTTTTCATTCATACTTGCCTCTACATTTATGCACACTGGGGCACACAATTAAGCAGTGTAATTGGTAATACCTTATGCCACAGATCTTTATGTTGTATACACAACATGACACAGCGGTGTATGGATTTATGGATGTGTAGATTTATGGTTATATAAATTTATGGAATGATACATTTTTATAGATGTCGTAGCACTCGGAGCCAACACGCATGCACGTACGCGCATATCTATATCAACCTTTACAAACTGTAGGCAGCAGTTCACCTGTGGTGGCATGTAAAACACTGCGACGCCATTGCAGCGGCATTGCTGGGGGAGGTGTGGAGGGGGTGGTGTGTAAAGGGCTGGCCGTGGGGTAGTGGTAGTCGCACCAACCACCCCTTCCAACGGTGAAGGGCCTCCCCCCTGAAAAAGTTATGGGGAAATGGAGTATTTTGGTACATTCTAGGCCACTTTTTGCCAAAACCAAAGTAACAGACCGATTTTCTGCTGATAAAATAGGCGCCGAGGGACTGTAAAATAGACAACATATAGCGTCGGACATTCGGCTGCTATTGAAAAGGCTGTATATATATATATATATATATATATATATATGTGTGTGTGTGTGCATTTCCTGAAACATGCTAAACAGAACACTCACTGACTCACTCACACATTCGTTTCACATTGGTATATAATATTTCAGAATCCAGTTCAACTCTGAGGAACAGTGGACCAAAGCACTTAAGTTCATGTTGACCAACTTAAAGTGGGGATTGGCTTACGTATCATCACAGTTCGCCAGCAAATAACACCCACAAAGACCGTTACGAAACACAGACAGAGTTCAGTACGGACAACTACACTTAATGTGGCCTCAATTAAATGCTGTCAGATTGAAAACTCTAAATATAGCTGTAGTCTCAAATTAGTTGTGTATGCGGAATATATTAGAAATCTATAGGTCTGATGCATCGAGGTTGTGTTGTGATTAGTGGAGTGTACACTTACGCTGGCATTGCAGTATTGTGATTTGGGTATCAGCATCACTGGGTATCCAGATATGTGGACTTGAAATGAGAATATGATTTGTACAAATCTTTTGTTTGTTCTTGTTGTCTTAATAAATAAACAGTTAATAAAAACCTACATCTGTGATATGTTTATGCTTGAAAATGACTTATTTCTGGAATTATACACTTGAAAAAAATATTTGGAAGAGTATGGTGGGTGGATGCATATCCATAGTACAACCGTTATGGCATATTCCACTCACTCTGTGTGTGTGTTGTACTATATTTTTACAGAAAGTAGATGGGCGGGGCAGATGTAAAGGTTTCCCATTGAATCTGCTATTATTATGTAGCTATAAGTATATGTATATACACAACAAAATGCGCAGTCGTTAGAGCGTTGCACTGTAAATCTCCAAGCTGTAGGATCAAATCCAACTGGCACCTGCGTATTTTTAGTACTTCCTACGAAGTCATATCTTGGCCATCTTTCAAAGATGTGGCCAGTGTCGGGGCTAACAAACTGCTTAATCAGTCACATTTTATTAAATGTTCCATAAGATGGCTAGGTAGTAGAACAATTGACTAAAAACCAGCAGGTCCACGGTTCAAATCCACCAAGTTGCTACTGGTAACACACTCGCGCATTGATTGATCCGACCATGAACGGGTGTCCCCAAGGACAGTGATAATAAATTCTTGATAATCTATACGCATGTAATTTATCGGCAAGTAGATGTGGAAGTGGATGCGGCTGCTGTGGAATGTTAGTAAAAGGGAGTTCCATTTTTGTGTAGTTACCGAAGGGAATCCTCTTTGCAGATCGCGTGGCAAATCTACTTAAACCGCTACGGGTACCGCATTTTCAACAACTTTACTCCACATATGCCTCTGTTATACGTGCTTTTAAAATGCCTGATTTTATCAAAATACTTTTCGGTACCAATACAAGCATAAGTATACTGAATTGCCAAGGTCATTAAAACAAACAGTCACATAGTGCCGATTTTTTCAAGAGCGGAATATATCCAATTATTTATCAGACATATATGCCGATTAAATAACAATTGGGTCATTCTAATCCCGTCACAGCCTGGTGTGCGGTTTGTGTTCTGGGATTTGATCAAGTCGTATACACAATTGGAATCCGCAAGTATTTCAGCAACGAGGTCACCGTTTTTAAAATAGAATGAGCCAACTGCATATAATATCTTAAATGGATGGCCATTGAACACATGTACATACATGTTGATGTTTAGATATGAGTTCGAGCCCGTTCCAAGTATTGGGCCGACCCATACCGTTTGGAGGTCTAGAGCTCCCAATATCTGAGTGGCTCCCCCTGCTGCAAAGATGCAGAAGCGATCATTTTATATATATATATATATATATATATATATACAGAGGGGGGGAAAGAAAATTCGTTAATACGGACATTGCTTATCCAGCAAATGCACCTTCCGACACACTATTGTCTGTGACGTATTTAGCTCCATTATAAATGACTTTAATCTAGCGCACTCGCTTTCCGACACTTCTTTTCACCAACAGAATGTGACATTTTAATGTAAAATGACCTTGATAATCCGAGAATACGAAAATGTTGCCAAATATTTCCGCTTGTTCAGTCCAAGTCATGCACGACCAACCGACATGTTGTCAGAAATGGTTAATTAACCCGTCTAACCAATTACTACCGTCTTTGACCATACACACCGATATACGATGCTTCCATTGCCTGTGGATTTCATAGCCAATCATAATAATTCCTAACTAATTACTAAAACAAATATGTGATCTTTCCAATGAGCAGATCATGAGTTAATCTGATGGATAAAGTGACACCAGTATCTCTTCATAATATCTGTAATTAAAATGATCAGTGGCTTCAATGCAATTCCATATCATTGCGCACGGTTATTGAATACAAGGGGGCACAATCACCAATTCCAATCGGGTTATTGAATAATGAATAAAGGGATTAATTTCTCGGCTCACAACATCGTGGGTGGATGACCACGTTAAATGGCGCTGCCGTCTCCACTGAATTATTTAAAATAAAGGTGGACGTAAAACACTCTGGCAGTGACCACCCTCGGGGTATTTCGGCTCCATCTTTTCGTACTGCTCCCCTGTGAGTGATGGGGGAGGGGATAGTCTTAACCACTCCAACATAGAGGCTGTGCCGAATAAGCGATAGCGTGGCGATTCTCCCCGAAAACCCCCCCAACAACAACCAATAAGCGAAAGCCAGGGGTATCTACCCCAAACTTCAAATCAGATTCACTTCTATACCTCTCGAAATAATAATAGAGCAATATGTCAAGTCCAGTGAGAAAACGTCGTCGTGTTGATATTTCTGGTGCCCGTATGTTCGTACAATAAATAATAAACGAATATACCACGAGATTATAAGTGTAATTGTGGTTCCAATGAATGTTACGTATTATTTTTGTTACATACAATAGCGTGTCTTTACGATCTAAAAATGTGTGATACAGGCTATGTCACGGACTAGACATTCACTTTTATCAGACATTTTTTCATCTGACAAACCTGGTCACAATAACGGATTTTCTGTGTCTGTATATATATATATATATATATATATATATAGTCTCGTAAACTAAAGTACTAACTGCATTTCGTACTAAAATAAGTTGACTGTTGATCACCCTGCTTTGCCGTTCGTTCTTTGACCACGTCGGCGGTATTTACACAGCAAATATGCCTACATTGCTCATAGAAATCTCACATAAGAAGTCACACCATAAATATTACGAAGCCACATGGTATAGCGTGAAGATCATTGAAGACTCAATGAAATTCCTCTATTAGAGATTTACTCTAGACACAACAACAAACAGAGCGGATATCTGAATGTGGATTTAAGCATTTGCTATGATTGTCCACACCACTTAACTAACTAAACATTGGCGTATCTGACTACTGAATGAACACTTATAATAGTTGATAGTAGACAATATTATATCTACATATATATTCATTCTATCTGGTTTGCACATTTACATATTGGTAGAAGATTGCTGTAGTCGCTGAACGGTCAGTAAGAGTTTTGTGCTGAGTTGTTGTTAAAAAGGTGAACTGAAGTTAGCTTGATTACTGGGATAAACTATCATTTATTTTCGAACCGCTAAGTGTAGGATTCTATAAGTTATTCAGGTGAGTGACACATGTGCGGATAGTTTGGCTGTCTTTATTCGTATATATATATATATATATATATATATATATATATCAGGAAAAAAGGCTTGAAATGTTTTGTGTATTACCTAAAATTGCTAAACTAACATATGTTTTAAGAACAGCCAATCCTCAGTCTAGGAAAGAGTTCACTCGGAAAGAGACGTCATAATATCTAGGGAACGATGTCACAGGGGAAAAATTTAAAGAAAGATGCTTCATGACGTGCAGAGGGCTTTTACTTGGCCATCATATACGTATCTCTGGTAAACACATCAGTATCAGTCAACGAGACATGACATGATTACTATTGATATTGGATGCAGTACACATATCCGGTTGAGATGCTTACGATACCTAAACTGCAGGAAATTAAGTCCAAAAAAAAACATATTACTTTACCCACTCAGAGATAACTGGCATTATAGTAATGTCAGGAATAAGATCAATGATTTACTTTAAAAAGGGTTCGGTGATTTTTCGGGTGAATGATTTCTGATGAAAGGTTAGGATATGTTCCCTGTAGAACCCAGTGACTCAGGGAAAGGGGGTATTGTACCCATCTCACTGTTGCTCTTTAATTAATTGTAGTCTAATTGATTGATTACTTGTATGTATGCTTGCATATTTCTATACTTATAACTTCTGTTTCAACAATTAGTTCACAATATGTGTGTGAGTGTGAACTAGAAAATATAACTGTTTTAAAGGTGACGGGAAAAGAAATTTCACAGTCCCCTGTGTTTTGACGGCACTTACTTGTCAGATATAATCATTGGAATTTTATGTGTGTTTCTTTGGACAATTGTACGCGACACAATACACCATTTCATATGTTTAATAAAGACAACATGGAACATGTAACACAGGTTAAACAAGGCCACGTGGGGTGTTAGATTAAAGTTTCGGCCATGTGAGATGCTAGCAAAGCAAGTTTTAAAACCACTGTATCTTTATTTCTAGGGAAAAAATATATAACTCTGATGGAATTTGATTTTAATATATAACACTAACATTTTAACTAATTTGGGAAACTTTTTCCTGTGACCTTTAAAAATTTAGATAGATAATTTGTTGAAAAGCCCCTTTGTACGGTTCGCTGTTGAAATTAACGGGCTTCATTAATCTACACTAATAATATTATCAATATTATAATTACTATATATATATATATATATATATATACTGATTACAATTATTTTATAAATAAACAAACATAATACCTTTAACCAAGAGCTATTCTCCGTTATCGGAAATGATCGTAATTCAATTTACTATTCTTTTAATTATTCAGTTACCATGGAGACCACCGTGCGAAAATATTTAAAGCTAATACGCCGGGACCATCACTCCAGAGATTATACCCGACCGACGACAACGCTTCCATGGTTACTAGTAGCCGGTTCCCTGCCACTGTCAATAATATTGTTTTACAACATCATCCTGCCCGTCGTATTTGGCCTGCTCGGAGTTTCCTTTCCAGCAACACACCCATATCACATCGTTCATGGTGAGTACTGAAACCACCCAGAGTGAGTCGAGCGCTTGTAAATAGTGCGAGTGTCGAACAAATACGGATGAAGCTGAAGTAAATAATCCCAGAGGTTTAATAGAGTTATAATAGGACTAGCTAAGGGTTTATCATTGTTACACACACAACTTGTTGAGCTAATTTTTGTTCTAATGTAATATCGATCTCTCTAATTAGCTTATAGTTCTCTAGTCCGATTTATCAACAACACACAGAAAAGACGTCTTATTGGTACTGCATACTTCGATTATGATAGACATTTGAAGTTATCAACTTAAAACTTCTGAAGTATAACTTCAAGTTGTTACTGCCATAAAATGAGAATCAAAGTTGTACTGTTGTACCCGAATAATCATTAAAATAATATATATATATATACTGTTGTACCCGAATAATCACTAAAAAACAGCACACATACACACACACATATATATATATTGAGAGAGTGAGTGAGTGAATGTTATGTGGGTTAGTGGTGGCAGTTATATCTATGCTAGTGGTTAACTGATATCATTTTAGACATATGGCTGAAGTTGGTCTGCCCATGTCCCATTCTCATCGATTCACAAACACGCCATGTCTTACAAACTACTGCAACAACAGGATCGGAGATCAGACAGTCCACTTACCAGGACTTGCTCACTCTGCCAGTGACTGTTCATAGAGAGTTCGTCAGCTGTGAGTTGATGCTAACCATACATACATATATAAAAACATATGTCAATACGTACATAATTACACGGCTAACTGGTGGCATATGACTTCACGTGACTTTATATTGAATTACAGTTGAGGGTAATAGACTTCTTCGACAACACGACGAAGACAATGTTTGTGCGTTCAACAATTGGATTTCAAACGAGACCGAATACGTATCCGGGAAAACGTCGATACCGGGAATAACCTCAGCATCGCTCGACCTAGATCATCCTTGTGTGGCTGGCTTGCTTTCTTGCGACAAGAAGGTCGCACTTCTTCAGGTAACGCGTAGCAGAAATATCGGCGACCGACACGAATTGGAAAGGTCTTAATAAATGAAAAAATTTCATGTCTCAATTCGTACCTTTTCCCTGAGCAGCCTCTGGATGGATTTGATAAACCCCGCCACGCAGTAGATGGTATTGTTGTCGTGTCGCAAGCCATGAGTTTGATGTCGGTGCAGCTGCACCCACGTGAGGCTTCCCTCGGTATCATTTACATACAGGTTAGTTGGATGAAGACAAGTTAAAGCTTGACGAGTCAATCGTCATTTTCTTTAGAAGAGTGACGGCTTGAAATTTCGCCGATATATCTTAGCTTTTCTTCAACGCTATACACAGAAAAGGCGCTTTTGTTATAAATACAGAGTAGAAAATTTCCTCCATTTCTAGTTGTTTGCGTTTGTCTTCATGTGCTCTATGCATATCAATAAAATAAAGAACAGGTGCAAATCCTTTGAGCAACATCTGAGGTACAATTGCTAGCAGCTTTGCTATAAGAAACGTCAGAGTGTGGAATCAAATCTCGGTATGGCCGGTTCCTGTTGGATGTTTCATTTTTCAATTCTCTATTGGTCAAAGGGCCGCAACTAAACCGAAGAATTAGAAGCTCGCTAAATAAATATGTACTTTATGAGATTTATCATGCACACACCCGCGCTCGCGCGCGTACATGCACGCCTAAACTCCCACGCACCACCAGCAACAACAAACTAACACGAGCCAAGTGCTGAAACGCTTCATTACGTACCGATGTGTACATTTCAAATTCCAGGTTAACGGCTCGATTTTGATTTTCTGTAGAAGAATAACAAATGGAAATAGTGTAGAGGCATACAGCCTTCATCCAGGTAAATATAACAAACGATAACAATAAAACGATATGACGAGCACCATGCCGAGCTGTTTATGATTAATATCCATAAACCGATATATATTTCAGGAGATGTCATCAAAATAAACGACGATGACTGTCCTGGGCTGTACGTTAGTGCTGAGGATGACATATCTGTTGGAATTACAATATACGTCAATTAACGTGTAATTATGTGGCATACGGTTTGATGATGATGATGATGATGATGATGATGATTGGCCGTCACTTGTATGTCATACATTAAAACTGTCATCGTTGATGGAATATGTGTAAAATGGATGTATATGTGAAAGATCAAAATAAACTTTTCTCACTTCGAATGAGTTGATTGTTTTACCTGGGACTGGTCACCCATATGTCTGAGGGGCGTCTACCTTGGGTAATAAATCCCTTAAATATACAGGTGCATGCCGGATTCGAACCCAAAATTTGTTGTGTTGGAGACAGTGAACTAACCACTACGCACCCACTTCGATGTATAACTATCTTGTTGCATGGAAGGATATAAATCAATATAACAATAATAACATATTATAATATCCAATAATAATAATAAATATTTGATATTGTTGCTCTTTTAGTGAATTTAATAATTCAAATCTTAGGGTTTACCTCTTTTTTGAGTGGTTAAATCTTATTTGTTTGCTCATAACATACAACAATATTGCACAATCTATGATAATTCCCACAGAAGGCGAGTTTAGACCTTTTTTCTGTATTGGTCACTTTATTGACCTTGGTGAATCGAATTTAGTTTCAACCATCCAGTGTACAAACACTCAATGTACAACATAAATTTACACATACGTATAAACACCTACACGGTAGATTTAACCAGATATAATCTCCGAGGAAAGGGTTTGGATAATAGCATATTCCCCTTGATAGCGTCAGTGCAGATCTGGACTGAGTAAAGAAGAAGAAAAAAACAATTACAGGATCTCCATGGAAAAGCGCGATAAATATATATATATATATATATATATAATAGTATAACGTTATGTATTTTAGCTCACTCGATACAATACGACGGAGTAGCAAAACATCAATTGCTAGCAGGCAGATGTAGCCTATATGCCAACACATCCTGGCGGTTGACCGCATAATTCGAAAGAGCAGTAAATTTTGGTAGTGCGCGTGATGCGGCAGACTCATTAGCCACGTCAAAGCTCACGTGCAGTAAACAATTAAATATCGCACTCTTCGTTTTATGGTTCTCCAGCTCTCGGATAACGCATTTGGACACGCTAATAATAATAATAATAATAATAATGAGGGTTAAGAAAGATATTTTATTGATCGGATTGGCACTCATAATGTTGGCATTAATCTGGACACAGTCACCAAAAGAGATGTCATTCCTACGTATCCAGAATGATGACAAATCTGCCAATAGTCTCCAGAACCAATCGGAATTGGTAGATCATCATCATCATCATCCGAGTCATCCAAGTCATATGAACCAGAGGCATACAAGGCATGTTGATCCGGATAAAACCAATCACGGACTTCATCCGGTAGGTATCAAGAAGGAGGTATTAGCTGGTTAATCTTGATTTTAAAATAAGCCAAGGTTCAATGAAACGTTTAAATTGTGTATTTTAACAACCTTATCCTGGGAGGTTTTTTATCATTATTGATAGATCAGATCATATAGTATATAAATATTTGTGAAATCCGGAACATATCTACCTTTATTGCTATACATAGTGGCGTTAAGCAGTAAGGCGGGCACTACGGTATTGTGCGTCATGTTGATAATCAAATTGCGACACTCAAGCGAACTATGAAATGCTGTAGATCGTAACGGTAGGATTAAATTTTGTCAGAAAGCAAACGAGTTCCTATTATAGAGTACCATCGGAAAGAAAGAAGCATTTCTCTCTCTCTCTCTCTCTCTCTTTTCTATATATATATATATATATATATATATATATATGTTGTGTTGTGTGTGTGTTGTGTTTAATATCAAATATATATTTTATATATATATATATATATATATATATATATATATATATATCAGTTCACCTTATATCACACTATAAATGCGTCATTTCGTACAGAGACATCTGCATGTTATATTTAACTTAGTTGAGTTTATCATAATGGATGGCTGCATGTATGTGAGAGAATCGGTCATTTGTTACAGTGAATATATATATATATATATATATATATATATATATATATATATATATATATAGAGGAGAGATGGGGGGATGGGTTGATTGAACAGAATACCCTTGCCACATTATAATAACAACCATGTGCAGGTATTTACAGGTGCTACAATGTATGTGTATTGGCCACCCCCGCTGTCTGGGATGACGAGGCCAGGTAGGAAGTTTGCCGTAGATATCCATCTAGCGAAGCAGATCAAACAGATGTCGAAGCATTTCTTCGTACTCAACGAACAGACGATGGACAAGTTTGTCTTCGTTATGGCAGCTAGCTCAAACCATTTTGAGGAAAGCATGGATGGAGTAGCCTCAATACAGCACCACTTCCCCGGAAAGAAGCTGTTTTATTATGATCTCGGTCTGCACCATCAACAGGTGTTGAGAGTAAGTGTGAAAGTGAATTTATGTACGATCCAGATTAATTAAATTCCCTTTTTTCTATTTGATAAGCATTTTGCGAAACGAATTTATCCAGAACACATAATTAAGCGGAATCCACGTTGAACCGACGCGAAGCTCTCACGTTTTTAACATGCGGAAATTAGGTTCTACAGGTACTCGTCGACATACGACCTTGTTGATTGGTTACGACATTGACCGGTCGTAAGTTGATCTGGTCGTAATTAAGTCGGCCTATTTTATAATTACCTTACGTATATCATATTGTGTAATGATATTATAATCATCTTTATGTCGTACCACGGGTCGTAAATTCGAACAATCGTAAGTCGCGTATGTCGTAATTAAGTCGACGACTACTTGTGCTTGAAAGTTGAATCCACGTCAGAATTTCCACGTTGATGCACATGTAGATATCCACGCTAAATCCGCATAACGACATTCACGTTGAATCCATGCAATTCACTGCAGATTGAATCCACGCTGCAATTTCCGCATTGTATGCATGTCACGATTTTCACACTGAAACCACATACTTTGGACAGAACGCAAGAACTGCATCTTCCATTACTTTACTAAAACAAAAATAATTGCGTGATTACCAAAACAAATTGTGGAAAATGTCGAGATTTATTAGGCAAGAATGTAAACAAATGTCTATATTTAGACTACCGATGTATGTAATGAACATTAACTTGCCTTATATTGTTATATAAAATAAACAACATCAAAGCCAATGCCGAAACGGCTAAATAATTGCGAATGGTGTATTAGTGTATATTATTACCCAGAATATTATCTTCTGACCAAATACCTATCTGTGTTCACAGACCCTTTTACAATTATAGACCATGAAATCAAGCTACAAACAATGTTTAACAAAGCAAACAGCCAAAGATAAGTGCATACAAATCTGTAAATAACGAAATGATACTAATACGAACATAACATAAATGCTTAAGCAAGATCTCTCTCTCTCTCTCTCTCTCTCTCTCTCTCTCTCTCCATATATATATATATATATATATATATATATATATATATATATATATATAACTGGGTTATAAAAGGATTCACGGTGTGTGTCTCTACTGTCTCTACTCTCTATACCTGATTTGTTCGATGCATAATGAAAATATGCTAAATCTTAACAAATTAAAAGGTTTATGGGCAGACCTTTTGTAAGCAGAATAAAACTAATTCTTAGCAATATAGATGTGTTATATGTGGATCAGTTAATTCGGAAAACTTCAAAACATAGAACATTCACAAATTTTAGCAAATAAATTTAATTTAACGCATTATCGTTGCGTTGGAATGCACATACTTTAAAGCTACAGCCAAATAATAGGTATTAACCATTAACATGTAACATCGTGTTTTGTAGGTTTAATACTCATCCGTTTCATATTTGTGGCACTTACTTTGACATCACATTATACAGGGTCTATGCGCCTATAATAAACTGTCTGTCAAACCAGTACAGTGTTTACTCTTTATCCTATGAAGTCAATTTCAATTTAGTACTTCAACGGGCTTTTTTCCCAATAATTAATTTTGTTTGATCGTCTATCCAGAAGCTTCAACATATTGATATTGCATAGCGAGCTCAGCGATAAACAAGCAACGATAGGCTTTTCGCATGTTGCCGTCCCATTTTGATTTTTACCGCCACACCCACTTAAATCCCATTAGTGTGGGATGTCCGGATAGGGATAGCAGGTTAACGAAGAGGAACCGCTTGTTTCGGTTGATAATAGTGTATCGTCGTTGTTGCGCTGATTGCGATGCACGATGTGGTGGCAAATTAACAGCTCCATAAAGTACCAAACAATTATGAACAAAATGAATTTCTTTCTCGGGATTGTACAAAAAATTAAACCGTGGAAATCCGATTTTACTCCAAAACATTTAACTCTATTAAGTCTTCCAATCAGAACCTCTGTATCGTGGTATTTACTGATATAAAACTCTCCCACGACCTGTACTATTGCTCAACTGCCACAATTCGACTTGAGATCATCCATTCTTCGACCATAGTTATAACGTTAATTATAACTTAAATGACATTTTCCCTGAAAACATAACACTTACAACATAACAGGTTGTTCAGTTTCTAGCTGAACTCATGAACACCTTGAGTTGGTCGTGTTATGATAACGCCCGATCTTCTCGCATTGGTCTCACGAATTTCGAGCGTATATTATTGCTTATGTTAACGCTATATGACGTCAATTCCACCTGGATTTCATACAATATTTCCACGAAGTTCCAATTGGGGTCAACATTACGGGGGAAAGTGTGTGCAACACATTGACAATCTTAATTCTACATAAATCAAATATTTAGATATCCGGAAAATCCGGTTATAATTGTCATCACTATCTTCAAATCCAGCGAAATATCATTGAATGACATATAACAGCCGAAAATTTAACTGTTGTACCAAATGATGGTCACTATTATTTTATGGTGTTTTCTACTGGTTATATGTTCCATGTCAACAATTCTTCTGATCCTGAATTATAAAATGTTTCTGATCGTTGGAACGCGTTGTTATTGTTCCAAATTGTTTGTGACTGTCGATAGATGTGATATATATATATATATATATATATATATATATATATATATAAATATCATTTGATCAGCCATGCATGTACATATACACACCTGAGCACGCGGTGTGTCTGTAATATATGTTCACTGTTCCTTAAACCCAGATGAAATCCTGGAAATGGGTCGAGTACAGAAAGTTTGACTTCACTATTTATCCGAAATATTTCGATGAAAATCTGAGGATGGTAGGTTGGAAACCGATCATTATACAGGTAAGCAGTCTCATCGAGAATCATTGGCATTAATATCTACACACGAATGATAAGATTAAAAATGATTCTGATTAGGAATTATACTACCAATTAGCATAAATCCGAAATATACTATTTTGCTTTTGAAATTCTAATAGAAAATTACGTTTTATGTTAGAATCAGCAATGTCCTTTTATTTTACTTATTCGTCTTACCTGTCTACTTAAGTGGATCTCTCTCTCTCTCTATCCCTCTCCCTGTGTGTGTGTGTGTGTGTGTGTGTGTGCATGTGCATGTGCATGCGTGGGTTTTTAATTAACTACTGGCAGCATAACAGTTTAATTAAATAACTGTTTTTATAAACTTTTGCAAATTAAACTACTGATATAAAATCGATAGATTTTAAAACATAAATTGATTACGGTTATCGTACAAGATAAAAAAGCAGGTGTTTTATCTTTAATTCCACCTCGGTGCCTTTAGACATTGGGAATGTGTTACAAAGCCTAAGTTTCCTTGCCATCTGATCATTGTTGATGAACTTTGCATCGTACCCGGCTATGAGTTTGCCCAACTCCTGTACTAGGTGCGCCACTGAGCTTGATTCTTTTCGAGTATATTGGCACTATAGAAGTTTTGTCATTATTATTATTATTATTATTATTATTATTATTATTAAGCATACCACATATTTTTCTCGATAATTTGTTTTAACAGGCATGGCAGAGCAGTAACATATTAAGGCTTTAGAGTAAACCTTATGAATTCTAAAATTGTCTCGTTTTCATCTCCGTCGAGACAATGATAGCTTTAATCTAACACCTGCTCTATATTCTGGATCACGTGATTAATAGACTTTCTAAGTGATAAGGTGCGAATCTTTCAACAATCGACCGCCCTATAAAAAGTGGCAAATAAAAAAATTCCTAGGTTGGGTAAATTATTATAGGAAGTTTTTGCCATATTTGTCCTGCATCGTTTCCTGTCTTGCCACACAGCTATCCAGCCCATACGAATGATGTTACATTCATAGTTGACGTTAGCGTACTGTGATCCAACACGAGGGTCAATCTTATCAACAGATGCATCTTCTTCTGATGTATATCTACATTTAAATTCCCGTCTGATATCAAAAACTTGACATGGAATTAGGGCTTGTTTTTTATATATTTAATATATATATATATATATATATATATATATATATATATATATATATATATATATATGGGTAATTCCATATAAAATCAACCAATACTTCCCGCATGACCACTTCAGATTGTATTAATATTTTTCATATATTAACTACTATGTATATGATGAGGCCAGACACAATTTTAAATTTTCACTAAAACAATTGGGAGTAACACCATTTTGAAGGAAGATAGTCTTTTTTCAGGATATCATGAAATAAATAAACGTCGTAGAAAAACGGCCATTAGAAACTGGAAGAAAATCAAGTCAGGAATAACATATAAATAAATCAACTTTATATGAACAACACATAAACATTGGTACTTTTATCCGCCGAAATGCGACCTACACTTCACATGACACGATGCATCATAAAACCATGTAATTTACTGATATCAAAACATTTTAACATAATAGGTATTCTTTTGTGAAAGGTTCAACTGCTTTTTCATTTAATCAGAGTTCCCCCATATTTAATAACAATTAAGTCATCACAAGTCTGCACTTTCAGTACATGATTACCCTACACATTCTGCAACTATACTAAAATCTTCATAGGATTGTTGTATTATTTACTATCATAATATTAACATAAAATGAAGAAGAAAAAAATAGTTATCAAACAAATAAACATGAAAGGAACAGAGAAAGCCACCATATAAACAAGACCATGTGCTTTTATTTACTGTAAACAAAGACAACTGGCCAATCAAGAGAGTATTTGAGTCACGTGACCATCATAATAAAAAAAATGACGTTTACCAGCCAAGATCACTAGCTCACCAAAATCTCTTATATTCAGTAAATATTTATAAATATGACACCCGAAATGGTCACAGCAATATATTTTGGCATTATTTTAGATCAAGGAACTATCGGATGATAAATATTTGGCGCTTATCACGATCGATTTCCTGCTGAAAATCGGTCCAAAATGCAGCTTACAATCGAGAACAGTGGTTTTTTAGTGACGGTTGGTGAGGTATGGGCGTAGGAACTTTAAACTATGATACTTTTTCCATCGCGAAGAGCTCCAAAACATTCTACGGAAAACAAACTAGAGACTACCGCATATCTTGCCTCAAAATGGCAGTAACCCGGTCGGGTTAATGTTTTAGACTACTCACTAGCCCGAAGACAAAATCCACGCATCTCGGGCGTCCGATTTTTCCGGCCCTGGACCACTGCCATATTTTTCGCTATCTCTGTATCAGGAAACATTCCACGAAAGAGAGGTTCTTCTGCATAGGTAAAACACATCACCCTCACAAATTTCAGGGCCCCCTGGAACAAAATGGACCATTCCGATTCGCTGGCGTAGCAAAGGCTTTCAAGCCATGCGGTCTAGGACAACTGTTGGGTGATGAGCACCACAGAGGCTGGGCTGAACAAGTGACACAGTCTGGGGATTCTCCCCAAAATACAAGCAAGCATATATGCCCTGTGATACAGTGTGCGGCTAAGACAATGACAGAACTGCACCACATTGAACTATTACGGGAAAAGGCAGATGTATCGTAGTTTTCAGAGTACGGGCGTAATGGGGTAATGAAGAACAGAAAATCGTAATGATTCCGCAGAAATCGTAATGCTCTGGGTTTATATCGATCCTAGTATATAGGATAGAAATGGCACCAAAGACGGGGTAAATGTAGATCGAGATAAAAGATACTTGACGGTCGATTTATATTTATAATATTTGGTGTATGTTTTCTCTTGGCCCACGGATCTGTATGGCTGTCAACAAGCACACACATATATGTATGTGTTATTGTTATTATTTACATCCAACACACACACACACATGTATATACACCATAAAACTGTTTGAGTTTAATTTTTCATACACAATTAATTCCTTCATCGCGAAATTTGTTTTTATTAATTATATTTGTACATGCCATAATGTCATTTTCGTTTTTGTGTATGAAAAATATTCAAAATTCCGATTCAGTAAGTCAACAATATGGGTTTCACGTTTATTATAAATATTTCACCGTTTTAGCCAATTATAGGCATCAAATATGGGGGGGGGGGGGTTGTGCAGTCCTATATAATATATTGTATCTATGTCAGATGACTTAGCGGGCCTAAAATACGCAGATACGGCATGGCGTTACGATGGAGCAGTGATTGGAATTAGAGCATATTATGCTGGAAACCTTCAGGTTGTAAGTTGGTGTCCGGCTCAACCTTGTGTTTGTTAGATATTGTGGGATATGTTTCAATAAAAACTAAAATATAATCATTTAACACTGCAGCCAAATTGCTAAAAAAATACCCCTGAAAGAAATGAGCCAAACCTATAATCGGCATTCATGATTTTAGTCTACACCGAATACGAAATTCTTTTGGGTTCGTATCCGCTCCTCAAAGTAAATATTCCCATCACTGTGGTCCATCATCCCGCTCCGCAGATTGCAGGCTACTGATGTCGCGGGAGGCTTTCCAGGCAGCGCGTACGTCGTCTGTTTCTTTTGTTGTTCGGGGAGAATCCCCAGGCTGTCGCTTATTCAGCACAGCCTGAATGTTGGAGTGGTTGAGAAACCACCTCCCCCACCAATCACAGGGGAGCAGTACCGAAAGGTGCAGCCGAAATACCCTGAGGTTGGTCACTGCGAGAGTACTTTACGTCCTCGTTTTTTTTTAACGTCCCATTTTTTTTTAATTCAGTGGAGACGGCAGCGTCATTTAACGCGGTAAGCCACCCACGATGTTGTGAGCCGAGAAATTAATCTCTGGAAAAGTTTCGACCTCTTACTGGGTTCGAACCGGTGACCGTTGGCACCAAGTGCCGAGTGCTTAACCGCTAGGCCACCGGAGCTCACTACGTACGTCATCTATACGTGGGCACGTTATTTATGCTTTTCATTCACCCGACAGGAAGTAATGGCCGAGTATGGCGCCGTCTTCTGGATGGACGCCTCAGTCCGCCTATTGACCAACGACTTCAGCTCGGCGTACGCCCAACTCCGGGACAACGGCGGCATGATGCTCTTCAAGCAAACCAAACACTCGAACTTCGCCGCCACGCATCGGGGCACCTACGACTACATCCCGACGAATCGTACGCGCCAGATGCGCACGCCGATGTGCATCGCGACGGCAATCCTGGCCTACAACACGAAGGCGATGTTCTACAACGTGCTGTGGTGGTTCTTCCTCTGCGCGCTCGACCGGAGCTGCCAGGCGCCGATGGCGAAGACGATGTGCGACTTCGACTTGGACAACAAGTGGGCAACGTTCGCCGACTGCCACAAGTGGGACCAGTCGACGCTGAACATCCTCCTGAGTAACTACTACGGCTACAGACATCACAAGTATCTGGCCGATGACCAGCTGGTGGCGGTCGAGAGATGGCCAACTCATAGGTACACGATCGTGATGAATGACGACAGGGACTAGCGGAACGGCGCTAAGAACCGTAATTTTAGCCTACCAATTGTCAGCTTGTGTATCATTCTCCGTCGGATAGACGATTCCTTTTGGCTTGTTTTCGGCCGGTTACGATTCCGGGTGAAGTCGTCGTGTTACTTCTCCGGAACGAATAATTAATAATAAACTTTGACTCAGACTCAGAGGTTGCGTTGTTTAATGTATTGTAACGGGTCTTTTTATTGTGGGTTTTTTCTTCGTTTCATCCCGACTATATAACGTTCCGTTTGCTGAAACAAGTGACAATTCTAGGTACTGTATAATACAGCTAGAATGTATAAATAAATAAATCGTAAAATATCAAGGAAATTTAAAAAATATTATTTCCGTATTAAATCTGTAAAAATTCACAGATTGTACTCTGTCATTGGAAACAAATCATTCATTCATTTATTCTGGGAGGAAACGTTTCCTAACTGGTAGCGTGTTTGATCAGAAACATCTAGCAACTGGGTTCAAATCCTGGCCGACCTGTTTGAAGAGTGTTTCATTTGGCACATATCATTAATTAAGGTCATTAGTGGTACAAAAAGAAATTGAACATATTTATTTGTCAATCATCTTACGCTACAAGATATAATAAGACATATAGGGATTACATGTATAACAGAAATATAATCATGGATTATGTGCTTATATATATATATATATATATATATATATATATATATATATATATATATAACATTTAGATATCTCCCCAAGCTTGTAGCCAGAAATCCAAAGTAGGAGTATCTATTTTTAGTTTGCATGGCAAATACTCAACTGAAACTGCTGTTTTTTATAATATATATATATATATATATAATCATTCTATTTTCAAGCCGTCCATTTGTTTGGCTGGACAGTTGGCTGGTCAAAAACTCTATATCTCACTGGCGGAGAACCATATGTCAGTCGGGTAAATATGGATGCTGGACATACTCATCAGATAGTGGGTACATGTGTACCTTGAACTTTGGGCGGAACAGAAAATGAAAATATAAATAATCCATCGGAATCGTCACGTTTGTTATCATTAACCACATAGTCGTGATCATTGTCTTGGTATAAAGGAAGAAATTTAACAAAATAAAAGGGGCCATGCACATACAGAAGTAACAATCACTATGTGGAACAACTAATTGCCCAAGAAATACCGAATAAATACTTCCATCAGTCAAAAACCTTTACTGAATGATGAAACATCCATAGACACGACACATACTGGGATTTTATGTCGATAGGGACCAATAATGTGAGCGTTATAATTACACCCCGACGCTGATTACCACTCAGACATGGCTGCAGGCTACTAGCTGAGAGAATTGAGATGGAATGTAATGATCAGGAAACCGCTGCTCATAAACACATCTCCTAAACACAGTCAATTGTGGGGTTAGGATCTCAGACCTGTCAAGTACTACGGTTTAGCCATAGTCACTACGGTTTTATTAACAAAGTTACGACTACGGGCGTAGTTAAAAAAACATACGGTTTTTTACTTTTCTTACCTATATTTACCTAAGAAACGTTGTAGTAAATGCGTACCGATTTGCCGCCGTACAAGATCGCAACATAGCATCAATCATGTCTCGCGACATATCATCTTCAAGCATCTGACCTTTCCTTCTCGATCATCAAGTTGTTCAACTGTGCACAAGACTGTATACTACCACACAAGACTTACGGCGTGAGTTGTTCCAGCATTTACTTTTTTTTAATTTGAACTAGCAAGACGTATTGAAATATTGAAGTTCATGGTCGATAATCAGCGTTTGCCTCCACCGGCAAAGAGACAGAAAAAGAAACTCAAAGTGTACGGCAAGTTTCAACACCAATGGGTTAGCCAATTCAAAGGAGTAATCATTGAATCCAAAACTGGCAGCGATTACGCTCGTTGTACCGTATGTGCTCACGATGTAAAAATAGCTGCATCCGGCGTCTACGACGTAAATATGCACGTGGCCACAGCACTACAGAAAACAACTGACGCCAAGCCGAAAACAGAGATACCAATGACGTCTTTCTTCGCGGTAAAACCGCAGTCGTCCTTCGCCGTCACAAAACCCAGAGGTACTCTTGCACAGTTTGTGACCGAGCATAACCTCGGTGAAGGTAATGTTTCCAGACAGCAATATTGTCAAATCATTCCGATGTAAAAGGGACGAAGACAACGCAGATCATAAAGAGTTGTCTCGCCACAGAGGCTAGAAAATCAGCCGCCGAGCGATGTAAAACTGGTCCGTTTTCCAATATAATAGATGAAATTAATGACCTGAAAGGTGAGAAGTGACTGGCCATCCTCGTTCACTGCTTCGAGCGCATCCCAACAGCCGCAAATACCAGAATCCTGGACATGGCCATTTGTAATAGGGCACCAGCGAAAAGATATTCAATGTATTGAATGACTCGCTGAAGGGACTCGAGATTCCGTGGTAGAGTATTTTCAGGTTTGCAAGTGACAACTACAGTGTGATTATCAAGCTCGCGAAACTCTGTGATCACCCGTGTCACAGAGAAGCAGCCAAATGTATTCAACAATAGGTGCATCTGTCACTTTAAAAACATGTTTGTGGCGGCGTGTATGAAGACGCTATCTGTATCCGTGGATGACTTCTTTGTGGATATTTATTTCCACTTTGATCAAACTGTGAAGAGAAGAGAGACTTTGAAGGAGTTTCAAGCATATACAAAAGTCGAGCACATGCAAGTATTAAAGCACTGCCAAACTCACTGGCTCTCTCTTCTGCGTATTGTGCAGCGTGTGCTCATTCAGTATCCAGCTTTAGTGGTATACTTCATCAATCATGATGGTTTAGAGACGGCTGGGAAAGTAAAACATGCAATGCAGCGGCTCAAAGACCCTCTAACAAAACTCACTCTGATCTTTCTCAACTTCATCCTGCCTGTCATGAATGACTTCAACAAACTCTTCCAGGCAAATGAAACGGGTATTAGTTACTTGCTTCCCGAGAGGACAAGCCTACTGTGTATGCTGGCGGTGAAGTTCGTACAGATGAAGCATGTAAAGAGTAAGGCTGATGTAAGAGAGGTCAAGTTTGAGTTGGCGGAAAACCAATATGACAATGAGCTTTTGGTTGTTGGTGTGCCAGTGCGCACCTTACTCGCCAACACAGATAATACCTTCCAAAAGGGAGTCCAGGTGAACTTCTTTGGCGATGTTCGCAAATTCTACTGCGCTGTTGTGCGGAAAATGGTGAAGTTGTTCCCATTCGACGACAGAGTGATAAATGAACCTAATCGGATTAACTAACGTATGGTCTAACTGTTCGCGGGCTGAACAGTTTGCTTCTTTTGTTGACCAAGAGCTCCTTAAAGAAACATTTGAGGACTACCAGCTTATGGAGGACACTCAGATCGGGATGGAAGATGGTCAGTAGTGTACAGAAATCTGTTGACCCTTATTGGGGTGAATTCATGACGATAAAGACAACAATGGGACAGATGCGGTTCCTGGCACTTGCACAAGTAATGGTCGCTGTTCTTAGCTTGCAACACAGTAATCCTGACCGTGAGAAAGCGTTTTCCGTTGTCCGGAAAGTGCATACATAATATCGCCAGAACCTCAAAACGGACACGCTCACAGCACTTTCACAATCTCTTAATCGACTTTAGTCTAGTGATAACTAGAATGAGACGATGGACACAGACTTGCCTATGTTCGCGTTCGCGCTCACATACACAATTATATAGTATAAGTACTATAGGTCTACGTTGAATTTAAATGTAATAGTTTTTATATTCAAATTTTATATTCTGTAATTTATTTCGAACATGACATATTAAAAAACAGGTAATACATTTGCATTAGTTATAAATCAAAACAAAGAGAATCCTAGATATTGATGTTAAAAATTAAAACTTCAACCGAATAAAAATGTTCATATATGTATTGCTATAATGTATATATAATTTATCAAAAATGATGCAAGCTGTGGCCGTTATTTCTCCCTAGTTTATATTGAAGACGAGTCGCCAGTCATGCCTTTTTCAGAAATAACACCACATTATCGTGACATGAAACATTTTTATGGTATAAATTGGGAGCTCGGTAAGCAACTAAATACTGCATTATACGACCGCTGTCTTTATTGTTCGAACTATTCTACGTCATTTGTTTCAACAAGTCTGACACAGATTACGCAAATTTGAACTCGGACCAAAGCTTAATTATGCACCTATTGTTTAGATTTAGAGACCATCATTTCTGGAACATTTCATTCTCAAATATAATGGCCTAAACATGTAATACTGGATATATGGGATATAGGGAAATAATCCCAATTACTGAAAGCAGGGTTAATACACTTCCATATGTCTAGTTTTTCATAAGTTTCCAAGCCATTTGTTTATAAAAATATATACTTTTCCAGGATCCTATCAATATTTTTCAGGGGTATTTGATTAATGTGACAGATACGCGATGCCATTTTTATATGAGAATGTAAGACAATAAGTATACACAGATCCACGACTCTCATTTTTTCATCAGTGAAAGCGGTAAACAAGTTAATTTTAGCGTATATGAAAATAAAATTATGTCAGTTTAACCCACAAACACAATAAGAGTAACAGTGCTAACTAGTTTGACAACAAGCAGCATACACCGATCTGGGTGCCCAGTGAAAAAGGTAAACCCCGGCCCTGCATGGCTATAGACGGGTTCACGGTTTAGCGGCCATCTTGGCCTAATTCGACTTGGTGAGTAAACGAACGCACGTGTTTCATTGTGTAGCATGAATGAATGCTACAGATGTTTACTTTGGGATAGTTATTCGCGGAGTTTTGATTCTATTTACAGATGCTGTAGACACTTGTAAAAAACTGAACCCAAAACAGCATGATAGAAGACGTTTAAGATTATATGTTGGTGACTCAAAAGCAGTATCGAACCAATCAATTATTTGTATTCTGTATTATCGCCCATTTTCGTTCGCTAATTTCTGTTTTAGATCTAGTTATAGCCTATAATCTGCTATATAGGTCGACGTTTTTTTCACAAAGAAACTATTTTAGTTATGGGGCCAAAACGTTGCTAGAAAACTTTATCGGCTTGTGCAAACTAAAGATATGGAATGGATGTACTCATGATGTAGTCTATTGTAATGTTGTCAATCCATAACAGTCCACAATTAATTATATCGAGGACTTAAGGTTGGTATTTAGAATTGTAACGGACCGGAAACAGTTTAGAGAATAAACCAGATGGTCAAGATTGTATCTGTGATTTATTAATAATATACTTAATAATATACAATTTACAAACATCACATTGGCGACGAGGTTATTCGAACTCTATCTGTGTTAATCGTTATCTGTGAGTACACGATGGTAGGTGCATTGCCAATATTTCCAACGTTTGAGAGTGAGGACTTAAGTAATGCCGGTCCACGTTGGACGAAGTGGTTGAATCGTTTTGAAATGTTGTTATCCGCCATGGACGTTCGTGATAGAAAAGAAAAAAAGCTTTGCTATTGTACTATATGGGTGCAGAGTGCTATGACATTTATGAAACTTTGAAGAACGAAGAAGACGATTATAGTGCTGTCAAAACGAAAATGAATGACTATTTTGTGCCGAAATATAACAGTGAGTTTGAAAGATACATTTTCAGACAGGCAAGTCAGAAAGAAGGTGAGAATTTGGATCAGTTTTGCACAAGATTAAAGCAGTTGTCTGTCAGTTGTGACTTTACAGAAGGCACAGTGGAAAATGAAATAAAAAGGCAATGATTCATGGCTGTACGTCCAAAAGCTTAAGAAAAAAGGGCTTGTGAAAACTTATGGACTTGAAAACACTGCTAGATCATGGTAAATCGATGGAGCTAGCGTTTTCTCAGTCTTATGCAATAGAGGGTGGAATGACAGCCGAAACGTCAAATCGTGTGCATAAACAAATTGGTGTCAAGGGAGGTGCAAGCCGCAAATATTTGCTGAAAAAAAACAATCTGAAAAATCATTTGACAGATTTTCTAGTGGCTCGCGCACTTGTTTCAACTGTGGTGGTCAGTACCCACATGAAGATGAGTGTCCAGCAAAACATCGTCGTTGTTACAAATGTGAATCGTATGGATACTACTCAAACTTTTGTAAGCGAAAATTTCCGAGAACAAAACAACATGATAAGTGGCACAAGAAGTCTCGAGAACAAACAAATACAGTTTCTATCAGCAACGTCGCAGGTAATTGTGATAGTGGTTCTGATTATTTACTGGCAGTACGAAAAGGTGAGGAGAAAATTCCTGCAATTAACATTCAACTAGCTGGGGTAGATGTTATGATGTTCATAGACAGTGGAACTAGTGTAAACACTGTGGATGTGAAAACTCATAAAACACCCTGTGAACATTCTAAAGAATTTTGTGAGTTATCAAAATCAGACACGAAATTATTCCCTTACAGATCCACAAAAGCATTAGACTTGAAAGGATCATTCAGTGGAACAATTACATCGCCTAAGAATGGAGTGAAATTTCATGATGAATTCTATGTTGTGAGTGACGCTAAAAGCTGTTTACTGTCTTATGACTCTGCAAAGCGGCTGAAATTAATCTCAATCATCAATGCTATAGAAGATTCAAGATCAAATGTGACAAATACAATTGTACATGATTTTGATTCAATATTCCACGGGCTAGGAAAACTGAAGGATTTCCAGCTACAACTGAATATTGATGATACAGTGGAACCTGTGCATCAAAAACACAGACGAGTTCCTTTTTCAACAAGACCGCAAGTTGAAGCGGCAATCAAGCAGCTATATGAGGATGACATATGTGAAGATCCTCAAAATACGCCGCCTCCTTGTGTGTCACCTATAGTGGTAGTACCTAAGCCACGTGATCCTGATAACATCAGACTGTGTGTTGATATGAGGGCTGCTAACCAAGCCATAGGAAGAGTCAAACATCCAATGCCAACTGTTCATGAGTTGATAAATGATCTGAATGGTTCTTGTGTATTTACAAAATTGGATCTCAATCAGGGCTACCACCAGGTGGAGCTGCATCCTGACAGCCGATACATCACTACGTTTAGTTCACATCTAGGACTGCACCGTTACAAGCGTTTAAATTTTGGTGTAAATGCTGCCAGTAAAACATTTCAACAAATCATCGAGCAAGTGCTACATGGGCTTGATGGAGTAAAGAACATTTCTGACGACATCATCATTGCCAGTCGGAATGATGTAGAACATGAGAAACATGTCCGTGCATGTCTGGAACTTCTCATGAAGAAGGGCTTAACACTCAATCGAAATAAATGCAAATTCTTCCAATCCTCTGTGGAATTCTTCGGCAGCATTTTTAGTGAACATGATGTTTCGCCAGATCCGAAAAAAGTAAAGTCTGTTCGTGATGCGCCGAGACCGACAGACAGGCGACAGGTGAAGTCTATTCTAGGCATGGCGAATTATGTACAAAGATACATACCTGGTCTAGCCTCTCTTGTGAAACCACTTAGAGAGCCCACCCGTAAGATTAGTCTGTTTGAGTGGACCAGTGAGTGTGAAGATGCCTGGTTAAAATTGAAGGACAGTTTGACAAGTGATACTGTCATGTCGTACTTCAATCACAAGTTAGAGAACGAGTTAGTGGTCGATGCATCACCACATGGTGTTGGTGCTATTTTAACCCAGATACAACCCACTAAAGATGGCCGTAGAGATGTTCAAATTGTCGTATATGCATCACGTGCACTGGACGACGTAGAATCTCGTTAGTCGCAAACAGAGCGAGAAGCTCTAGCTGTTCGATGGGGAGTCGAACATTTTCATCTGTATGGCATAAAGTTTACAGTGGTCACAGACTACAAAGCATTAGTCAGCATATTCTCAAATGTTGTCGCTAAGCCATCTCCTCGCATTGAACGATGGTGTTTACGTCTACAGCAATATACATTTAACACAGTGTACTGACCCGGCGCTGATAATCCAGCTGATTACATGTCGCGTCACCCAGTCGCATCTAAAAGTGAGCGTGGCAGGAAGGTCACAGAAGAATATATCAACTACGTTTGTGAAACAGCGTGTCCCAAAGCATTGTCGCATATAGAAGTAATTCAAGCGTCATAACAGAACCCCATGCTGCAAAATTTGATCAAATGTCAACAAACTGGGCTATGGCATGAATTTAAAAACTGTGAAGAAATGTCAATATACGGAAAATTGTCCAGTGTTACAGAGAACGGAATTCTGTTACGAGGACACCGGATTGTTATTCCTGTGACGATGAGGCGTAAAGTTGTATAAATAGCTCATGAAGGCCATCA
Organism: Paralvinella palmiformis; assembly: GCA_025642065.1. Taxonomy (NCBI): domain Eukaryota; kingdom Metazoa; phylum Annelida; class Polychaeta; order Terebellida; family Alvinellidae; genus Paralvinella; species Paralvinella palmiformis. Next base: position 185,472 of record JAODUP010000874.1, on the reverse strand, counting down.
GGGATTGGTAAAATCAAAGTCCCTATTGAGAGCTAAGGTGTGGTTTCCCTACATGGATAAGCTCACCGAAGACATAGTGAAAAACTGTGCTACATGTGCTGTCGTCACTAAAGATGAATGTCTACAACCGTTACAAATGTCACAGCTACCTGATAAAGCTTGGCAGTCTCTGCGGAGATTATTGTCTAGTAGTTCTTGATGAATATTCACGATTTCCTGTGGTGGAGCTGGTGAGTTCCACATCACGGAATGCCAGAAACATTAAAAACTGACAACGGACCGCCATTTCAAGGATTTGAATTCCGTAAATTCATGCAATATTGTGGTATACGTCATCGTCGGATTACGCCACTGTGGCCAAGATCTAACGCGCAAGCAGAAAACTTTATGAAACCTTTGAACAAGGCAATTAAAAGTGCTACTGTGGAAGGGAAGTCGTGGAGACAGGAAATGTACAAATTCCTACGAAATTACCGCGCAACGCCACATGTGATACAGGTCGACCACCTGCAGAACTCTTGTTTGGTTCGAACATAAAAGTGCTATTACCCGAACTATTCATTCGAGTTGAAGATAAAGAACTGCGAACTTGTGATGCAGAGCAGAAACAAAAAACAGTATGCAGATGCCAGAAATTGTGTACGACCGAACATTCCTCTCCATGTTGGGGATACAGTGTTAATGAAACAAACGAAAACGGACAAATTGTGTCCAGCATATAATCCAGCACCAATGTCTGTGCTGGAAGTGAAAGGGAGCATGATAACAGCAAATAGTCCTGTTCTTGGCAGAAATTCATCACATTTCAGGAAAGTGACTGACCATGATGTTACACCTGAAACCGAGTCAACAATCGCAAACAGCGATTATTCGCAAGACGTGCCAGAAATAATAACAGTGAACAATGATGAACTTAATCAAGACAGTAGTCATAATTCAAATGTGACAGATGCCATTATCTGGTGTATGTGAAACGATCTGTGTATTTATATTATATTATTCTTGCAGAATATCAATATGACACTCAATGGCTCAACATCAAGACACTGTCATGCACTGCTCCAGTGGAGATTATTAGTTGATAAAATGGAGAGATGCACATTGTGATGTGCATCAGACAAGACATAATGTGATAATGCATGTGTGCTTATTTTCATACAAATAATACAAATGAACTAAAATTTATTACCAAATATTGAAAACTTAATATTTAAACCAATTTATTACAAAAGCATTCCCTCATACCAGGGTTCCACATATTATATACATAATTAATCATGCCGACATATATGGTGCAAGTTTATACTTGCATAATTATCTAGCTGTGTTTATCACTAACATCACCAATTTATACATATTATATATGGCCAAATTAATTTCTGTCATCCCTATTAGTATTACATGTATCTGATTATAAAAAATAAATATATTGCACATTTTGTTTTCACATGATACAGGCTGTTCTCATTCCCAAGCAAATAATTGATTGCGAAAGAAGGGACCAGTGGCTACGGAACTTGAACAGAGGTGATGAACTACTTTCTTACAAGTTCAAGGAACCATTCAAGTTGCATCGTGTCTGCTCTCTACATTTCATCAACAGCAAACTTTCATACATCTACCCAGATCCAGAAATTAATCTAGGACATGGAGTTAACAAATGTGAAAGGCATCGAGATAGAAAACAACATCTTCTCAAAAGAAGAAAGGTCCCTTGCTTGTAATCATTGCATAATCTGTGGTAAAGGCCATCCGCTGTCTTCATCTTCAGATATGTACTGATATCGATGAAGTATGGGCCAGTTAACACAAGCAGATTCCCTCAGCCAGTCCATCTCCTTCAATGTAAAGGGGTCTGGCAATATGGTGCCATCCTGCATTCTCAATGGTTCCTTGTATTCATTGAGATTCGCCCCATGGACTGCTCCATAGATAGATCAACCTGAATATCAGACTCCCAGGCAAAAGAGCTCTGAATGTAAAACAACAAATGCACATCCTTGAATATCATATGAAAGTTTTGTTTTTCAAGATAAATGATGTTTGTTTACAACAAAATGTTGTCTTGCTATATACATGAACTGAAAGAAGGTATTTGGTATTTATAGTGAATACATGGAGATGTATAAAATGATCAATGCTAATACTGCATAATATTACATTAATGAAAAATAATGTAGTATTTGCACCAGGAATAATATGTACATGTAGAACAGCAGTACTAATGGCTATTTTGTTATTATATTGTATTTATAATATCAGTTGTCAAAGCAATATTTGTGCAACTGACTAAAACCCAAACTGAAAAGCTCAAGCACCAAATGTTTATTTCCAACCACCAAAATGATTACACCAAAGTAATATATATTAAAAGAGGTAATACTGATTGATACTATTTCTGTTCTAGTCAAATCTTGCCAGCTATTTTCTTTGTGTTGTGCTGAAAATGTTTCATAGACAATACTGAGTATTAATATTTATTTTTATGAACAGAATTATGACCATTGGTTGCAATTGCATGATTGATTATTAGTTGAATTAATCTAATTTCTTTAAAATCTATCTACCAATCACTAACGTAAGTAAACAATTAAACAGAAAAAGTTGCACTGAAATAATATCAAAATTTTATTTTAATATATCGACCTGGAAATTAATTTTTCATGTGAAATGTTTCTCAGTTGCAAGAACTGCTTCAAAGCTAGGGGCGACCACAGCATATAAAGACTCTCTGCCTAAATTAGCCACATTATCAGGACTGATACTGATGGTCATCAAAGAACTTGATCAGTTGATGATACCAGTTTCTTTTCGACCTCATTTTTTACTAAGCTATATCTGCCACCAGATATATATCTACCCTGTCCACGGCTACGCGTACTACGGCCTTCTCCACGGATTAAACCAATCGCCCGTTTCTTTGGCATAACTTAACTTTGTATAAAAGAGGAAAGATATCACATTATATGATTATATAATAATGATTATTAGTTAGAAACTGTTATGAAATTGGACTTTTAGTAATATTTAAATATATGTCGGAACCGCTAATCCTAATGCGCTTTGATCGGCTAGATCTAGATCTACAGCCTATAAAAATTATCAGTTTTTAATAATCCTAGGACATGGACATATTTAACATTTATCAAATAAAAATGAACTGTAATGCTATTCCCATAAAAAACACTTGAAAAAAGGTTTGTTTACTCACAATTGGGTCAACCTCTTTCTGAAACTGGCCTTCACATTGTGCCAATGACCATATATGTTGGAACCGTGAACCCGTCAATTATTATAAAATAATTAAGCACAGTTTGTGTGTGTGTGCATGCGTTCGTGTATCCTTCATTTGATTAGTTTTCAAAAATCCTCATTCGTGTAGTATCCTGCAACATGCAATGATATTAATCTTTGGTGGCCACGAATGCTAGGTTTCCAGCGTTTTCCATACATGACGTCAAAACCAGGGAAAGAGCGACATCATGTTTGGAATACTAGGCTTCAAGGGTGCGCCATATAAAGTAACTAATATAATAAAATAACTGACAGCTATGCATGCTACGTATTGTATCTATGCTCCCAGCTTCATAATATATCTCTAAAATTTATATAGCGCCTTATTCAGCTAAAAGCTGCTCTAAGACGCTTTACAATATTATTATCCCCGACTCAGACCTGTTTCCAAGGGAGCATATAACGCATGCTGCCATTATAGGTGCAAAGCGTTACTCAAACACATAGCTATCGCGTCCTGTCAGGTACTCATTTTTATGGATGAGTGAACCAGTCGCCACATGACAGCATTGCAACTCATGAAGCCTCGAACCCGTGACCGTTCGGCTACGAGTCCTATGTTCTAACTAACTGCACTATCACGGCTCGATGATTGCTAAGCCGGAGTTTTCAAAATGTTTAGGATGAATTTCCTTTTCAAGGTTTTTTCCCCAGGGGTGTATTGAAAAAGAAGGACTATTCCAGAACTGCTATTAAAATAAAGTATATTTCCGGGATTCCAGGACGCCTGCGAACCTTGTGAAAGGTTGCCATTATGGCTTCCTCCAATGCCAGATTGCACATCCGGAAGAAGTCACATGCTCTAAGAATCATCCAGATCGAATCATGCTACCTCGTGACCTGCTGTCCCCTGGCAACTATTAGGATTTGATCCAGTCGTAGATTCATTATACAAATCGGATAGCTCAATGAATGCGGTGATGATTGGTGTTTTATGGCCAGTTATGTGCACATGATAGGCTAAATGGGGCGAGCGACCTCCAAAGATAATAAAGCGAAGTCAAAGATGAAACACGCTTCAGATATGGCTACGCTAAGATTCGAACACGGGTTGTAGTGATTCGTGATTTAACACCCTACCGTTATACCACAGAGGCGCCCCAGCTCAATGGATGCTTGGTGGTGCATAGGTATAAAGCAATTAATCTTCACAAGGAATTTCACTATATACCTTTCTAGCGGTAGCGTGTTGGACCACAGATCACTACCACCCGTGTTCAAATCCAGGCGTGGGCATATCTGAAGGTTGTTTCGTCTTTCACTTCGTCTCATTACCTTCGGAGGTCGCTCGGCCCATTTAGCCTACCTTGTGCACAAAAGTGGCCGTAAAACATCAATCATCATCATCAACACATTATATTTTTTGTATAAACTACACTGTAATACTCGTACATATTGTTTGTGATGAAATAATGCTTGGCTGACGTAATTTACATTATTGAAACCGTGTGAAAAATGGTGGCGCCCACAGGAGAGTTATTGTCGTTTCCCCAGCACTTCTGAATGTAGTTGATCATCAACTGTTGATGGTGCTCATATTTTCATATCATTTATAATTTTGTTAATCAAGCCTCATTTTCTTGCGAGTAGACGAAAATCGGTCACATATTGGCGAGAACAGGACATCATTACTTGCGTCTACAACAAAAACTATCTTCAATTTAGTATTGTCTGCTAAAATATAAATTATATGTTATCCGTTACTAATATTTAATTATGTAGCTTAGCTGTGGTTAAAAGCGACTTTAAATTAACATACTTAACCAGCTGTAACCATTTATAATATCTTAATTATTATAATATTTGTCAAAGGATGGTTGCCATTCTTTGATGTGGCTTTCATTACGAAAAGTAGTTGATAGAAAATAATTAACCAGAAACAAACAAACAAAACGAAGAGGTCAAGGCTTTTATTCAATAGCTAGCGTTATATGAAACAACATAACAGCAACTGATCAAGACTTGTCTAGGGAGAGAGTGAGTGACATTTTTGTTGGCCTCAGTAATGTTCACAGCTTGGGTTATGTGGTTGAAGATAGTTCACTGTGTTCAAAGCGACCATAACAACAATTCTGATTTGAATGACTTCTGAATGATAAGCAGCGATTATAAATATCGGCATTTGTTTGTGATCAATGCTGCGACGAGGAAATGAATCCATAATTTTATTCGGGATGTCAAACTCTTTTGATGAACGATGCCCAAAAGGCTGAGTAGTGTCTAAAAGAAATCGGTCGCCTTCACTCGTTTCAGGAAAAGCTTTGTTCGTGGTGATTTCATGACTGGGCTATCAGTAGTGGCAGGGGATGAACGCAAAATTCCTTGATCTGGTTTCTGTTTGGGATCGAAGGGAATCACAGGACTGACCATCAAACTCTCGTTGAAATCTGGGGAAAACATAAAACTTAATTCAGAATAACACCAGTGCCATGAACAATACCAAACGATAAGCAAAACCAACAGTCAGTAAGAAACAATTGGTCTACCTACCTTGTGCTTTGTTTTTACTCATTGCAAAAATCACCTTCTTCTTGCTAAGAGATAGCGAGCTTCCTGTCACAACATCATTTACGAGCTGAAAGAGGAAAGTATGCCTTTATTCGACACTTCAAACTAGCAATCACCGGTGTAAATAATGGAACATTTTTACTGCCATCCACACGTGCCAGATATGGCTTAAAATCGAGCATGAACTATTTATTTAGTGAGAAATGATGTATAAAAGATGGCAACCCAAGTGATGATAAAACAACAATATTATATAAAACACACCTTAGCAGATGGTTTCTTTGGCTCTGTTTTTGGTGTAGACAACTTTTTAATTGCTCTCTTTACAAATGCTGGAGGCGTTGTTTTAACTTTTGTAAAGCTGATCAAAGCACCTGAAAAAAAACCTTCTTTGTCTGTTAACACAGGCAAGCCAAGAATATTTTACACATATTTATAAGTGCAGCCATGCACCATATCGTGTCTTGATACCTATAAACATTACATTATCATAAATTAGCCAATAAACAGCCAAACCAAATATAATCAGTTGCATAGAAATTATGTGCTATAAACAGCAAGTATAATAAGCTAAGTTAACAGAACTTTATTTGTGACATTAATTGTATAGCCATATGTTACTGTACCACACAAGATCGAATTTAAATACTTACCTTCCAAATTCTGTTTATTCTTTGAAGATTGAGGGACACTAGTATCATTTTTAGCACTAGTATCTGACAACATATCATCGCTGTCAACTTCAAAACCTCCACTAAACAGCATACACTCATCTTTGCCTAATATGGGGAAAGGGTCATCAAGAGTCAGTTTGTTTTGACTGCTCTTTATGACCCTTTTTTTCTTACGTTTACCTTTTGGTAACACATCAGTAGGATCCATATTTGTGGATTCTTCACATTCAGACAATTGAGCAGAATGTTTTTTTGTAACTGGAAAGTCATTGGCCAGCGACATTGCTTCAGTAGTGTACTGTACTTTCTGCTGGGAACCTTTCTGACTGATTGAAACGTCCATGCAACTATCCTCATCAAAGATGGAAGATGAGGCATTGACATCTAAGCGTTTTTTATGTTTTTTCTTCTGTTTACTTTTCAATATTTTGCCTTTGCCACATTCATGTGCATTATTTTCTAAATCATTGTCATCATTATAAAGGACTGATGGTTTCACAGATTTCGGTCTCTTTTTCATCTTTTCCACCTTTTCATAAGATGATAAGTCCATTACTTCTCTGGCCAACTGATGTGAATTCTCATCTCCAGATACAATTCTCTTTTTACTTTTTTTCTTGCTAATATTATTATTTCTGGAATCTCTTCTTCTCTTTGGCAAAGGTGCATCATCATCATCATCAACATCATTATTATCAGCAACACCATCATCATCTTCTTCATCTTGATTATTAGCATCTTCATCAGAATAATCACATCCATTATTCTCATCTTCTCTCCCTATAAATGACAAAAGTGAACATTACAAAAAATGCTGTCATTAATTAATTTTGTTTACACTCAGAAATCCAATGTGTCTTGATCAATGGTGGCACTAATGAGACAAAACACGTCAGATTACCCTCTCCACTGTCCTTTTTCCTAGCAGCATGTTTGCGTTTCAACTTCCTCTTCTGTTTCTTCTTTAAGGCCTTTGATGTCTCCTTCTGCAGTTTCATTTCAAGCTGCAGAAGGTCATGTGCAGCCCGATTGATATCCTTTGGAGTGATCCCATTGTCATTTTTGATGTCTTCATATGTTGGCCTTTTCGGAAGTTTGCCCTCAGCCATATCGGAGAACCTGTAATTTATAAATGCGCAAAATTAATCAATACCTCAACTATTAACAGAAGTAGCACTTCAAACAGAAACAAACAGTGCTGCTCAACATTGATAATCTCAACACCCAGTAATGTCTCCACATCTTGCTTTAGTAAACTAGCTTCCTACCAATACATATTTATCCAAAGATAACTCTTTCAAATTTATAAGAATAGCCATTACCAGTTCAACAAATCAAGGATTCGGTTGGTGAAGGAAGGTATAAAGACTTAAAAGAATGCCACAACTTCTGTTAATGATAAGGCTTTGATGTTTAGTGAAGCTTGATATAATACTTTAACAACGTCAAAAATATCTAAAAGGGACTAGCAGTTATAATATGGGGTCTGGAAAATAGTCTATAAATTACTGTCATGTACAGCTTCATAATTATAGTGGATAGCTACATCAATGAGCATGTAATATATTGTGAGAGGTCAGATCACGAAATTCTCAACGAGATACAGTCAGGCCCCTTTAAAACATGGTCGTTGGAGTCCACAACCTGACGACCATGTTATAGGTGGACTGTGAAGCAAGACACTATCAGGGTGGACAATAATAGGGAGTCAATGTATTCACCTCGTTTGGCACCATCCATTAAAGGTCACAGGAAAAGGTTAACCAAATTAGTCAAAATGTTAGCGTTGTATATTAAAATGAATTTCGATCTAATATTTTTTTTCCCTAGAAATAAAGTTACAGTGATTTTATAAATTGCTTTTCTAGCATCTGACTTGGCCGAAACTTTAATTGAGATTCTTCGAAAAATTTTGAATGTGACATCGTCTTTGCCAAACAAAGACTCCACACATGGCCTTGTTTAACCTGCAAATTACAAATTGTGAAAAACATGTACAAATTATTTTGAAATATATTAATAATCAGTTGCAGATTTCATGCCATTTTGCATAAAAATGCTCTGTTGGTCGAAGGTCTAACCATGTTATATCTGTTTTCATGTTATAATGGACTGTGGTATACTGGGGCATGACTGTATAACTTATTAAATGACTGGTGGTTCATCTTGAACCATATATAAGTTGTTAACAGGCATAGCACAGGCTCTTGGAATTTTGCTAAATTTCTGGATATTCGGTGGGCTCGTACTCTTCTGCAAACCATAAGTGCAAAAGCCATTCCACCAAATGACAAACACAGAACAATTTCTAGTATAAAATGAATATTAAAGACAAATAGAATACATTTTCCTTGCAACACCTAATTAGCCAAGTTGTTTAATAACCATTGATTTCAAATATAAATAAAGAAATGACATACTGATCAAATTCTTTATTAAAAAAGTTTACTTCAGAATTAGACTAAGTTTGACACTACTTAAATAAGTCCAATATTTTGATACTCATGTACACTAAGTGAGTGTGTTAATATATGTGGTAAAAGGATATTTTTTGTTAAGCTAACTCTGAATACAAATAATAACAAGTATATACATAATTTGTAGAAGAAAATGGCACTCTACTAAGTTGCAGGAAAACTGATCATGCTCAGTGTGTGTAAACTAGAATGACCTGATAGCAAAAGACCAGATAACATTAATTATTGCAACGAATGATAATGCATTAGTTACCAAAATGCAATTACGCACCTCTTAACTAATCCATAAATGGATGTTCTATTTTTCCCAGGACAAGCAGCATCACTGGCCAACTCGAATAATCTGTCAGCCAATTTCTTATAATCAACCTGCAGTGGCAGCAATATTAGATAATGAAGATGTTATCATGCCAGCAAATGTTTAGCAGCTCAGATTACACAAAAATATCCCAACTAGTGCTACATATTCTGATTAAATTTATGTCATAACTGTGCCCATCACCTTATTGTGTTTTGGTATCTCCAATTCCTCCATGTCATCACCGGGATCATCATCATCCGCTTCACTATCATCACCAGCTGCTGCAGCATTCGTCTTCATCTGAGTGTTGTAGTCAACGATTTCAGCTTTCTGCACTTCCCGGTTGATCAGTTCAAGGAAGATGTGCCTCACAATGTGCCGGAACAGTGTGTTTCTTATGTAAAATATTAATACAGTGTATTAAATTATGAAAAAGAGCACCTGAAGGTAAACGGGATCATTAAATGAATAAAATATCTTGTACAGTACATTGCCTTTCTGGACCCAATATCCGTACTTACATTTTCATCTTTGTCAAAGCAACACAATATGGCTCCAAGAACATGTGAACTCTATCCGTACTTATCTGTGATACAAATGCAAGCAACACTTAGTGGCAGGTTGGTGATAAAATATTTGAATGGACATCTAAAAGACCACTGTCAGTCAGAGGTATTCCATAAATCATTGTATCATGCCTCAGGCCTATCATTGACTATCATTGATAAATGTATTATCTCCACATAAGCTCAGGTTATCATCACAGGCATGGAATCAGAACAGAAGATGACTTGGAGAAGAGACAATTTAGTATAAACCATATCACTTGCTCTCACAGTATAATGGATAGTGAATATTATTAATATATAATCATCATACGAAACAAGAATTACTTTTTACTTCTGGTTTACTAAATGTTCATTAAATATTCCAACATAGAATGTGACCAAGAAATGAACATTCAATTTTCTATTTTATTATTGTACAAGTGTATCAGCTATGTATGTTATTCAACAATGTTGTGTGCTTGCAATAAAATAACTAAAAACTTTATAAATCATTATTATGACTTTGCACAGTGGATAACAGAAAGCTTCTGTACAATTTCTCCTCTAAGATAAGAGCACTCGAATATTATTATTAAATATTAATAATTAAAATGTAGATTAAATAAAGTTCCCTTATTAGTAGTAGTCATTCAAGGGCATACTAAGATGTATATAAACTAAGATGTATATAAACCCCCCATAAGAAATGTAAACGATCAAACATTACTGTCATAATAATTTTTTTCATGTCATCCTGTCTGGGATGTTCAGTGAGTGCCTCAGACCTATCATTGACCATCAGCTGATATTGTTTATGTTTATTCTCAGTAAAGACTCAAGTTTTCATCATTGGCACAAAACACTGACCAGTATGATTCACAACTGCAAATTAATATCAAGTTCAATAATAACCAGGCCAGGCCTTCAGGTACCGTAAAATTAGATAATTGCCCAGGAACCCACATTTGTCCTAAGCCTGTGGGGTCCAGCACTAGAACTAGTGTCCAAGGTTAATCTAATTACTAAGGTTACTAGTGTGTACGTGGAAGTTCCCTAGAAGCCTTGTAGAAATTCTCGGAGTTATAATTTAAAAACAAAACAATAGTATGAATTACGGAAGACTTAATTTAACTTTGCAGCTATTGAAGGAACCCCCCCCCCATATAACGTAATGAAAAAGAAATGTAATTTTTCAAGAATGAATCCTGCAACATGTTTTGAATATTGAACCAGCACTATTCATATATTAGTGGCGAGGATGTAACTGAAATTTACAAAATAATTAAATAAACATATTTGCAGAGTTTGCTTGCACACACACACAACTTTAAACTTTACAGCTGATCACTTGATTGTCATACAGTGTTTACAACAAGAAATTACTCTTTGGTGTATTCAATGTGCACATACAGCAAAGTGTCTCAGACCTATCATTGACCATCACTAATAACATCTGATTGTGTGTTATTTAAGTCCAAGCTCAAGAGTTCATCATAGACACGTATATCAGAGATGGACACTCAAATTCAAGTACATTATTAATACATATTTAAAAAATACTTTCCAAGCATTCTGATCTAGACTGCGAAATCTACAATAGGAAATATTAATCAGTGCAATCTCTATTTATTTTTGAACACAAACATAGGCAGGTAAGTGCATAAATACAGTATATGCACAAAAGAAAGCCACAGGCACTGTAACTGAGCAGTCTTGTATACCATAACATGGACTTCAGCATCATAAAACCACATATTTAAACCTTAATAAATGGCTTATTCTACAAACAAATGACACTAATTCAGTAATTGGCACCCACTAGCTTATGGTTATTGTATTAATTTTATTACACTTACTGTCAAAAAAAGTGATGCAGACATTAATTTTAGAGGTGGTCTAGAAAACAAAAACCAAGCATTAACAACAAATTAAGTTGAACCACGACATAGAAGGAGCATAGAATTATGGCAAAATGTTGTGTTTAAATCATAAATAAAATAACCAGGTGAAATCAATGTTCCAATAACATTTGGAAAAAAACCAATGAACAGATAAAACACTGACCTCTGTATCAACATGGTCAAGTTCCTCCAGATAGATATCGGCCACATGAAATCGTATACCATCAGGTATACCATCGTCCCATGCCGAGGTGATGATGTGTTTCTCCAACATTGATGTTACCTGTCTGATGTATGCCTTCTTCCATTTGTGGGATTTCAACAAGGTGAGCATGTGCCTAAAAACTTCACGAATTAACTGAAAGATAACAGAACTGTGTTGAAAAACAAAACAAATCAACACGTGTTGTGTAATGAAAGACTAAGACTACATGTCTCAGGCCTATCATTGACCATCACAGTTATGACTGTATACTCAGGTGAGTTGGCTTCAGTTTTCATCATTGACATAGAGCTCCGTAATATGTTTAAAAAAATCATGGTAATTCCTAGTCAGGTTATGTTTCTAGTCTATAACTGGCCATTAAAAAACATCATCGTTTACAAACCATCATGAACTTATCCAATCGAAGACGATCTATTCCGAACCACTCCCGACATTCCGTCTCAAAGAATGTATCCACGAATAACAAGGCTTGTGGGAAATGCGGAAAACAATGAATCAAGTCAGATATAGTTCTTGCTAACTCTTCCTGAAAGACAGACACAAGATCTATATGAACAGAAAACTGCAAATATCCACAATTATGGCTGATGGTGTAAAATATCAGTATTAATTTATTCAGACTTAAAACGGACAAATCTATAGATAGTTCATTCTAGAACATGCACGGTTCTATTTTAATTCTTTTGTTGCAAGTTCTAAATCAACAAAGTTCTCCAATTTCCATTTAATAGTTCAGTAGTCACTGCTTTGTGCTACCATTGTAAGGAACTACCAGTGCCACCTGTCTCATTTATGCAAAAAGTCATCTTTTGGATCTGTTTGAGCAACACAAATGACAACTAATTGAAATAGTTGAAAACCAAAAGCCAATCGTTGTGTGAGACAGGACTTATCCCAGATCACTATCAACTTTAAAAAGGCTTCATTTTTTTAACTTATGCCATGTACAACATAATGGTTACATGGTCTTTACATGATCAACTCCACATATTTTAATATAAAATGCAATTTAAATTTAGTATATTTCTGAAATAAAAGCCATACATACACTGATTGATATTCCACATGTATTTATTTATTTTATATCATTTTTATCAGCTTATTTGTTCATTTTGCATGTTTTCTCGCGTCATACTAGCTACTCTGCAAATCGATAGTTTTATGTTGTATCAACTAAGCTACTGCCTTTGTCCATTTCTATTGGTAATCAACGGTGATCAAATAATTTGTTCTTGTGATTGAACAGCTTTGATTCCTCAGATCTTGGATTGAATCATGGAGTAAATCATTAAGCCAGTCTTGAAGTAGATCAATGACTAAGCGCTCAGACCCTCACCTCCAACAATTGATGGGTTATAACTTCAAATATGCCTGATGTGACTGACTTTTTTTGCTCTGTCAAAAGGGGGAGTCTTATAAGTCAGGGACTACTTTATTTACTGAAAACTTTTTATTCATCAAATATTATATAATGAATCTAACACTTTCTAATGCAACATTTAACCACTGAGCCATCATGTTTCACAAACGTACAAGATTAATAATAAGCATTTTGTGTTTACTGATGGTGATATTTAAACCGAGCATTTATACACATTCAGAAAGTAGTATTTACTATAATTTATATGCTGAGCAAATCCTTATTCTTTAATGATGCAAACTGTCCAGACAGCTCAGTGAAAATGTAGCACAAACGTGTAATCCAGTGAAAGCTAAAGTAATAAATAATGATATGTGTCAGTTGAACATTGCATAATGGAAATCCAGGTCCAACAAAAATATTGATATAGTCAGGTATTGCGATATGCAGGCATGTAATACTGATGACAATCAGCACTCCCTTTTGCTAATGTAAACAACAAACCCAAACATTTGTCGTGAGCTGCTTCACCTGAATAAATGCTCACTTTGAAAATATTTGACACAAAAAGTGATCCAAACCAATTCAGCTACATCAGTCTGTGTACATTACTGATTTAGGTCATTACTTACTAGATATGGGATGTGATCCAGTCTTTCGCAAACACGAGTTTTCTGATATATTTCTACCTATCAGTTTCACAACATAATTATTCAGACAAGTCACTCCTATCTTAAGGACATATTAAGATTCTTCTAAATATTATAACATGTGTTGCTAACCTGTACAAGCGGCTTGTCTGACATCCACATACAGTAGTGTAAGCCCTTCCATATTTTGATTAGGTCATCTCTATCCAAGCCACCTACAGAAATCAATTATTAAGTCATATTAACATTGCATTTGATCATTCTCAAGCCTGTATCTAAGCTGAGTGCTTGAGACAATATTTTAAGAAACTTATAACATCACCATCACGCTTGACGGTCATGTTATCATGGGATATGATGCACACAAATTCACTTAACGCATCCCAAAAAGTGCATGTTAGTTACTGAAGGAACCACTGAAATCTGTAGCAGTGAGCCAGAAAATCTACTTTCATGAAACAGCCCAGCCACTGAAGAATGATACAACAATGCCATTTAAAAACACTAATGAAAGTGATTTCAATGAAGACTAGATCCATACATCCACTAAAATACTAATTATGAATTTATTTAAATCATTAGTAATAAATGCTTTTCAATGTATAGGACAACAGACCAGTTAAATTGTTATAAAGTTACTGGCTATGTTATAGGCCAGGCTACCACCTCCTGCCCCACTTCTGATTCATACATTAAAAAATCACAATTCAGAACATCACATTTTCGCATCCTTTTTTTTATAAATATTAAATGAGTCGCGTATCAAAATAGACCATCACCTCATATGGCAACTAGCTGCAATTCATACTTTGGACAGGAATGTTAACATCGAGCTTTGTTTGATATTTTTCTTAAATTAATAATAACCTGGAAAATATTCTTTTAGAGAAAAGCAAACTGTCAAGTGCCAGTTTAACTTATTTCAGTGCAAAGTACATTACAACAATTGTGTGGTAAATAAGCCCAATCATCAATGGTGAACAATCAGGGAATTTGTTATCCCCAGGAATGGTCTCAGAGCCTAATGCATAGATAATCATATCAACACCTCCATTAAGACTTTGAAAGGTGGCTGCACAGATGGGCATGCCATCACTGAAAACTTCTTTTATGGTAATATTTAACATGATAACATGTAAGGTAGTTGATTGAACATGGCTACTTAAGAAAGTGTGTTTGCTGGAGAATCAGGTAACTGACTACAATGGTGGTGGTTGGAAACACTGCATGTAAGAGATCCTTCAAGCAGAAAGCAAAGAAATTGTGTCATATTGTAGACACCATTCACAGAGTTGCTTTTGAAATGCAGCTTTGTGACCTTGGTCTGCTTGGTCACAAAATAGAAATCTGCTCGGTTATTGGAGGTGTACAATGTAATAAACTGGCAGGCATGTGAATACTCCTTTTCTGTTGATGTCCTGTTTCATTTTGTTTCTGGTCTTGTTAATTTGATTACCAAATATGAAAGTAGGACATTATTAGCAAAACTGGCCCATTATGGTGTGAGGGGAGTAGCCCTGCCGCGGTTCAGGAGCCACCTAACAAACCGAAGGCAATACATACAGGTCAATGATAGTTGCTCACAGATTGATACAATAACATACGTAGTGCCACAGGGCTCGGTACTAGGACCCCTTTTATTCATTATTTATACAAATGATCAACATAGAAATTTGAAAACCGTTGAAACAATTTTATTTGCTGATGACACAATGATATTTCAATCATCAAATAATACCAAAATGTTATACAAATGCATGAATGAAGAACTAAAAATATTGGAAGATTGGTTTAAGGCAAAAAAAGTTATTGAATGCTAGTAAAACAAACTATATATTATTCAGAAACAAAAACATGGAGCTAAATGACAAAAATCATAAATTACTGATCAATGAAGAAGAGATAGCTTTGGTCTCAAAAACTAAATTCCTAGGCATTATAGTTGATGAACGTATAGACTAGAAAGAATGTATGGATTTATGTAAAAGAAAAAATTCAAGTGGTTATCATATTCTAAAAAGTCAGAAAAATACACTGTCTAGTTCATCATTAACAGGGTTAGCACGTTTCTTCCATGGACGGTAATAACTGCGGTAAAAAGCGGGTTATTTCCGTTAAGGAATAAAAACTTTCTTCCCTTCCATTTTGGGAAGAAATGGAAGAAACCACAAAATTTGACAAATATTAATATATTTTTCATGCTATTCATACACATATGCACTTTAAAAAAATTATAATAGGATAAAGTCCTCATATCTGCTGATAATGAAATCTTTGGGGACAAATGGAAGAAACTAAAATTAATTTGTTTTGAGCAACATATTGAAAATAATTGTACCATAAATATTTGCAGTTAAGAACTCCGTTTCAAAAAATCTACTTGAGTTTCTTCCTGGTAAAAATCCATTTCTTTCCATTGGAAGATATACCTTTCTTCCGGGAAGAAACCCAACCCTGATTATTAATGACCATACATTACAGCATGATACACCTTTATATATCTTATGGAAAATGCTTTGTGGTTCAGCATGTAAACAACACCTAAGATTGAAGTTTTACAAAAAACAACCATTCAAAATCTACACAAGACTAGGTACAATGTACACAATGCCAAATATTTCACATGAGTAAAATATAACAAATAACAATTTATACAAATATCAACTATTGATATTCATGTACGATTACTACAAAAACAATTTGGCATTGGCTCGATGTTCATTATTTACCAGGAACTGTGATATCCTTGGACATTATACACAATGATCCCGGCGTTGTAGAACATAGCAAACACTTGATGACAAAAATCTTTATTTATCAAGAACACGAGTTATGGAGTGAGCTTCCATCAAACAGAAAAGAAATCTGATTCATTATATAAGCGACAATTAAAAAAGGTATATATATATAAATGTGTATGCAAATTGAATAAGGTTTACTCCTCGAACAGTTGGTCCATAGGTGGCAAAATCTTTATGAACCTCCATCCCCGGGTCTTCAGGTTTTACCGTTGTATTATATGTATTGTGGCATACAAGTTGTTGTTAAATATTATACTTCAATCATCAGCTCATCAGGGTCCTATCAGTATATGGTCAAGTTTAAATGGGTTGGGGGGATGGGTAAGATAATGTGGTATTAGCATGAGCTAGAAATGTTAGTATTTTAATGTAGTTGATTGCATAGCAAGATTAAACTAATTGTTGAATTAAATGTTGGGAGGGGTGAGATATTAGGCTAACACTGATCTCAGTAACTATATATTATAGACTTAACATTATTGACGTACAGTATATTAACAAATGCTGGGATTATAGCTGCATGTATTGGTGTTTGCCTCGGACATACATAGAATAAATGAACTGGTTAATTGTCTGAAATAAGTGTCACGTTTGAAATAAACTTGCTTACTTTAACAAAACAATGATTGCAGCAATTCAGTTTATATATAGCCTCCTCTAAATACATCAAAATTATAATTACTTGACTCATTGTAGCTGTGTTCAACAAGTTCTGAGGATGAAAACATCATCAGGTGCATTTGAGAACCAAGAAACTTCCACTGAACTTTCTAGTAAATGATTCTCCCTCAGACACATCAGACTTCAGAAAAATTTGTTGTGCCATGTGGCTATCGAGATCCTTTTTACATCCATAGGCATCTATCTACCCAGTTATACAAAACAAATTACCTGCATTGAATGATAAAAAAAAATTAAACCGAAATGTATTTTAATAACATAAGGATTTTAAATGGGATCAAATGGCATGCAAACTGTACAACGATACAGCACATGGGGAGATCGACTTGTAGTGAGATAAAAATGTACTCTATGGCAACTTCACCCAATAAGAAATGGGATTTTCTGCTACTTCACCTGTAGATGGACACCAAGTCTTAACAGGACAGTGCAGTAGCAAAACTCCCTTTTAAAAAAGGCTGTTGTTCCAAGCATCGGAGTCATGTTCGCTTATGATAAAGGTCAGAGCACTCTATGCATGCATGGTTCCAGATAATATTTGAGGTTGGAGGGTCATCAGAAAAAAAGTGATTGATGAAAAATATTGATTTGGCCCTAGCAGTGTGGGGGTTTGCGTGGCGAAGTCCCCCCCTCCCCATTGGAAAAATTATTCTGTGAGAAACAATCTGAGGTATACTTTAATGTCTCAGGAGCACAAGAAGATATTATTTGTATTATGTATTGTTTTGCATTTCAACCTGCTGCTACTGAGCCATCATGTCATGCAGCACATTGGTATCATATTGTTTTCACACTTTTATTCTCCTTTTCAATATAATTCATTATTCACACACAGACTAGATCATATAGATATTAATCATCACATAATTCTCTATCAATTCAACACATTATTATGGTAAACCAGTAATTACCAGTCATGGGACCAGCAATCCTGAGGAGGGTTCATAAACTGATAGACTCCATGCCTGCATGACATCACATAGCTGAAATACTCGTTCCTTTCCTCTTGACAACAACTGGCCTGTATCCAGGGCAGTGAGTTGTGCAAGTTCACTGGAAAAAGTTAAGAGCCCATAAAACAAAAAAATACTAGATTAGCTTAAGTGTGTGTTCTGTATTCAAATACAGGGAGTGTTTTTTAAACATTGTCATCAAAATAATGAAGAATTTATATTAAAGTGGATTCTGCCACCTGAAGACTAATATTAATTAAATTATTTTTATTATTTTTCAGTTCATACTTTTTGGTCATAAATATATATTGTGTGATAATGTTATATGTAAAATCGGCAATTCCCCCACCCACGGCAACACTGAAGGTATTATTTTGACAATTTCAGTTATTATGGTATTTTTTTTAGTAAATTAATAAATTATAGTGTGTTTTGCACAACTGTGACACTTTCGAGTTTGCAGGATGTTTCTCATGTATACTGTCCTCCACATAATCACCTAAATATATGTACATAGGTAGCGCCATTTATCACGTGTGGATGAAACTTAATGACTTTCCCGCCAAGGTGGTTCCACTTCAGATTTTAAACCTGCTGGTTATATACCTGTTTGGTTCTCATGTCCAAAGTGATTTATTACTTTTAAAGGATGCCCAAACCATGTAAATAAAATAAATACTTGGTTCATTGGCAGTATCCAGGTGTTCAAAATCATGAATGGGTTAGATCGTCTTGATCCCAGTATGTTTGTAAGATGATGATTGATGTTTTACGGCCACTTGTGCACAAGGTAGGCTAAATGGGCCGAGCGACCTCCAAAGGTAATGAGGCGAAGTCAAAGACGAAACAACCTTCAGATATGCCCACGCCAAGATTTGAATACGGGTGGTAGTGATCTATAGTCCAACACACTACCGCTAGACCACAGAGGCACCCTTGACGTTCGGAAGAACATGTTCAGCCAAAGAATAGTCCAAGACTGGAATTCACTCTCTGAAGGAACTGTTGTAGCCACTACCCTCAATATATTTAAAACTAGGATTGGTAAACAGTGGTAGGCAATGAGATATGTGGCGCTATAGGAGTAAAGAGCAGAATACCAGACAGAATCAGCCTTATATTCTGTATTTTGGTATCCACGCTGCTTTAACCACATTATCAGCAGTGAAACTAAAAGCAACTTAAAAAACATAGAACAATATTTGTAATAAAAGCATTCAATTACTAGGTCTTGATTTGGCTGAAGACTTATTCCCCTGGCCCCCGATAAAGAAATTTGTCACTTCATGTTTACAATTATAATTGTGTCTGAAACTGGACATATTCCCTTTTGCACACACTCTCTAGCTCTCACATGGACACATTCACCAAACAAGATAGGAATCAAGCAGTGCCATTCTGTGTGTCATAGGCCTACTGTAAATGGAGCATCCCCCCTCATGGTCTGGCTGGCCTGTGTTGCGACATGTATAAAACCACAACAGCTGATTGGCTGTTATGCGAGGTGGATTGGACAATCAGATTGACGTAATTAAAGTTCATTCATAAATTGATTCCAATGCATGATGCTGAGAATACCCTGTGAAGCAGCTGCGGTGACGACCTGGGATTTTGTATTGTAAAATTGCTGTTTCTGCTCATCATTATCTGGAAAGACCTTGATTAACTGATTACTATGATACTAAATTTATTGTGATCGGTTGGTTATAAGAGAAGTTATGATTTTTTAAAGATTTAATTTTTTGCCAATTTACGACCCAGTTTGTAATTGCACGAAATGTGGATTTTGAGTGCACATAGCTCCAGGAATAAATCTTTGAAAGCTAAACAACTGATGTGATGGTGATCTTTATACATCAGGCACTGCAGAGGAATTTTTTGAAGAGTCTGCTAAGAATGGATTTTCTACAAAATTGGATCAAAATTCACCAAATCATGAATTTTGGTGCAATTTCTTCAGCGGGACAAAATTAATTCTATAAAAATTCATAACTTGTCTCGTATCTTACCTACATGCATGAACCATATATGAAAATTATCACAATAAAAAGCTCTGTTAAACTGAGCTACTGAACAAATAAAAAAGTAAAGAAAAAAATTCCATGGGTGGGGGGGGAAAATCTTAACACTATTTATGACCGACGCTTGATTGATTCATAACCCAAAGCGATGTCCTCTATGTTGGCCACCTCCCAAACTCGGCCATCATTAATGACTGGTGTTACTTCGAAGTCCCACTGGTACACATAATAGGCAGAGGTTTCTGCCACATCCTCTGACCTAGGCCACCTGTAATAATCTTTATGGCCCTTTGTTGGCTCAAGATACTTCACAACTGCGGACTGGCCATCTGTTTTTTCAATCACTTGGCCAAAAAATATAAAACTGGTCATCATAGAAGACAGCCACCCACTGGCCCTGTCCACCGAAAGAGACCAGAGCTTCATCCTCATGAGGACAAACTTGTTTTTCTGGTGGTTCAAATTCTTCTTCTGACTGGAGCTGTGGCTCCACAGTGAGTACAGGGTCACCAAGGTGTCCTTTCAGTCTAAGGCTTAAATCCTCAAGAGACCCTGACAAACGAAGAGTCCCTTTTCTTCCAAGTATAGTTTTCTGGTACCTAATTTGGTCTTTTAAGGCTTCTAGGAGGACAGAATCTTTGTTTTTGCGAAGTCGATGAAGCAGTGCATCAACATCATCTGATGTCTCACATGAAGCCTCCTTTTTGCCTCATTGCATGCCCTTCTTTTGGTGGTGTACCTCAACCGACTTGTTCTTTTCTGAATGTTACAACATTCCCTCAGGCGATGAAGTTCCTGCTTCAATTCATGAATAGTATTTGGCACCTCAAGGAGTTTCATCTTTTCTGCTGAAAGTTCATGAACAGTATCCTGGAGAGTTTGAATGTCCTGGTGCAAAGACGTAGAGCATTGAAGCAGAAGGTCTTTTTCCTGTTGTAACTTGTTATTGACAATCTGTTTGTCAGATGGCGGTAAAAGTTGACTGGTACTTGAAGGTGAGGATCTTGCAGCCGATAACCTAGAGCAGAGAAATGCAGCAACTCTGTTAGGAGCTCTACTTCTGTGACGGTTTAGGGTCCTATATTCATCAATGACCTTCTTGATGGACCTTTCAGTGTCACTGTCGTTTTCTCCACTGGAGAGGAGCTGCACCCATTTCACAGTAAACTTCAGTCCAAGTTTTTCTCTGCTCCTGAAGTTCTCCAGGTCAATGATAAGTTGGTTAGTACATTCAAATCCTTCTGGTGATTTAACAGCCCTGGTGTCTGCAAGAAGGTTTCCCCGCTTCAGACCGAGTGTGGAAAGCACCTCAGATACAAAGTCAAGGTCACGCTCTTCCTGTACAAAGGTCTTTAAATCACCGCCACCTTTCTGAAGAGCTTTGAACTGTGTCTCTGTCCTGTCAATCACCCCACTAATGCGCTGAGCAGGAAAACTGATGTTGGGAAACAATCTTGCAAACCACCCATTTACTGCAGTAGATGTCTTTCCACTTTCATCTTGCAATCGGCGTAACTGGAGTAGTATCCTGTTTGTAAGTGGAAGACCAGTGGGAGGTTTTGGTCGATTGCCTCTACCTGATACAGCAAAACATTTCACAAGTTGTGAGTACACATCATCTGAAATTAACGACAAAAAAGTAGATAAATATGTGTTTGTCAATGTGATGAGAACTGTACCCTGCAAAACTATAAAATAAATAAAAGTCAAACTGGTGAGGAAAGACCAGAGGGAAAAGTGATTATGTTCCATTGACATTTTTTTATTTTATTTATGTAAAGTACTAGATTCATTTCAGTATTAGGTCTATAAGTACAACAGAGTACACTGACTCTGCTAAGCCTAAGAACAGACAGAAACCCACTGGCGAAATACATCGTCGGTAACCTCAGCTCACCAGCTTAAAAAACCGAGTCCGCCAGAGGTCACGTGACCTTACAAGATTTCAAATTTAAACAAAATAACACATCTGACAACTATAGATGCTATATTAATCTATTCCTGAAAGTATCCCCTTGTGGAAAATCAACAGCATCTTGCCTGCTAACTGGCTGACGTAATTTGAGAAACTTTATTCGAAAGGTGATCATCGATGCGACCAAACTTCTTAATTTAACTAGGCATATGAAACGCTAAACATGACAATTCTCAATAATTATGCACTGTCACACAAACAAATCACAATAAATCGATGTAAAATAGATTCAACTTACCACATAATAGTTCTGAAGCCGATACATCAACTGAGTTCGTTACATTGGTTGGTGAATTGGATCGATTTTTTTCGCACACATCAACATTTGCAGTAGCCATTTTGAAAGATGCGCGTCAACATACGGAGCTACACAAGCATTGGGTTTTAACCTTGGGTTCGGTGGGAAATCATAGAATGAACTTGAAATTTTACAATAATAATGAAAAATACATAATTAAAATGTATAGCAACTGGAGTAGTTTTTAGTGGTCTGTAACTGGGAAAATTTTGCACTTAAAAAACATTAACAGCTTTCATTGGATTTTTTTGAACTTTTGCCTCTACCCATTTCATACGAAACTAAAGAGTAGTCTTAGCTCTATCTAATTAGCATACTATATTTAGTGTGTGGGGGTCTCACGTCGAACCCAAAGCAAAATAGAAGAGGTGGTGTCTGGCTGAAAACCTGCGCAAAGCACTTGGTTGCTGAGTCCGGTCAAATTATAGTGCTTCTTTTAAATAAGTATCACCAATCAATCAAGTAACCAATGTTGGTAAAAAAATGATAGACATAAAGACAAAAGCCACAAGTCTATTGCGGTGTATTTTTTTATTTGATACATGTTATAGTAACTAAGAACCACAAGTTTAAAAGTAGGCCAAATCGGGATCACTCAAAGGCCTCTTAACATGGGTTTGGAGTACCTATTGACAGTGTGTCGGGTCACAGGGCACTGAGGTACAGGGTTCCGATCCTTGGATATGTAACGACTTCATTAAAAACATTAACACTCACACTGGTATGATTAACCCACCAAACCTGTCCAAATTATAATGTGACAGTCACAGTAAAACTGATTATTTAACAATTTAACTTAAGTTGTAGATGTAGTCTTAAAAGATAGGTCAGTCTTGAGTTCAGGCTCTAATTTCAAGGGTTAGAACATCTAACTATGGTGAAAGAAAATTTCAGTGTTCAGCAGCCAAACTATGGAATGCACTTCCAGCTCACATTCGTGAATCCAAAACACTTAACATTTTTAACAAGTTGCTGAAAACGCATTGGTTCTCCAGCCATTTTCATGTTTAATTTCTTTTTCTTTCTTAGTCAGTTATATATATATATATATATATATAGGTATGCGAGTATAAACGGCTCTTCGTTCTGGATCGTGGACAAAGCCAGCAGCGCGGGATCGGCATTTCTTTCGGATCGTTTCGGGGGGTACCTCCTTTCATGACCCTTATCAGGTGTTCTTATTGGTTTGACTGGTGGAAGACGTCAGGGGTTTTCCATACTTTAGCCTCGTTTTCGAATTTTAATGATCAGCCGAAAATTTTATTAATGGTGCGTTGATGAAGTTACATGTTGACAAAAGCCATCTAACTTAGCTTGAACAAATCTTTTAAAATATATACAAACATATACAAAATGTAGATAATGTTCTAAAGTTTAATTTGCTGAAAGTTTCATAGTTGTATGTACATTCGAACGTCTGTAATAGCTTGCGGAAAAATATCTGGAAGTCTGCTTTTTTTCTGGTTCACTGTTGCCATTGGGAAATCCACCTAGAAACATGTATATGGTCACATACTGGCAAACGAACGAAACATATGACAGCGTAGTAGACATTAGTTAGTTTTGTAGCCATCAGTTAGTTATTTAGACACCAGTTACTTATTTAAATATTTAATCATTTACCTTTTTAGACATCAATAATTTTTTTAGACAACATTTTTTTAGACATCAATTAACTATTCAGAAATTATTTATTTATTTAGATAGTAATTAGTTATTTAGATATCAGATAGTTATTTAGATATCAGTTAGTTATTTGGCCATCAGTTAGTTATTTGGCCATCAGTTACTTATTTAAATATTTAGATATTTAGTTTTTTAGACATCAATTAGTTTTTTAGACATCAGTAGTTTTCTAGACATCAATTAGTTATTTAGACAAGCTATTTCATTGAATATTAAGATAGTTATGTAAATTTTTGTGAAAATTGCATTTGAGGTCAGACCTTCCCATTCATTTCCACGTTAAATAAGTAACCATAAATTTGACATTTTTGAAGAAGTAAAAAGTCTCTAACTTCCTTAATATTTGAGCTATAATCATGAAACAGATACCAATGGAATGTTTGATTCTTGTTCTTCAATCAGTATTAAAAATTGGTAATCTTTAATTTAAGTGTTTTTTGTTACGTACCTAATATATATCCCAATTTAGCTTTATACATCATATATTGTTATGAAATAATCGTATTAAGTTTGGTATAATAATAATTTATTAATTATCAAATTTACCATTTTGTTTAAAAAAAATTTAAACTCGTCGTATAATACTCAAAAATCAAGTTTTGCGCCAATTAAGAGTGCGGCGGTATGGTAATACAAATTTGAATATTATATTTCTAAAGGCGTTCGAAACGCGAATCGGCTGCCGTATGCACTATTAACTATATTATCGCCCATCAAAGAATTGGCCACCAAATCAAGAGAACGGCGTTTTACCATGTGAAGCCTGTGATCTGGCAATCAGCCATTTTCGTAACTTCTTCATCGCTAAAGTTCGGTGTTTCTTTTCATTTCCTGCTAACTTCTGAGCAAATTTGATTAATATTGATCCTTCCCTGCTTCCTTTTTCATCCATGTTGGCTTTAAGTACTACACGTGTTTGGAATAACCTATTTACCATAATATATTGTCGTTTGTACATTAAATATTTGAATTTATGCATTAATTCTCATTTTCATGGATGTTTTATCATAATTAACTATATAATATATAAAAGAATTAGGAGGTTATGTATTGCTGACCAGGCTTAAACTACTGCCATCTCACTGAATTAAAATAAAATTCCTAGTCTGGACTTAACAAAATCGTTCCGCTGAAATACGATACTTTCGTTTTGGCAAATTTTGTTATTTGGAGTTGCGTCCCAATTAAGCTTTCACATTGAATGATTAAGTCCTAAAAGTAATTAAAATTCGTTTCAATCACTGCATGAACATATGCAGTTTATGCATGACATTACATTTATTAATTTGGATGAATGAAAATATATTATATAAGTGATAATGACGAGTCGCAAAAGATGTATGCCATATAAATCATATATAGTGTTTTGATCGATTGATGACAATTAATATGATGTAAGATGTCATATTTAGAACTGGGTAGGAATTAAGTTCTGAATATGATGGGGGACTAGCTATTTCTTCTTTTCGTTAAATAAAATTTTAGTGTGATTTACTATGAACACCACATTCTCACAGTATTATCGCTTAAGCCCCCCCCCCCCGGCTTGTTTTGATTTTGACGTCATCACGCTTCAGGCTTATTGAGTAATAAATTGTTCATTTAAAAAATATTCTTGAATTATTGTGTAATATCACTGATATAATTCAGCTTTTGGGGGGGGGGGGGTTATCTATGACAAATCAATAAATATGATCTTCAGGGAAATGTAGCTAATACATGACAATATGGAGAAAATTAACATGAAATTAAGGAACTAATTGAAAATGGATTGGAATTTTTAATTTACGTTTGCTAGGATGTGGTGCATGGGCTACACGGAATAGGCTATAATCGTGTGCATGTAGAATCAACACAGATAGGAAGCAGTTAGACTTAGAGTAATTCGGTCATTTTGGGGGAACTTAATGAAGATTTTATAAATTTTCACATTAAATAACATACACATATGCATGTATACTACCTACACATACGTACCACCCAACATAAACTTGATAAGGTGGCATTTATTTTCTTGATTATAGTTAAACATATATTATGGTTGTTTGTATTTTTTATATCTGTTTTGGAGATCGAATACGACGTATTACTATTTATTTTTATTTTCTATTTATTTCCGAATTCGACAAGATTTGAAGATAGAAATCAAACACCTAGGTAGGACAGTTTTCTTAAAACAACGTACTGTTTTATATATATATATATATAAACAACGAACAACGTCCTATAACATAAGTGTATATGCCGATCACCATTCGGCCACACAAACATAACACCAAAGAGAGGTGGCCGAATTGTCTCGACGCAAAGCCGAGTTTACCCACCTTGGCCGAAATACCTTGGGCCGAGTTATTTCAATGTATGATAAATAATAACTTTTGGAATTAGATTTTGAGAAATGAATTCGAAAACTGATTTTATACAGTTTGAGAAGTGTGAATTGTGCCAAGTTCATCATAGAAAAAAACACAGACATGTATATTCTAAGTCTCATCAACAAAACGTTCACCGATGTCTGTCAAAATTTAAGAAAAAGGTAATTTAGTAAGTTGTACGTTTTAAATGTGAGTGATAATCAATGAAATTGTAGACTTTACAGGCTTTAGATCTACTATCGTATTTTGATTGATTTTATTAATTTAAAAACTGTTATATCTAGTTTATTATAATTTTGATGTATTTATATTTATTGTTGGATATTTATTTTAGTTATTAAAATGTTAGGCTACTGCCTACTGGACTACTTTGGTTGCGTTCCCAAAAGGCCAAATAAATAAATTAGATGTCAGATTATTAGATCTAACTAGTAACTGTCAAAACGAAGTGGCTAGTAATTACAACTACGCTCCTGACACTGATGCCAGCAGATGAAAAATGATCATGAAATTGCTCAGATTTATAATATTATTGATGATGCATAGTTAGATGCTGAATGCTCGGATCTTTATCACCAACGAACACGATTCCGATGCGCGGCTTACTATTCAGCGTACGAGCACTGGAAACACCCAATCTTGGCGCACATGCGTAGAGTGCTAAGACCTCTATTATTAACGAACATGATTCCAATGCTTGGATACGTAACAATAGCCTATATATATATATATATATATATATATGTTTGTGTGTGTGTGTTAACAGAGCTTGATGGTCATTCATTTGCAGTGCAAGACATTTGAAATGAATGCATGTAGCTGTGTGAAATGTGGTTGTAATGAATCCAATCTTTAAATGGTCTTTGCTTTTTCACTGCGACATAAAAATGAAGATGAGCGGTACTTGCTTGCTTCATAGTGTCGTTCTGACACAAGAAGCTAGCCCTAAATACGGGAAAGGGGCCAATAATTAACACATTTTTATCTAAATAGAGATAATCTTTAAATAAGTCTGACTTTTTAAGTAATAACTTTGTTACTTGGTTTCCGTAATATAATTTTATATTAATAAATTTATCTTGTCATTAAACAGTTCGTTGTTCACCTTTTATTTTGGAAATATACATTCCATGCACTTGATACAATGTAAAATTGGGATAAAAATGCATTTACTGATTTAGCTTACAAAACATACAACACACATGAATGCAGACACACACATTTACATTTGTCAGGAGACACATGCACACTAACATTTGTCAGCTAATTAGGATTGCAGCACTGTATTTTATTGAATATGCTTTTGACAAAAGTCACCAACAATTAACTATCAATCAATTGATATTTGCTCTTTCAATCATTTCAGTGTTTGGCCTATGTTTGATGCTAGCTTCGCCCAACTGATTTAATATTGCGCATTATTACAACACATCATTGTCATATCATTTATCATTGGGCTGACATGTCTCATAAGGGGTCTGAGTTGTCCGAGACATCTCGGCCTTGGGCTGAGTTGTCACTGGGGCCCAGCTGTCTAACAACTGTTGTTCCTAGTCCTACTATGTATTTTTTAAAGATAGCTTATTCCTTTAGTAACTAGAGTTACATGCATAGTCATAGATCTATACAGTAAACATTGCATGCACTGTTTTTATTTTATGCTGGTAATACTAATAGTGTGATATATATTAACAGTGAGGCTAACATATTAACCAAAATATTATAACAACATGGAGTGCAGTTGTGGCACACAAGTCTTGATCTATTCATGTCATTAACAGGATATACTATTCATGGTACTATTAATATTGTTAACACCATCATCTTAGCTAGAAATTAATTCCAATATGCTTACTGTACGAAGCTTAACGTCAGGGTAGCACTGTGAGTGTGAGCTCTCAAGGCAAATAAATATTCCGAGTATTGTTGGGTACAACTGTTCATCAGTTCCTAACAGTAAGACAAATCTAAGCCTAGCTCTAACTAATGAAAGACCAATTACTAATAATGAAAATTAATTTTCTACCTCTATGTAACAATGTGTGCGTGTTTTTTTCTTTAAAGTAATAAAATAAATTAATAAAACACCGATTTAAAATAGTTCTACATTTTCAAACATAATGAATACGTTTGTTTAGTCTTTGATCATATATATTCTGGTCTGGGTGCACACAATATTCCTTTATTTAACTGAAAATATTAAAAAATATAAAGGTCTGGTAACCTTGATAATTAAAGAAAGAGCATCTGAAGTTGTTAATTAAAGGTCATTACCATTTAAAGTTCAGAACTTTGCAAACTCAGCCACTGTGAGACTTCAGAATTACATACATACACAGATGTGTATTGTTTTGTAATAGATAAATCAGGTTAAGGGGTCTACTTTGTGTGGACCCAAGATGGTTGCTTCAGTTCACTTTCAACAAAGGATAGGCCTGCCTTCAAATCAATAGCACTTTAAGTTTAACAGTTCATCTTCTGATAATATAACTTAAATATGTATTGCTCATAAAGTAATCTAGAATCCCTCAATAACAATCACAAACTCTACTTGATTAGTTGATATCATAGATATGAAGAAATAATCCTAATTAATGGAGGGGCACTATTATGGCTCCCCTGAATGGTGTCAAGTGTAATCAGGTGGAAAAAGATTATGTTGCTATCTCAATCAAATCAGGTTACAAATACTCTGGCTTAGTTATCCTCGTGACATGACCTGCCCATGTGCTCAGCCTACCAACTAATTGATGCAGTCATCAGTTCATTTACATAAATCTGACAGCTCAGTGGATGTTTCTTGTTACAAGAATGCAAAATAATCTTCATAAGGAATTTCACTATATATATTTCACTATATAGTTTTGAGATTTCAGTTGGACCAACAATACTGTAATATTCATAACTATGGTTTTATTCCAAAACTACATGTATGGCTGATCTCTATTTACATTGTTTAAATCTTATAACCAGGCAATACAAACAGTGAAACAGCTCGTATTAAGTGACATCATGTTTCAGGAGCATCCAGTCTTTCTCTGGCTTCAAAATTGCAGTGCCCACAGACCAATTACAGTTGATTAACCAGCCCTTTGAAATGGATTATTTATTACATGGTTAATTGTTTTGATATTTTGACATCATTCATCATTTGTCTGAACATATTTGTATTACTTCTGAAAAATTAAATGAGTTAAAAAAATTATGTATGATATTGAACTCTGTCCACAAGCATCCCGGCAAAAGTAATTGATTCCTGCAATCAATACGCTTTCCATTTGAACTACATTTGCCTGAGGCACACAGTTACATGCAAATGTGTCTTAACACTCATTGTACTTGTCAAATAAGTGTAATTTTGCACTGTTGAGGAAACTTTAATAATAATGTCAAAAATTGGCAGTTATTTTACTTACTATTTTACTTACTTTACCTTAAATGGGGGAGACGCATATTGTCTGTAATTTACTGCCTCACCACATGATATAATTCTAAATAAAATTAGAATTTAAAATATTTGGCAGAGATAACATTGCCAGTTGCCTGGTTGGATGAAAAATTCCTCATTCTATATATAATATATATGAACTTAGTCTTCATTTGAAGTGATTTTCATTTTGGGGATGTTGTTCTTTTCAGATTGAAGCTTCACTCATCACCATAAAGAAGCCAATTATTTCTGCAGTCTGTGATAAAGATGAGGTGGCCACGAATCTTCATCAAAATGAAGAGACTAATCAGTTGCTGATGTGCTCCCGTCTTGGAATTCCACTTGCTGATGAAGCCGTTCTTGGTTTGGAAGATGGGAATGAAATGTCTGGGAAGAAACTAGTCAACTTCTGGTGCTATTTCTGCCAGAAGGAACTGCAGCGAGATGATGTTGACAGAGATCTCATTATCAGATATGGCCTCTTTTGGAGGCACTTACAAAAGTGTGTTTGTGCATGGTTTTTAAGAAGTATTAAGACTTTAATTAATATGCAGTGATTTATTTTTTGTTGTCTCTGCATTATTATGTTGTCCTGGGTTGTCACAAAAGTATTTCAACATCTACTATGACTTATATAAAATAAATGCCATGCCATTTACTAACTAGACTGTAGGTTAAAGAAGTTGTCAGGACTATTGATGGTTGGTGTGAAACTGGACCATAAATGCAATGTCATTTCTTACCAATGCTCACTTTTAGTTTTGCATTGTACAGGGAGCACTGTTTACACCTCAGCTATGTACAGTGCATTTTCATATCACAAAGCTAGACTTGTACTATTCATTTGTCAAATTGATCATATATTTTGACAGAAATGGTCGTTTACCATTTTGGCTTTGAGATGAAAAGCGCAAAAAGTAAATTTATCCCTAGAGTAATATTTGTGCTAGTCAGCTTTAATATTTTTAGGATTTTAGTGCACCCATTGTGTTAGTATTGCAAAAATATTTCCAGCATCATGAGCTAGAAACACAAATTTTGTTCGATTTAAGTTTGCTGGTTTTCCTCCAGCTGGATTAGGCTTAATAAGATTTGGGAAGATTTTCACAGTGTTTCAGAAGATAACAAAGAAGGTGATCTGCGTTTGGCTTGGGTACTGAACAGAGGTTATAAATAGTATGTGGGATGCTTTCTTAAATGTACAAAATCAATTCATTGAATCGGGCAGGTGTGATTTTCCCCTTATACGAATTGTTTAGAATGTCTATTTAATTTTTATTCAAGCCACATAACTGGGCATCATGGTTATGGGCATGGGATTCCATTGTTGAACAGGTTCACTATATGGCACTAGTATCCAGATAGCTTCTGGTTAGGCATTCTCAGAATGAAGAGTATCAGAATTTGGGGTTTATTCCTGTAACTCAATAACACATTCTGTGGATTTAGAATGTAATAGTACGAGAACTAATTTATTAATAAATACAGGTAGAAATTATTCACAGTAAAACAGTTATAAATGCCTTAATATTATTGTAAATGTAACATGAATCCTATAGGTTTGCCAGGTTAAAGTACAAGGAATAGAAACTCTAATTATCTTACTATTTAATAATACTGCCTCTTTGGCCACATGGGTAGAGCGTGAGACTATTTACCTATGTCTATTGTCATTCTGTGCAGGAGGTCACGGGTTTGTGCCTCAGCCGTGGCACTATAGTAGGAGGAGTTTTTCATCCAGCCAGGCAACTGGCAAGGTTTTCTCCACTGAATATAACATATATTGTAAATTCTAAATTTATAGGGAAGCTATAACTTACATTACAGACCATCTGTGTCTCCCTGATTTGAGGTTGCCAGCCATGTTAAAAACTCCCATTTCGGCCATTATTATTATTATTACTTTTTTTAGTTTTAAAATACATATGATTTTCACAAATCTCAAATCCTTCGTGGAGGTGGAAAACTCTTTTTTTCATCTCCAGACTTGGAAAACAGTTGCGCCTCCATGGTCTAATGGTGACGTGATGGATCACAGATCACTACCACTCGGGTTTGAATCTCAGCATGGGCATATCTGAAGGTTGTTTGATTTTTTACTCTTCATTACCTTTGGAGGTCTCTCAGCCCATTTAGCCTACCAAGTGCACAAAAGTGGCCATAAAACATTAATCAATCGCCATCCATGCTTTAATATGCCAGCAGATTTTTACACATAAAATACACCCAAGAATCTGTAGCCCCAGTTAAGACTATTTGCTTGTCTAGATTAAAAACCACTTGTTGTCTTGTCCTGCTTGAAGAATATATCATTAAAGCAGGGCAGGACACAAACAAGACATATATATTGTAAGAGATTAGCTGCTTCTTTGTGTTTAGCAGGATAATGTTCTGGTGAGAACACCTGAATGAGAGACAGAGTATCCAGAATTATTTAAAGTGTTTTCCTTGGATATTTCTGACCTGACATGTGCTTTTATAATAAGTCCACTGATTTAGAGAATTGCAGTGGTCGATATCACCCTTCATTCATTTTCAGTATATTACACTTACTACAAATTTCAGTTGGACTTTCCATACAGTTTTTAAATTTTACATACAGCTCTCTGTGTATGTGGACATGCTGCTTTGTGTGGGGTACCAAAGAATTAGTTTTTGACAACTAAACTTAAATTGAGAGAATCAGTGGTAGCCCCTTTGACTGAGAAAATTTGATTTCCAAAGCATATTTCTTGTTCTTACAGTAGTGAGCACCATGAAAAACGAGACATGTTCTGGAGAAAACACAAGGTTGACAAGTACCACAAATACAAAAAGGAAAACTTTGCTTTGTCTGAAGATGTCATCAAAAGGTGAGCACAGGAACTATGCATTTAACATAGGCATATTGCAACTATTATTTTTGTATCACTTTTATTGCTATAATTATGTTAATTTTAAAATAACATCATTTTAAATTACCGTATATACTCGTGTATAGGCCGCACTTTTGATGCCATGAAATTATCGTCAAAAGTGGGAGCTGCTTATACACGGGTCAGACTAAAAGGCAAGGTAATATTTGGCATAATTTAGGGGGAAATACAATAATATTGTTTTTCAACATTAAAAATGAATATATGAACAATAAACTAATTAATTACATGTGTTTTCTCTGTTGTCTTTCAAAGCCAAACTTAATCGTGATAACAGCCATCATTATTTAATCCGATGTTCTAGATTCTTCTAATTAGTGACATGACCACAAAGGTGTAGGTCCAAATCGGCTGTGGTACGAAAACGGCCGCACTATGACCAAAAGGCCGCCTCCATAAACTATTAGAGGCTGATGTTATTTTTGGAATGTATATAATTCGTTTATCTAAGACATGTCATTACAATTGAAATGAGTGATCGTGTAATTGAACGGGACAGTAAATGAGGCCACGCAATAATGACAATAGAATCCACATCAAAGGAAACGATTACACCAAACACTGCCAAAGTGGACACGTGTCAACTACTAATAAAATACTTCAATAATAAATACTTCAAACAGCACTACAGAAACGTAATATTATAAATGAGATATCATTTTACATAACTTCATATACTTGTTATATTTACACAACGACCATGTCTGGAAATCTAAAATGAAAGCGATGTGCATATGATAGTGTTGAAACTGAAGTTGTGCAGTATGCTGACAATTGTAATAACAACAGGCAGACAGCTCGGGAGTTCAGTGTTTCGGACAGGCAAGTGCGTAACTGGAGAAAATCTGTGCTTGACTTAGCTGAGATGCCACGAGCAAAGAAGGCACACAGAGAGAGCAAGTCTTCATTTCTCCAAGAAGAAAGAGAGGTGAAAGACTGGCTATGCGACCACAGACAACAGGGTTATGTTGTTACCCGTGGCACTATTAGAATGAAAGCATAACAGATAATTAAAATTGAATTGTTCCTTGCAACAGCTGGGTGGTGCACACATTTCATGCGGCATAATAAACTGGTACTCCAACAGAAAACCAAGATCTGCCAACGCCTTCCCGCTTACCACGAAGAGAAAATTATTTCCCTCCAACCCTTCATGATACACCAGAGACTAAGACATTTGTATCCTCTATCCCAGATTGGAAATACGGATGAGACGCCTGTTTGTTTTTACTTGCCGTCAAATAGAACTGTAGATTATGTAGGTTCGAAAACAGTTACCAGTCGTACCACAGGTCACTGCTGTCCTTGCATGTATGGCTGACAGAACCAAACTACCGCCAATGGTCATATTCAAACAAAAGACCATACCAAAAGAGAAGTTCCCCGCCAGTGTCATCATTTACGTTTACCCAAAAGGGTGGATGGACACTGATGGCATCCTATTTTGGTTACAAAAAGTTTGGGGTAGACACCCAGGCAGTGGAGTTATAAACACCAAAAGCCTACTCGTCAGGGACAAATTCCACGCTCATCTCACCAATAAAGTGAAACAGCATACCACCCATAGCTACAACACAGATATCACTGTCATCCCAGGGGGGGCTGACATCAATTCTCCAGCCACTTGATGTGTCCACCAACCATCTATTTAAGTGTAAACTTCGTGAGCTGTGGTCAGCCTGGATGTCGGCTGGCTCTTTCGAATGAACAGCAGCTGGCAACCTGAAGCAGCCGTCATTACCAGTCATCACACAGTGGGTGAAAACAGCCTAGGATTCTATTGACCCCGCCATCATTTCTAAATCTTTCAGCAATGATTTAGATGGCACAGAAGATGATAAATTGTGGGATGAACGAGATGTACGATGACATGGTGACACATGAACAAATACAACAAATGTTCAATGAAAATAGTGATGATGATGAATTTTTGGGTTTTGAATAAATTTGTTGGTTTTAGTGCAGCTTATACACGGGTTCAACTGTAGGGGGGTTTATTGGTCCTAAAACCTGGTGTGGCTTATACACGAGTATATACGGTATTACTTTGGTTTTGTATTTGACTGGTATCTATGAATATATTTTCTGATATCTTCAGGATATACACGAGCTTGAAAATGTCTTAAATTTGTAGGCCTTAACTTTTAATATGCTCTGAAAAGCCATGAATGATTCTTTCCGAACAGGACTCAGATCGGAGCATTCTTGCTGGTATCTATTTTTCGATCAGATTGCTTAGATTTAGAGGTGCTGTTCCACTCAGTACTTTGAATTTGTGAAACATGTTCTTTTACAGTGATCTTAAAAGTACAGAAAGCTGGTGTTATATCTTCCTTTTTGCGAGTGCACATTATAAGACTTGCAGCTTAGTTATATACTCGCTGTAGGTGGTTTGTCAGAGAGGGGGAATATTATATGACAATGCATTACCATAGTCCATTCAAGATATTATAAGGGCTTGGACTTGCATGTCTTACATAAAGAATTCACCTGCTTAGATTTTCTTCACATGTTGCTTGGATGAGAAAGCAATGAATTTGGTCTTATCTTTATTCAATTTCAGAATGTTGCTGTTCTTCCAATTACTTGTGTCTTTGATAGAAGCTTCAATTGAAGATAAAATATCATCCCATTTATAACATGACTTTAAAGTCATGTCCACTTGTGTGTCATAGGCATAACAATGACATTTAATGTGATGATGTTTAGTAATTTCACCACCTGGTTTAATATACAAACAGTAATTCTTTGGTCCTAAAACGGATCCCTAAATGTTTCAGTAGTATCAAATGATTGATTACATGATTTATGTTGTTTACAGATTTAATCAAGCAGTTGAAATTGCTCTGAAAGAGTTCATTCACGAAAGAGAAGCCAGGCTGAAAAGGGTAGGAAGAGATTCTGCTTAAATTTTGTTTTAGAAATGAGCTATTTAGCATTAAGAAATAACGAATCAGCTGTTGATTAACCAACTTTCAGTTAATGGGGTCGCAAAGATGTACCTTCAGTATAACATCCAGTATATTAAAGGGTGTTTTTCAGACTCAATTAAATCGCTTATTATCTTGTCTGTTTGCTGGAGTTCGCATACCTCTCAGTGTAGTTAGGAGTTCAAAATCTCGGCGTGGGCATATCTGAAGGGTGTTTAATCTATGACCTTGCTTCGTTACCTTTGGAGGTCGCTTGGTCCATTTAGCCTACCGTGTGCAAAAAATTGGCCATAAAACACCAATCATTATCATCTCGGTGTAGTTAGTCTGATGCTATGCTGAAGGCTTTTAGGTCTTACATTACAATCAAATATATGGTGAGGTGTTAATAGCACAGTGATTAGAATACTATGCTGCAAATCTCCAGCTCCGTGTTTGAATCTCTGTCGTGTCTGTATTTAGAGGATGAGTTGCTCCTTAGCCATATGTCCATGCTGAGATAAAGCAGAACACTCACTTATCCTTCACTATCTTATTTCCTTTCGAGAGAGGCCTATAAGAAACTGTCATTAAATGATAACAAAACTAAATTTATTGTTATTAAGCCTAATCATAGGCAATGTGATTTAACTGGACTCAGTATCCACACTGAAGATACCCTGTTAAGAAGAATAAGTAATAATTGGTATGGATAGGCTGCTAAATCTTTGGGTGCATCTTTGAACATCTTATATGAAAATATTGTATTATTGATGTGAATACTAAAGCATCCAGGTCATCATTTATTATCAAGCAAGGGTAAAACATCTTGCCTATAGATAGCACGCAAATGTTGTATTTTACATTAGTACATTGCCACTATTCCTCTAAGGTACTTGCATGAGGAATGTTAGTTAAGCAGTCTTACATCATCCTTCACAAACATACTTTAGTTCACATTTGACTATATAACAAACTTCCCCTATCGTTTCTCATTACATTTAGTTGATCCTGATTATTATACACTATGAGGGAATCTGATATAATACACATTCCTAGATCTTCACTACAAATTGTACAAAGATTCCCTGTATATGCACTTCTGGAAACATGCAATAAACATACAGTCACATTCAGTAAGGAATATTTACAGTTTATCTCATTTTCGATTTAAATACCAAATTAAAGCCAAATATTTTATGTTTGTTTTCATTGACAGGAGTCCGAGAGAATCCAAAGACAAGAGAAATACCGCAAGCAGGTCTTAGAACACCATCAAGCTATGGTCTGTCTCTGGACACTGGAAGCAGTATCCAATTCATTAATAATGATAAATTAGTTTAGTTCTCTATTTGTCATGTGATGATGATTTAATCAAATAAGTGGTGTTTAGAAAAATATACATTTTTGTTAAATGTTAGAATACAATGATGTGAGGAATCTTTTGTCTTTTTCATTATGTCATTGTTTGCTGGCATAAGAACGTTGTGGTATAATTTCTTTACGTTCTTTCTGTTAATTGTAAATAGCCACCAGTACATACTACATGATGTAATTTTCCTGAGCAGCAGTAGGTTTTGAAAATTATAGTTCATTATGCAGCTCCATGTCAACGGTCGATCTACCACGAAGCAGTTCCCTTGGAAACCAATGAACCAATCAGGTGGCAGTGTGCCATTAGCTAGAGTCAGAACAGTAGCAGCAGAAGCCCGTGGACTATCAATTATAAAAATCAAGGTTCAGTGTTTTGTTATTATCTTGAGTTTTGGGATCATTGATATGCTGCTTTCACAAGCATCAGGATGGAAAATAAATCATCCTATTGATTTAATATTGAATTTCTTTCCATGTTCCCATTTGCTTATGGTTTGTTCATAACAGATATGTGGTCAATTCAATTCTGGAATTGCTTATTTAAAAAAAATTGAATTGGAATTGATAAATTTGGAATTGTGAATTTTTAATTCAGAAATATTTCTTCCATGACAATCCTTTTTTAATTTTTTTTTATTTCATCTTCACAACCATATAACTGCACCTACAATGTAAAGTCATATTCAATAAAATTATAACATTATATAAATGTTTCTGCTACTCCTCGCTCACATATCGTCATTCAAATATATATTAACTGGACAAAATACAACTCCACATATTTTTAAATTCTGTAATTTTACTATTACGCATTGCAATAGACTTTTCTACTAATAAAAACTGCGTAATAATATTTTTGAAAGCAGTTAGATTTGGAAACTTGTTTTCATAAGAACACCTTAATATAAATCCTACTTAAGAGTATAAACTACTCGGAGTAAGTACTCTGTGTACCTATTCCAATCACTTAAAAATGGAATTGGAATTGACTAAATGGAATTGACCCCATGCACTTCTCTGTAATTTTAAGCTATTAGTTTTGTAATAACTGAAGACATAACTAAATCTCATTATTGGTGCATGCATATATATATATATATATATATATATATATATATACAACTTCAGAAGTTTATATTTGTGTGATTAATTGAATGTCTGATTGTTGTATGATATTCAGCATTTTGACTAGTAGTCATTGAACAAGTTAACTGTCTCCATGACATTACTTAGTGATTCTTGCATCTGAAGTTTTTGTTGCATTATCTAACAATACATCAAGGTGTCTATTATTGATTGACGTTGTGAAGAATATCCGTGATTCGTAAATTGTTAAACTCACTAAAATGTCAATAGCAATAATGAGAAAGCAGGGGAGGGGGGTAACCCCAAAAAGCACATTTAAATTCATAAGATCCAGTTCTGGACAGGTGGATAAATTATTGGGTGGATTATAAATGCTTCATTGCTGTCCACCATTCTTCAAGTGAAACGCCCCCCCCCCCAGATTTTGTGCCCCTGATTGTGTATTTTGTATTGGGCATAAACAGTAGAAGACAATTTACTCAACTTTGTCATGGTGTAAATTTAAATAAATTACCTTAATAGCTTTTGTGATACAATCAACACACACCATAACGATAT
The DNA here is from genome assembly GCA_025642065.1 of Paralvinella palmiformis. NCBI lineage: Eukaryota > Metazoa > Annelida > Polychaeta > Terebellida > Alvinellidae > Paralvinella > Paralvinella palmiformis. The sequence goes on along the minus strand of JAODUP010000874.1, from coordinate 146,471 downwards.
AGGCATATGTAACATTTTTATTTTGTATTGTTTTCTATGATTATATATTCATAAAACTTGCTGTTTAAATTGGATTTCACTGGTTTGCTACTTTTGGTGCTCGCTTACAGAATTCACGAGATATTTGGTGCATCCCGTTTAAATCATGGCTATTTTGTGCACCTGCTGCTATTCAATACCTGTTGGATAACTGAAATAAGGTCATGAAGCTTTTGGCATCCATAGATAGATATAATAAATAACTAAATATGCAGTTATGCCAATTAAGAATATTATTAGAAATACATGTTCCTACTTGGAACTTTAGAAATTAAATAACTGAAGATTTAGCTTGGGTGTGATTCAGAGATCGCAGTTTATACCTACCACATGTATTAATATGTATGAACATGTTACATGATGTAACATGTTCGTGTAACTTACATCGGTATACTGAGCTGTCTACTACCATGCTTTTGTGGTCCATGCCTTTGTTACATCTCGTATATCAGTTGCCTTCATCAAAGTCAGAATAGTGCAGCTCACATAGTAACAAATACTGAAAATATGATCATGTCACTCCAATTCTTCAAAAACTGCAATGGCTACCCGTTGGACAGCACATCCATTTAATTTTAATGATTTTATTGTCAGTTTATAAATCTGTAAGTTTACACAGGCATCAGAATACCTGTGTGAACTGGTGTCCATTAGAAAGTCATTCCCAAAACTCAGGTCATCCAGTCAGATAGTATTGGAGGTACCCATGCCTTGGCTCAAGTCATATGGTGATTATGCATTTAGTGCCTTCTGGAACAGGTTGCCCACAGATATTATAAATGTGTCGTCTTTTGGATTTTTAAAATCTGTTCTGAAAATTCATCTATTCAAAGTTGCTTGCATGGAAAAATAATGATTATAGTTCAAATCTCTTATTGTTCTAATCTCTTTTACACACAAATTATTTGGGGTATCACTGAACAGTGCCCTTGAATGTCTCCTGTTAGTATATGTGCTTTATTAAATATACATTATTAGTATTATTACTACTTTATGTGACCAATTAATAACTGTTATTCATTTAAAAAACCTTCTGCTCATAAACATTTATCAATATTTAAAAAAGGATAATAATAATAATAACAATTAATTCAGACAAAAGTATGAACAATTGAAAAATATGTGCCTGATGGTTGTTAGTATTAATGAAAGTTGGCCAAGATAATCATTTGTATTAATTATAATATTGCTGACATATATTAAGAAAACTATTATTCAAGATATCTCCCTTCAGATAAGTCATCATGAATATAATAGCTTTTTTAAGGTTGGTGATAGAGTTTAAAAATATGTTTTGGGGCATGTAATTTGTAGATGTTGTATCAGCTGGGAATTACTAAATTAGTCATTGTTTGCCATATATTAATTCTAATTGAGTAGATTCACATAGAGGGATGTATTAAGCCATCTGCAAGTAGAGGACTGCATCACATAAAATGCTATCTAAGTTTGAGCTCCTATAATGATTATCCATTTACGGACGTGTAATTTCTTATGTGACCAGTGACTAATCAAACCTGGAGACTTTGTGTGGTCAATGTCCTCCCCAGTTTTCATGCTGTGATATTATTTTAGTAATACTCTATATCCTGGTCAGATAAAGTCATAAAGTAAAGAATATCACAATGTTTAGGTGTATGCCGGTGAGTACTGTGACGTCATTGATGACGTGTTATGCTTTTCAATTTATCTGGAGCCATAGCTAACTCAGCAGTGCACAATTCTAATGTGTGGTTTATTTACATAGCATAATTATGTTTAAAGTTTTTAATATCTGAAATCCTAGCGGTGGGGATGCTTTCAGACCAAATCTTGACATAGATGTGTATGTTACTTAATTAAAATATAGTTAATTGTTTAATGTTTTTTTTACATTTTAGGATTTTGATGATAAAATAGGTAACATACACACAGGAGCATTACCACCGTGGCTTAGGTCAAATGATGATGATACATGTGAAACACGAAAATGTTTAACATCATCATCATCATCATCATCATCATCAACTGTTGGACCCACAAAAGAGGATCATGATAAGTATTGTGAGTGTGTGTGTGTCTCTCTCCATCTCACTCTCTCTGTATGTGTGTTTATTTGTGTGTGCGTTTGTGTGTATGTGTGTGTGTGAAATGCAAGCGGTCAGAGAAAGAAAACACATAATTTGATCATTTGATTGAGCTGTTATGGTATAAGTAATTATCAAGTAATTGTGTATATAAAAGATTTTGTGCTCTGGCCACTTTTGTATACAAGCTTTATTGATAGGACTAAACAATATCCAAAGATTATGAGGTATGTGAAAATGAAACTATTTTCAAAGATAGGTCAGCTGACAATTAAACCATTGATTTAGAGGACTCTGGTCAACTGTGCTACCAATGTGCAGTGAAAAAGAGGCCTGTGTATTGAATGAATTGGTGAATGACTCTTTTCTGAAATGAATCTTCTAGCACTAAGTAATGTCTTATTGACACCATCATGACTTCCCTTCATAATATGTTAATTTAATTTATTTCAATGTAGTGGCTGCAGTAAAAAGAGGTAAACTGCCACCTAACAGAGTTGGTGCAAAGGAACACTTGAATGAAGAGAAAAGAGATTCTGATTGGTTGCCTTCATTTGGACGTGTTTGGAGTAAAAACCCTCGCACACAAGTCAGGTTAGTCTCTGTCACTCTCCACATATATGCTGTGTATGTATGTTCATGCACACATGGATGTGTGCACCACACACACACACACACACACACACACACACACACACACACACATGCACACTATATGGTGATTAGTAAAAAAAACAGTGTTATGGCAAGAATGCTACTCCTTTTAATGAACTGGTCCATTTTCTTATGTATGGGCCCATATTAATTCACACACACACACACACGTTAATTCCTCAAATTGTATATAACAATTTAATAACATTCAGAAAAAATTATATTTGATTTAATTGAAATCAGACTTGCTAAACTTCTCCACCATTTCTCTATCTATAATGATTATACATATATATATATATATATATATATATATATAGTAGGCCCCCGTTATAACATGATTGTTGGGGTTCAGAACCTGTCAACTGCGTTATAGGTGGCCCACAAAGTGAAACAGAGCACTGTTGAGATTGACAATAATAGAGAGTTCATGTATTCGCCTCGTTTTGCATCATCCTACAACTGTTTAGTTCATAAATGTTCCCAGTAATTGTTTAATCATTTGTTGATATAAATAGTACATCAGCATTTGTGTGGAAAATAAAATATTTCTAAAAATGTCTAATAATTGGGGAATGGTGATATTCATCTGTCAGAAATAGTGCATGTTCTTTTCAGATGAAGGTAGCAATATATATGGACTAATAAATGAACTTTTATGGGTGCATGTTTAACTCTTGTAATAGCCTCCAATTTCTCTTTGATTTTCTTTTTTGGCATTTTGGAGTAGCGTTGTGCACGTAGAATAGTATTTGAGAAATAATACAATATGATCAAAACAGTGGTCTTTTATACAGACAGAAACAAACTTATTTAGTGGGTGGAGTCACACAATAAATAAGGGTTGTGATTGTGCTGTTTGTTTGGCTGATTGAGCCAAGGTGGTATGTAATTAAGGTTGTGATCAATAAATTTACTTATGCGTAAGTTGTGGTGAATGGCTATGTTTTTACATGTGACTTACAAACTGTGAAAACGCAGTCAAATTATTTTGAAAAATTTGATTGGTCAGTGGCGAATTTCATGCCATTTCTCATAAAACTGTCTTGTCGTGGATTGCACAAATTGGGGTCCAAGGTCTGACTGTGTTATGTCCGATTTTGTGTTATAAAGGTCTAAGTTATAACAGGGGCTTGCTGTATATATATATATATATATATATATATATATAAATTTATATGATTATCAGTGATAATTATACATGTATCATTTATTTATTTTTAGATCTTCATATTTAATAATCTCACTGTTCCTTACAGGAAGACATTCATGGCAAATCTGGGAGGTGTGCATCATCCGACTTCAACAGTAACAACAGCATCTCCAACTTTTAGCTGTGCAGGCAATGGTCCAGAAACAAATATAACAGGTGTGGACGATGAACAGCAGCAATATCTTCATCACCTGAACAATGATAGTGTATCTTCTAATGGAATGTCTCAAGATTATAATGCAGGCATTGATAACAGCAATTACTACTGGCACTCACCAAACCTGCATGATGCAGCAGCATTTGCCAGTCCATTTAGTGTTGTGGCAACTGACAATGTTGAAGTCGACTTTCCGAAAGACATTCATCATGGCTATGTTAAAAAACAGCGATTGGCGAAACAGTGTGATCATTCTAGTAGAATACCCATATCTGATAAATTGTTGAATTGAAGTTGGAAGTGATGTATTATGTGTTTTGATTGTGTTTTGTGTCATTCTGGGGGCACAAATGCTGATATTTGTAATAAATATAGAATGACTGTTTTTTTTCTTCTTCTGAGACTTGTGTTGTGGCAACTGTGTGTGTTTGAATGGTTTGTGTAGTCTTGATGCTTGCGACATCAGCGACACATGGCCAATGGTCAATAACCTAGGGAAACATCACTGAAAGATAAATTCAATCAGATTTGAACCTTGATCTATAGGTTTGTAGTGCATCGCTCTAATCACTGCGCTGTCAGAGCACCTACCTAGTTTGGTGTATTGCAACCAGAAAAAGAATAATTGTATATTAAACGCTGATCATGGAACAGTTGTTCTGTGTGTTGATGATTTCTCTGTTATTGTTTTCCCACTGTTCATCTGGTTTATATTATGTTACAATCTACAGCGGCTATGGAGAGTAATGGCTTGCGTGAAGTATGTTATTAGAACATATCTTACAATATACGTGCCCTATTTAGGAATGCTTCAAAATGGATGTAACAAGTGTATCCCAGCCGTTTGCTGTCAGTGATACGGGATCAGATTAGGACTTGATGAATGAATTGAACGGGCCGTGGGTGTTGCTGTATCAGTGTGTTTATAGTGGATCAAGCCGATGGAAGCGCTTTGCATCAGTTATCTTGCTCACATATGCTGTAGAAGATTTGAGATGGGATAAGGCCGTGTTTTGGGATGATCTCTTCAATTTATTCATGTGTAAAGAGTACTGGATAGCCTAGCGCATACTAATCTATTCTTGACATTTAATAGACACTTAAAGCAAACAGGAAATACGAATAGAATTACGCCGATGTCATTGAGAATGTTAAAATTAGTTGTTAAACCGCATTACTGAAACATGAATAGTGGTTAGTACTCGAGAAGGTATAAGTTACACTGGTGGAATGTAGCCTCTTATAGTAATTATTACGGGCTTGTATAATAAAATGTATACATGCACACTCGGGTACCATACATTTAAACACACGCACACATATATGGATGCTTTGTTATTAGTATTATTATTGTTGTTATCACTTATACTATATTTGACTAAATTGATACATTAATAATGCTATTTTATGGACTGAATGATGAGTGAGTGTGTCTATATATATATATATATATATATATATATAGTACGTAAATGATTAATGACAACAAAGACCGTGTTATAAACGTTGTTTGGACCAGTAATTTATTAGATTTATTTAATTTATATATGTTGTCATAAAATAGAAGTATTTTGTTGAGACATAAACACAATTTTATCAATTGTGTGTATGTATATGTCGTCTGACATAAATTTGGGTTGACACAAAATAGAACGATCGAGGCTCACCGGCTTCTGTTGATTTAATTTTTTATTTGCGAACGTGCGATTTCTTAACAAACAACCTCCATGACTTGGTTTATAATTCCATTCGCGAAGCATATCTGAGTTTGTGTCTGAATTATTTGTTTCAACATCCCAGGAATCATAGTCTCGCTTGTTTTCAAAATTACGGATATTCGGAGTCCCATTTGAAGGTTGTTTCATCTTTGACTACGCTTCATTACCGTTGGAGGTCGCTCGGCCCATTTAGCCTACCAAGTGCTCAAAAGTGGTCTTAAAATACCAATCGACATCTATCAGTGAACCGCCGGTTATCAGCTTAAAGTACCAGCCGAATGATGTCTGATACAGTTTTATACTCTACTATCATACTTCCTCTGCCTCTCGGTGGGGCGCCTCCGTGGTCTAGCGGTAGCGTGTTGGACCACAGATCACTACCACCCGTGTTCGAATCTCGGCGTGGGCATATCTGAAGGTTGTTTCATCTTTGACTTCGTTTCATTACCTTTGGAGGTCGCTCGGCCCATTTAGCCTACCATGTGCACAAAAGTGGCCGTAAAACATCATCATCTGGCTCTCGGTAGATGCTGACGAGCATAAATTGGGAAAGATTTATTGGACCGTCGTACTACAGTTACACATGACTATAGTCTTCTGGGAATGTTAAACGGGGTATCTATTTACACTTCTTTAGACAGTCTGGCAAGTAGTTTGAATATTATATTTTGAATCTTTAAAATACGATATCTTACATTATTAGTATACTATTGCGAATTTTATGATGGCATCGGTGATTAAAGGAACGGCAGGGGTCACTCTCCAAACAATGCTTATTACGCGTCTTTGTTGTCAATGATCAGTATTTTATCGCAGTACACCACTGTTACAAGTTGATGTTATACCACTCCATGTTCTTATCCAAATCTTTATGTCATAAGTTCTAGAGGTTTTTGTCATCACAGCATTCGCAAAATATGTTATCTAAATTTCTATAATCGTCACTATAATTGTAACAAACATGGTATATCACTTGTAAAGATTCTGTGTGATGAAAATAGTCCCACACATACAAGCTGAGGCAATAAATGCCCAGAAGATGGCACGACAGATTATGTCGTGTTTTTGCTGAATTCTTATAACATTACTAGTCATACTTGAGCTGTGAGAAACACACTTTTGTCTCCATTTTAGGATATTAACTGATTCAGTAACATGTTTGTTCTAAATGTATTGCGTATTTACATTTTATTCTGCGTATGTGTTGTATGTACAGAATGTGTACAATGGCGGTGTAGTGTATTTTGTAGTTGAGTTACGTGGAGCTCCTGGAGATTCTGGACATTTACATGGACTTATTACATGGACATCTGATTAGTTAGAGCGTTGGACTCGTAGCCGAAGGGTCGCGGGTTCGAGGCTCCACGAGCTGCAATGTTGTCTAATAATAGTGTACAGCGCCTCAGAACAGGGTTACCTGGTTCTGGCGCTATATAAACATGCATTATTATATATTATATAAGTGAAACTGTGCAAAACGTGAGTCTTCAGGGATTTGTCGTAGTGGAAAATTATCACTAGTCAGTGATAATAGTACAGTAAATGTCAGTGGAATCAGCGAATAGTTAGATTCACTGGTTTGACATTTTCTCCGCCATTTTTTGTGTACTGTTTTATACACCAGAGTGGATTGCGAGTCATACAAATGCCCGCTCATCTTCCTAATTCGTGAACAAGCGAGCTCTTCTTTTAATCCAGCCGTCACGCTTGAGTAGCCATTATACTATAGCCTTCACGCAGACGCCGTTTTTTAAGCTACATTACCCTCTGTATGAACTGGAGTAAGTACGGAATCGCGAAACAAACTCAAAATGGATAGTTGCGCTGAATTGGAATCAGCCATGAAATCAGAAGAAAAAAAAATCCCAGATAATATTCTTCCCATGATATGGATGGGCATCAAATCTATCTACAAGAATACCACTAGCATGAAGGGAGACATCGATCAATTTCATATACGCACTAAGGCCCCGGAAGAAACAAATACTACCAATGATAGCATCATAGGAGAACTTCAATGCTCTCAAGTACAAGTGAAAAGAGGAGAAAATCTTCGTGGCCGATCAATGAGAGACAACTTAATTATTCACTTTAATCCTGCCGTGAACGACTTAAACGAAGCTAAATCTGAGAACTGTGTAGGGCTGGTCAAGGCATTTCGTAAGAACACACTGGGCATTACATCAGGTATATACACCCATTCGACCTACAGACTAGGCAAACCAGCTGCAGGTAGTCAGCTATGATCGCCAAGATCCCTCAGTCTGACCAGAGGACGCTCATCTTTCAAACAGGCTGAAGGGTAGTCTCCACTACATCTCTCAACAACTACCAGCATCCAGATCAGAGAGACGGCAGTTTGCTCTCCCAGAGTACAAGACTCTCAAAGGTGATGTGTGAAACAAGGCTGTATTGGTACAAGACAACCTTTTTGTAAAACACAATCTCCATACACAATATATGAAACCTCAGCTACCAGAACGTCCCTTAGCTGATCAGCCACCCGGTCAAATCACAGAAAGTAAGGATAAAAAGGACAGCGGTAGCATTTTTCGTGGATACTGCGCCAAAGTTTGTGACATCAAAGCAGTCACCGATGTGCGTCAGTACATCCTCTACAACAAACCCGACGTAGGGAAAGCTACACATATCATTTATGCTTATAGGCTGGAACATCGGGGGGGGGGGGAGAATTTACAAGATAAACTTTGATTCGGATAGAGACTGGGGGACATGCCACGAGTTACTGAAAATGATTAGGGAGTAAGAAATTGTGAATGTTGTGTGTATAGCAACGCTTACACGCAACTCTGGCTATTCACACATTGGCAAGAAACGATTCGTGCACATTAACGAATGTTGTTTGTATTCTCATAACGTTTTAAACCCATAAGTGATTTATCTAAGAAATTCCAATGTATTAGCGGTGTAGTATCGTTATGTATAGGATAGTACCCGCGGCTTGGGGTTCGTTCCCAGTAGAACCCGAGGCCGTAGGCAGAGGATTCTATGGGGAATAAACGCCGGGTTGAGGGTTATTGTCCGACATGGCGCATGGTCTGCTACAGCGGGGTTTATTGCAGGGTTATATTGAAAGTAGACCCGCTGAGAGAAATAGTACCGTGCGCTATGATAGTTTGATGGCATTATGATATTATTCTCATTCCGTTATGATACTCTTTTACCGTTATGATGTCAGTCTCTTACTATTGTGTTATCATTATGACAACGCCATAGCGTTACTAAATTCAAGCCTAAAAGGCACTATAATCTTGCAAATCCAGACCATGGATGAAGCATTGCCAGGAGTTGTCATGAGCATCTCAGACCATATTGATACATCTATTACACGTGCTATATTTTATATCTGTTTTCATGTTTTGACGTTCAATTTAAACATTGAAATCTATGCATTTATATATATATATATATATATATATATATATATATATATATATATATATATATATGAATCTATTTCAGCCCACGACCTTTTTCACAATCATCTTAAGAGATTGCCAACTGTCTGTTATGACAATTACATTTATCTGTGAATTTCGAATTTGATGAGTCCCTGATGAGTTATGTCAAAGATGACGATGATGATGACGATGATAATTATAACGATTCTCTCATGAAACTCCATCGAAATCGTGAATATTATGATATTGATGACATGGCTAGATTTGTTGTGTCTAACCGAGGCTATCAATATATAGCAATTCATGTAAATATAAGGAGTTAGCCTAGTAAATATGATAAACTCAGATCTCTTGTGTTAAACATGAGAGATATTGGTATGCCAACACATTTGATCATGTTGTGCGAATTTCTTTTGACAGGATTCAATTGTCATGTGCAACAACTTTCAGGATATAAATTTATCTGTAACAATAGGAATAGCGACAGAGGGGAGGTGTTGCTATGTCCATTTGTGATAATTTTCAATTTTCTATACGTACTGATCTCACAGTAAATCATATCCTCGCATTTGAGACGATATTTGCTGAAATTACTCATGGCATGCACAATCTTATCATAGGAGAGGTATATAGAGTTCCCAATACCAACGAACAACTCTCGATCAATAGATATGAAACCATTCTGCGCAAATTGTGAACTTTCAATGGGGATGTTATGGTAAGAACTGACCAGAACTTCAGTTATCTGGACATTGAGCGTCACGGAAACACTCGAGATCTGTTGAATCTGTTCATAACAAATTGTTTCATTCCCACCATTACCAAAGCCACTAAAATTTGTCATTTCATTCTACATCGACTCTTATTGATAATATATACACGAAATGCCAGCCAAATGAAGATATATCATCTGGTATTTTGACTGTAGATATATCTGACCACCTGCTTGTCTTTGTGCTCCTGGGTAAGCCTAGTCAAACCAAACGAATTCCGAAAGTAATAACCTATAGACCAATAGGTGAAACTAAAATACAGACTATGGCAAACTACTTAGATAATCATAACTGGGCCTCTGTTGATGTTGAGAATGTTGATGATGCAAATGATTCAATCACAAACACTATTATTTATGCCCTGGATCGGTTTGCCCCAAATAAAACTCTGATAATCCCATATAGAAATATCATTAGAGAACATTGGATGACACCGGCCCTACTAAAATCATCAGTGAGTAGAGAGACAATGTTTAGAAAAAGTCTAGGTAAACCCAAAGATAACAAAGTATTTATTAAATATCGAAATTTATACAACAAATTAAAAAAGAACGTGGAAGATACCGAAGGAAATAATTCGGAAACAAAACGATAAGAGCAATATTTCGGAAGTGTTTAGAAGTGGAAATGACGTCATAAAGGATCCGAAAACTATTTAGAATATGCTCTGTAAATATTTCTCATTGAAATAACCCTCATCATAATGTCCCTTAAACTCAAGAATAGCTCTGGTCATGACGGCATAAGTTCGAATCTCCTCAAAACTCTGAATCAATCCATATGTATTGTTATATGCACAATAACAAACAAATCATTACAAACAGGTGACGTACCGAGGAGCATGAAAATTGCGAAGCTGATACCAACACACAAATATAAAGACAAAACCGATATGGGAAATTACAGGCCAATTTCATTAAACCAGTATGGAGTCCGACCGAAGCACAGCCCCATTGATGCAGTAGCTAAATTTACGTCTCACGTAATGACCTCTATTGAAAATAAACATTCTAACGTGGCGTTATTCCTGGACATTTCTAAGGATTTCGACACTATAGATCATCAAATTCTTTTGATTAGACTTGACCATTATGGTGTACGAGGTATTGCTCCGGACTGGTTCAGAAATTACCTGTGCAATAGATCATAGTTTGGGTCATACTAGGGCACTCAATCCAGAAGTCATGACATTACCTGTGGTGTTCAACAAATTTCCTTATTGGGACCACTCTTGTTCATCATCTATATAAACGATTTACCAAACTCGTTGTCTTACATATTATAGTGCATATTATTTGCCAATGATACGACAATATATCACACCAATCAAAATTAAAATAACATATGTACTGACATTGAAAATTATCTGAATGTTCTGCGCCGTGGTTTTACGCGTACAAATTATCAGTGAACGTACAAAAAACTATACTTTTAGTTTTTCGTCCGAAACATAGTGGAACAGACGAATCTGGGTGCTCATCACATCACTAGTATCAGTAGTATAAAGTTAATTTTAGATTACTGTATCATAGTCTTGTCCATTCACATCTATCCTACGGCATCATACCATGGGGAGCTGCATATCAATATAATATACATAGGCTAGAAATAATTCAAAAACAATGCATACGAAATGTTTGCAATGTTTCCGACAATGAATACCCAAGTCCATTGTTCAGGAAATTAGCAATACCCTAAATTAGAAGATATTTATAAATTACAGTTGTGCAAACTGATGTACTCCTACTTACATAATAAACTATCAACCCCACTGTTCACAAATTTCTCTACAAATGCTTAAATTCACGAGTATAATACTCGACAGCATGCAAAAAAGGCTGACGAGTAAAATGTGGCCAAATTTCCCTCCTGAACTGAGAATAAAGAATTCCTTCAAATCTTTTACGAATTGCATGAAAAGGCACCTCATAACTGAATACTAGAATACTACATGACATCACATGAAACAAAGACGTGTATGGATTTTCTTTTTATTGTAGGCACATAGTTCTCGCCACTAAAAGAGATCAAACGATTTTCGGTGTAAACCCCAAACTGCACATATGTATCGATCATTTAGCCCATGAATGAAAATATTGTATTATTGTACATATACAATCTCTCAAATGGGAGCAAAATGAATGAATGAATGAATAAAGCACACCGTAGTATCCGCATGCGTTAGCCAGCCAGTTTCTTTGCACTAGTTCAGTAAATGGATCTTTGACTACTAAGGCATAGTCACCGATTTAGATGAATCAATATACTAGTAATGCAATTTAAAAAAAATATACGACGTTTCACCATTAATTTGTTTTTTGTTCGAATTTGTTCCTAAATAGGGTCAACGGGTGGGCGATTATTTCATGTTGCTCTCAATGTTAATTTATCTGGTATTTTATAACCGATGAGCTTTGTTTAGTAAAATGAGACGATCAGGCCTAAGTCTTTTACTGATAGGTGAAAATACATGGACACAGACAACGCTGGAAGTCCAACTCGCGATCTGGAAGTCTGAGCTGGAGTCTAGTCACCGGCAACCGTACGGTTACATAAAGCTAATTAAGGACCAGGTATCTCTGATATCACCCTTTCTGTGTAATCCGGGCTGTATACCGGCTATATCTGCCTGTTAAAATCGTTCTCCATCGCTGCAATAAACCTGGCGTAACTAGATATCTTGACAGGGAGTTGACGGATTCAATCCAGTGACATCCTTCTCTCAATTTCCGCCACCTCGGCATGGTACCATTGCAAAAACAAATTGGGACAAAACGATATGACCCTGCAAGTTAATTGAGATCATATTGCTAATTGAATTGGCATCAAGAGTTGAATGGGGTTATAATTAGCGATGTTGCTGCTTGCTGTAATAATTACGATAATTTGACAGTGGTAACTATTCAAATGCAGCAACTCAGGAGGGGAGTCGGGGTGAGTGTATATTTACAAATTGCGGATTTGAATCTGATGCTTGTCGGTAAAGGTTTAGACAAAATGTTTTCATCTCTTGACACATTACTTTCTTTTAGCTGCAGAATTACAAAACGGATTTATTTGTAAGTAAAAGTGTACGCGCATTACAGTTAACATAATATGCTAATTAGTATCTTAGTTATGCTTAAACGTCAAGAATAGAGAAATATTGTTTAGAAAAGAAACTTCTAACTTCTTTGTAACCACCATTTCCAAAATCAGTACCTTGGAATTTGGAATTTTGATTAAAATTAAAGTCAGCAATTGGATTATATTGGCTGCGCCATAAAGAAAACTGGATAAATTTGGTAAGAAATGTAATTCTCGCAACAGGTGTATTGGAACAGTTAATGTTGTTATCAAGCGAATATATTCAATACTAGCCGAACAAATATGCCCATTAGTATCTGTTTTGGCCATTTCCTTGTTTATAGGTTCTTGTGTTATACAGTTATTGTGCTGAATAGACGGACAACAGAAACTGTGTTGTGTTCACCACGACCCAGTTAGCCTATCATATTCACAATGAACCTAATTGTATGGCATATATTTATTTGATATACTTATTGTGGGTCGTGAATCCTCTATATTGTGGACATATTTTAATGTGAACGTCATGCTCTAAACCGATTTGGTCGTCTGCGCTTCATGCTAGCTTTCGGGGTTCGATTCCCACGACTGGCACGAACATTTTGTCTATTTGTGTTTAAACTTGAGATTTTGAGATCAGTAAATTTAGCATTAACCGAGTAACATGATGTAATTTACCTGTTTATTAATACAGTGCTTTAAGAGTAATATGTTATTATATGTAAGCTTATTTTCGTGATCATTTTTGCAACAATTTATTTTGTCTATTATAGTAAATCTTCAACCTACTAGAAATAAAAAGAGGTATTGAACAAAGGTCTTATTTATGAGTACACGATTCCAACACCAACAGTATCATTTAAAAAGGCAGTAGCTGATAATTGAAGAAATGTTAAAACAAACTCCAACGCCTTTACAGGGCATTACACTTACTCTTGAGATCCACTTGTCCTGTAGGACAAGTGCTGCAAACATTTTACTTGTCCCATCTGAAATTTACTTGTCCCAACAAACCCCCACAATATCACCGAATTACGCGAAGTTACAATGTATTAGCAGCGTTGAATAAAGAATGGTGATTTTGTTTGTTGTAAATTTATTTGTGGAGGCAAAGCGGATGTAAACACAAGCACATGGACTGAAACTTCCGTGACCAGGTGACATTAACGAGCCAACCATGATCAACTTTACGCTGGCTAAACAACCGCAGATATTGATAACGCATGCTGTGATTGGCCCACACATTCGACATGCGCAGTTGGTTTCAGTCTTTTAGGAAACTTCCGGACGGTGATCTGGGGAAATGACACGTAAATTGAAATGTCAAGAAATGACGAATAAACATTCAATAATATCCGTACTTTATGTATCTCTTGAATGTCGCTGACGTTTAGAAAGTGTTATTAAATGTATTTTTTATTATTTATCTCGTCGTTTGTTTTAGCGTTGGTAATCTGTGCCATCTCCAGACCATACCAGAGCCTCCAAGAGTTCTAACCCTCAACCGACCCCATCTTGCTGTTTATTGTCACTGTTTCAGCCAACAAAGTAATTTAGCTTTTATTGCTTTAAGTGGACCAAGCCATTCTAGTTTATCAACATTTTCTCGGAAAGCGGAAGTATTGTCTACACCAACGTCTATGCCGTTGTAAAGCTCAACTGCAGGTCCAAACTTAGCTCTCTTCGTACGTTCGATTTCTTGCGCTGTGTAGGAAGCATTCCTGTGAATTCCTATATACTCCATAGATAAAAAGGTCAAAGCGCTAAAGGTACACTTTGACTTTAAGGTCAAAAGGTCGAGAAACGATAAATGATATATAGTTGCTACTTTTCTTAAGATTATGAAAATTATTCAGCGGATAATTCTTTCATGAAGAATGATCCGAGATAAGTGATGATTTTTATAAAGAGATTTGGTGTTTTATATATATATATATATATATATATATATATATATATGATTTTGTAATGCTAATGATTCGAAGGTTTATCCTTCTATTTTCAGCCAGTCCCAGGAACAACCACTTATATGTCTGTGTTAGGTGATTAATTCAAACATGATTATATTAATAGGCTTTTGTGGACAATATTTGTAACTAATTATTCAAACTTTTGCTGTTTTGATCAATTCCTAGAAGTTTATATTATTATGTTATTTGACAAACTGGATTAATGATATAAAATATTAGCAAATAAAATGGGCAGTAACAGTTAACGAATCAGCAGCCATCAGTCATATATCCAAAGTGTAACCCGCATCGAGGCTACAAAAATTAATTCATCTCAAATGGCCTTGAGGAAGACTGTTGCCAGTTTTACTCCGAATGTGGTAAACTCATCCAGTTTAAAATTAACACATGTCAATCACATTAAAAGCTCACTAACATTTTTATCTATGAACTGGAATAGCAAATGCCTCGAAACCTTCAGATATAAAAATATTAATAATACTTTATAGAGCACCTTATTCAACTTGAATTCCTGTAAGGCGGTTTATATTTAAAACATAATTTACAAATGTTCTAAAGCATATACAACAAAAACACATTTGTTACACAAAGACACTGGTTTATATATTATAAAGAGGCTAACCTAAATAAGTGGGTTTTAAGAACCTTACAAAACATTTCTTTACTTGCTGCAAGTTTAATATGACTAAATGAAAATAATCAAAGCAATTTAGATGTATCATGTTACATTTGTTGGCAGATAATTAAATAATCCATGTTAAATTTCACATTAAGCACCAAGTATATATTAGAACACAGCGGTTTGTATACATAAACATGTTGATATTTTTATGATTGACAATATAGCGTAAATTAAAACGTTATTTATTGATAAGAAAATCGAGCAAAGTTTTCCTTTAACGCCAACATGCTCTAATTCAACCAAGACAAAATTGAAACAATCATGTCCAAGGCTAAGCATTTTAAGACCAAAACAAATCCTTTGTCCTTCCGTGCATTAATTTGGATTAACACAATATAATCGTAATGAAAAACTTTACAAAATATTTATGGATAATAAACTTGATAGAAAATCAGGTAGACGCTATAACAAAACTGTTAATTTAATAAAGCGCCCTTATTACCAGGAGCCATTCAAATGCGCTGTACAAATAATATGTAATACAATAATACCCAAATATAATATGTCTGTAAAAACCCTATAAGAGATGTAAACAATTAGTATTATTTATATTTGAAAGCAACCTTGTACAGGTGAGTTTTAGAGCGGATTTAAAATTTCGAGAGACGGCACATTTCTAATATCTGTTGGCAACCTATTCCACAAAGTGGGGACTACATTACTAAATGCACAATCACCATATGGCTTTATCCAATACACAAGCTCTCGCCGTAGTATCTCACTGGATGACCTGAGTTTACGAGGTAACTAATGGACACCAGTTCACACAAGTATTTAGGTACCAAGTCATTCATAGATCTATAACTTATTATAACCTATAATGTTGGTGTTATTAAGGATTTAACTCAATGTGGTGATGTCAAATATATTAAAAAAATCGTTTAATCTTTGAAGATTTGGAGTTATCCATTGCCCAATATCAGCAATACAATATTCTAAATTAGTCAAGGCAGAGGAGAACTCATTGTCAGGATTTGATGGTATATACAGCTGTGTGTCATGATCATACAAGTGATATTTAACTCCATATGGCTGCGCAATGATCCCAAGAGGACGAGTATACAATGTGAAAACCAGAGGACACCAGATAACAAAAACTGAACATCAGATAAAATACCATGAACTACTTTAAATGACAGACCGAACATGTATTTTAATCTAGTGAAGGGTACATTATGATTACCTTTATCAAATTCACCAAACAAGTCCAGAAGAAGACGTAATACACGGCATACCTTGTTGTCATTGCCCACTCGAATCAAGGCGTTTCAGTGCTGTGTCCACTTTTATATAAAGACTGTCGTGATTCATTAAAGGGATAGTCCATCTTTATTTAAAATTTTCAGGACTAATACAGCTATGCTCACAAATATCATAAATTATATCAACATGTGTAATCAATCGGCCATGTATTAAATAATCCAATTCAAACTGCTGATTTGTCGAGTTAATATGGCCAGTGGGCGCCGCCATTTTGAAGCTAGACAGAGACCGGAAGCTCCTTAATGCTGACATCACGTGAACACAGCCGTTTCACCGGAAGTCTGTAGAGTCTGTACAAAAGCATGTAAACAAGGGTTAGCAAAGAATTATTCCAGAATATGACGGAATTATCTTGTTAAATTTACGCCATGAATAACATAAAACCATATCACTTTGAGCTGAAAGCAACCTTAGAAGTGAAGATGATTCCGGCACTTTGTATCAATGGTCACAGGTTCGAACCTCGCAAGAGGTCAAAACTTTCCCACAGATTAATGTCGGCTCACACCATCGTGGGTAGCTGACAACGTTAAATGGCGCTGTCTCCACTGAATTATTTAAAATAAAGGGGGACGTTAAATACCCCCTGAGGACGTAAAACACTCTGGCAGTGACCACCCTTAGGGTATTTCGGCACTATCTTTCCGTACTACTCCCCTGTGAGTCGTGGGGGAGGAGTTTCTCAACCAATCGAATATAGAGGCTGTGCCGAATAAGCGACAGCTGCTAACACACTGAAAATGTTTCTTCCACTGACTGGATTTCTTAACACTGAAATAGCACCGGCCATTAAGCCGACTCCCCAACATAAGGGTCAAAATGTTAACACAAAGTCTCGGCTTAATGGCGGGACCTACGGTATTGGTTACTTTTCTAAGCATTATATATTTGAGAAATTTGTTCTGAGGGTGAACTGTCACTTTAAGGTTATTACTGATGAATTATTTGTTTTGATGCAAAGGAACTGCCCTTTCTATAACTTTAGATACAAATATAAAATTTGAAACAGGCGTGAAATTGCTTAGAATATTACAGTTGAAACTGTCGGGTTATTTGTATTAATGGTTTTACATGGAAGGTTATCATGGATCTTGAGAAAACATCCAGAGATAATGATTCACTAAATATCTTTGTAATCAGGCATATGAGAACATCCAGATACCCTTTTGCAAGCCATGTAGGCGTAGAGTTAACTGCACATCAAATGTTAGCAGACCGTATCAGTAACTGTCTGATATCAGTCTCTGTAAAAGACTCAAATGTATCCATCATGGACATGCAGGACGTTTCTGCCAATGGTGTATCCTGTGATAAGGTGCTGTAAGGGAATCCATCGAGTATATTTAATATCTTTTGATAGAAAAAGTAATTGAAGAAATTGGCCATATCTTTATCTGAGTTGATAGTATTCGGAAGGACACTCTTACTTTTATGTAGTACTTTATTAACAACACTGAAAACAGCCCTTTTATTTCCCTTAGGTACTTTAATATTGTTATCATTTATAAACTGATTTGGCAGAGCCAAGGCTATTCTTAACTTGGATTTTACTGTCTATACCAATATCATGTTACCACCGTATACGGAACATCAGGAAAATCGGACAATACGTCACCAATGATTGATGCAGATAAAATGGCAACAAAACGTCTGTAACACCACATCTAGTCTATGGAAATGTATTGTTGTATGGAATCCTGCATATGTTTATAATTCTCCTACGATGTATATATAACTGTGCTGCTCACTTCATATCAGGAACACGCAATAGGGAATTCATTATCTCTACGTAACACCACCTGCACTGGTTACCTGTACCTTAAATGTTCCGGTATAATACTCTTTTGTCTACTTGTCATTGTTTAGAATCCCCCCCGAAATAAACTTGAATTAACAAGTACACAGTATAAGATCAAATGCTAAGTCCCTGCTGACAGTTCTGGATGCAAGAAACGCAACAGGTATGAAACATCTTTCCGCAAATCAGATTCCATACTATAGAATATTCTACTCAAGAATGTCAAAACCGCTAAACCAAGTCACTCATTTTCCAAATCAGGTATAATAACTATAGCCTAATCACTTAATGTCTAAAATTAGTGCTGTCTTCTTATGCTATCAACAAATTTTATTAATCTTTTTGTCCATCCACAAATATCTCTTTAGAACTGTTCGGTGGTAATGGTCGTTCTCAACTAAATGCAGTTAGTAGCTAGGTTCGTCTCACAAATTCTTGAAAATGTGGCAGCCACTCTTAGTGGAAAATGAGCTGCGTCTTATTTGTTTGAATAATTAAATAAAGGGATTTTTTAGTCTGACACTGTAGTGTATTGGTACACATTCACTCAATAATGTTCGATGAAAGTCCACAACATTAACTTGAACAACAACGTTTGGCGAATGCAAACACATTATTAAAGCTAGTTCTCAAACAGTAATGATAGAGGATCTTCATATTTCCTTCCCCTTAGTTTTAAAATAACTAAACATGATGGCCTGCTATCCAGTCAAACTTATTTAATATTTAATATTAATAATATTTAACAATACACAAACATGTATTAGACTTTACAAAGGGTAGACTACAATTGTATGTTCAATGATAATTACACCAGGGGATTATTCTGCCCTCTTAAACACTTTACAAATCCAATATTTTCCTTGGCTTGAAAGGACAAGATGACCTATGTATAGGAATCTGATCAAGTATTATTGGTTTAGGCGATGGTACTATTTCGGACACCTTAACCTCTGGTATCTCAGATGTTTGTTCTGCGGCGTCAGGTGCAGTAGTTGCTGATTATAGCTCTGATACATTTAAGGGTACATCATAAGCCCGTTCCTCAGTATGTGGAGCATCTAATTCTGATCGACTTTGTGCATCACAAGCTCGAAGTCGAATATGATCCACGTGACGTCGAATTACTCTATTGTCCTCCAACGGAATCTTTAATGAAAGCGGACCTGTCTGTTGAATAACTTCACCTGGAAGCCACATTGAACCCTTTCTGAAGTTACGTGCATAAACGTTGTCTCCCACATTAACAGAGCGATTTCTAGCATGTTGATCATGATTTAAAACATTTTGCCCATAAAGGGATCCGCATAATCTATGTGAACACGATCCAATACGTGAGAAGGTCATTCCCATGGGTGTAGTGGTGATTCCCTTTCAGGTTTTCTTAGTTCTTGACAAACAGAACATTCTCTCACCACGGACTCTATGTCCTCATCTAAGTGTAGCCGCCATACATAACTTCTAGTCTAACTCTTCATTTTGTTCATATCAGGATGAGTAGAGTGTAATTCTTGTAGTACACGTTTCTGTCCCCCCGGCGGGACTATTAACCGACTACCCCAGAGTACACATCCAGCTTCGCTGCTTAGCTCATCATGGCGTTGTACATATGGTTTCATATCAGATGAAACATTTATTATGTCTCTCCAACCTGTACGTATAAAATTATACACCTTAGATAATACAGGATCGAAAACCATCTGAGCTACAGCTTTAGTTTCATGCAGAAGACCTAGCAGAGGTTTATGATCTGTGACACATGTAAATGTCCTTCCATGTATGTACTGGTGGAAATGTTTTACGCTTACAACAATTGCAAGTGATTCCTTATGCAACTGCGAGTATCGTGACTCAGCTGGTGTGAGTGTTCTAGAAGAGAATCCTATGGGATGCTCTAATTTGGGAGAGTACTGAGCCCACTCCATAAGGAGAGGGGTCACCAGCAAGGATGAGCTATTTAGATGGATCAACATGTATCATAACATCAACTGACAATAACAGTTGTTTGGATTTATGGAATGCTTTGTTCTGAGTTTCACACCACCTATATACTTCACCTTTCTCTGTCAAATGATTCCGTGGAACCAAAAGGCTTGATAGATTAGGTACAAACTTGCCATAGTAATTCAATAAGGGTAGATAAGATCTAAGTTCTTGTAGACACTTAGGTACAGGAGCATCTACTATCGCTTTCACTTGATCCTGTAGTGGATGCTGTCCTTTGGCATCAATTCGATGACCCAGATAGGTTACGGAAGCTGCTCCAAATGTACACTTTCTTTCTTCAGCTTTACGCCAGCATCAAAGAGACACTTCAGAACCACCCTTAATGCATCTAAATGTGCAGCTTCTGTACCACCTGTCACCAAAATATCATCCAGATAGCAACATACTCCTGGAATATCAACCAAGATAGAGTCGATTATACATTGGAAAATGGCTGGTCCTGAGGATACACCAAATGGCATTCTTGTATACTGGAAAGGTCCCTCCTGTGTATTTATTGTAGTGTATTTTCTGGAATCTTCATCCAAAATAACCTGGAAGTAAGCATTACTGAAGTCGATTTTTGTAAACGTACAACCCCTGACAATCTGGAGTAGAGATATTCTGCACACGGTATCTGGTAAGTATCTACTTTGCATACAGGGTTTAATGTACTGTGGAAATCACCACACATTCTTATTCCCTTGCCATTACTCTTTACTACTTAAACTATAGGTGCTGCCCAATCTGAGTGTTGCACTCTTTCTAAAACACCAATATCCTCCAATCTCTGCAATTCCTCTGTAACCTTATCGCGAAATGCGAAAGGCACTGGTTTTGCCTTGCAGAATCGTGGTACTATACATGAGAGTCGACATGGAACTTAGCTGTTACCCCTTTAATACAGTATATACCATCAGAGAACAATGGTTTATAATCTTCTGATAAGTCACTGATCACTGTCTTCTTTAGTGTGTTGATCTTAATCTTATACAAATGATGCCAGTTCAGCTTGAGACTAGCCTGTAGCCAATTTCTGCGTAGAAGTGTAGGACTGGTTTTGCCAATTAGCAGTGGCAAACTCATCTTCTGTTCACTATACGAAACAGGCACAGAACAATACTCTTTAAAATGAACTGACTCTCCAGTGTAAGTTTCAAGAGTTTATTTATAGGTAGTAACTCTGGTTTCAGACCATCGGATTTAGGCCAAATACTAAGGAATGTTTCTTCACTCATAATGGATGCAGCAGCTCCTGTACCAACTTCCATAGCAACAGATTCTCCATTCAGTTGTAGATGAGCTACCAGTGGCTCACAGAATGTAGGTCCTGTAAGGTTATAAAGGTTATAAGCGGATCCAGATATACTAGCTGTAGTGACAACACTAGCCGGCTCTCCTAGTAGATGTGCATGATGAACTCTCTTCAGACCTTATTTCCTAATCCTGGTGAAACAAGCACGAGCAATATGTCCTTTGCGCTTACAGTAATTGCACATATGTAAACGATGAGGACACTCTGTAGCTTTATGGTCATCGTTACATCGTGAACAATCTCGTTTCCGCTGTGATGTGTATGAAGAACTAAAAGTGTATTGTTTGCTTGGAGTCTTTTTGAATTTTTCTTTTTTATACTGTTAACATTTCCAGTTGTTAGCTGACCGCGTTCTACTTCTTTGTAATTATTGGAAGCAGCTTCAAGTATACGAGAGGTTTGAAGTGCAGTTGATTATTTGTAGTCGTCCTTCTGACTGAGTTCCAATAAACGACTTTTTATATGACTATCACGTATCCCCACTGTCAATCTATCACGCAGCATATTCTCTAGCTGGTCTGCGAACTCACTATCTCGAGCAATAGATTTACGTTGCGCGACATAGTCAGCAATTTTCTGATTGGAGCTCTGGAAACATGTGTTAAATGCATTTCTCTGTGAACATGCTGAAGGCTTTGGCTGGAAATGGTCCTTCAAGACTGTCACTATTTTCTCTAATGTTTTATCTGTTAATTTCTGTGGAGAAATTAGATTCCGCAACAGTTTATACGTTTCAGCCCATATACTTAACAGAATAACTCTCTTCTTATCTGTAGTATTAACCTCATTCGGAACAAAATAGAACTCCAACTGTTCAATGCAGCTTGTAACGTCTCCAAATTCTTTGTTGAACTACACAATATGACCATGACCTGCCATATTCAGTATCTTCGCTTTCCACTTCTAAGTGATTGTGAATGCTTCTTTGCTGACTAGATCTACTGTCATGCAGCGTAGTTAGCAAACCACGTGCACGGGTTGAACAGGTTGATTGAAAACGATAATTTCAAAGTCACTTGCGAAACATTCGCACCTGCCACGTTATATTCATATTCTATAAGATGATCCCATCCCCGTCGACAAAATATGTAGTGTATTGGTACACACTCACTCAATAATGTGCGATGAAAGTCCTCAATATTAACTTGAACAACAATGTTTATTTCCGACATTCGTTATCTACACTGTCTCCATCTGGCGAATGCAAGCATATTATTAAAGCTAGTTGGCGTTGCAAGTGCAGCGATACAAAGCTATTTGGTCCGCTGTCTTGTTCTTTCAAACTTTGTGTCATTATTCAGAATATGTACCATACTTTTAAATTTAAACAACAATTGCCTTATAGAAAATAAAAATAATAAATCGATTATCTTGTGTATAAGTATATATTTTGGCTAGAGCAATATATCCAATGTGACTCTAACTATAATTTTATTCTTTTCATAAAATCGTATACATTTCAATATATATATATATATATATATATATATATAATACCGTTATGATGAATATCAAGAATAATCATCATTCTTTAAGTTTGATTATGTTACTATCAGATTTTCTATCTAAACTTTGCATTTATAAAATATGAAATAAAATATAAACATTCATGTACTGACATTTTTCTAATGTAATCTATATTTCTGTAGGAAAGCATCTGAGTAGGACACTCACGGATAGAGGATAAATACAGCACAACGTCAACTACATCAAATAGATGAGTATAAAATACAAATAATAAAAAAAAATCACCAAGTTAGGTATCACGGAGCAAATGGTTACTGAAAGTCTTTGCCCAAAATATTTTCAAACCTAGCTGACGTTTCGGTGGTCTGTTCCTCCTGCTTAAGAGGTTATGAAAGGCTGATCGGTTGAATGTTCATATTCGGTAGTACATCGTACTTTGGGCTTCTTTATTTCACTATAAATAATTTTGTTATTCATTATACTTCACACTTTCATCAATTCTTATCTGTGACCAGATCTTGGGTTGGTAATCAAAGTATATTCAGATGGTGGACCAGGCGATGAAAGCTGTTTGTGTATAACATAAAATAATAGTCAGGATTATAAACAATGAATATTATTATATCAACGGGTTTGAATTGCAGTTTAATTGGCAGAATTACTTCGTTAAATGTTAATGGTTAATATGAGATTCTAGAATGACTTGCTGATGGCACAATCAAATAGAAGACAGAGTTAAAAATGACTGCCTCCATGTTCGGTCTGAATGCTTATCCTTGGCTCGCCGTGGTAGTATTTCAAATAATAATTCATGATGTATTGTTGAAATATATTGTACCGTTTGTTGACACAGAACATGGAAGACGTCAACATATTACAAATCAGTAAAAGGACAGTTAGTACTGAAACAGCTAACATCATTTTTGACAGCAGTAGAAATAACAGTAGAAGTATGGATGACAGTCTTAGTATAATTAATGGCATGTAAAGTGAAACTAGAGGCCACTAAAAGCTATTACTGAAATTGTCATAAATTATAAGTAAAACTGTAGATAAGGAAAGATGGTGACAACATTTTCCTTAAAGCATTCATAAGAGTTATGTTTGTTTATAATGAACATGAATATAATCCTATTACTAACAGCCACACTTACATGTTCATATGTATGATTCACTTCATTATAAGGTGTCACAGTATCTTCAGAATATTCAGGCCTGTAGGGCATGCTGTCAGGTGGGTTCATAATTGGGCCATGATCATGATCTTCAGAGTGTCCTGAAAATATTTAGAAACTGAAGTCATCTTTTTGCTGCTGTTGGAACATTGTATCCTGAGCATTAAGCCAATGATATCATAATTCTGAACGGTGGATGGAATTAATAGTATAATTTGGCAAATGGCTATAAGGAATTTAACTGATAGGTCAAATCCCACAAAATGATACTTATGTTCGTGTGATAATTATACAGGAATAAAATGTGTCAGTCCCCCTCTTTTGTGCGCACAGTAAGCTAAATGGGTAGAGTGATCTCCAAAGATAATATGTCGAAGTCAAAGATGAGACACCCTTCAGACATGTTCACGTCGATATTAGAACTCAAATGGTTGGGATCTGGGGACAACCTTGCTACCAGTTAGACCATGGAATCGCCCAATCATTTCCCTATAGACCAGCTTCTCAACATTAGTCTCAAGAAAGACCAGTACCAAGGTTGAACAAATAAACAAACCGCTCAATAATCTTTTTTTAGTAAAGTATGATTAATATTTGAGCAGTAATCAGTGAGTAGCAACATTTAATGAGTGAATGATGGAGGTTCATAATTAAAACAATAGTAGCATTTCTGGATCAACATTTGTATGTAAATTAGTGGACCAATGAGTTCGTTAATGCTTTTATAGACAATATATGTGTTATTTTAGATGTATTATCATGGCTTCAATCTCTGTTTAAGATTATATATTTATTTAATTTAACATATGTGTTAAATGATTAATTCCCCAGTCCATGATTTACTAGATGACTTATCTCATTAATTTCTCGATTGCCTCACTTAATTAGTGATACATTAAAGCCTCTCTGGGGACATTAAACATTCTGACAGTAAAGATTTGTGCTTTTTAGTTTGATTACCATCAAGCTATAGAAATGTATGAAGAAAAATATTAAAGTTTCTCAGTGATAAAAGTGTTAGCTTAGCTCAGAATGGTGAAGTCTCCCCTCCAGGATAACACCTAAACTTCCATCTCTGGAAGAAAGACTACTAAATTTGGTCAGTTGATCAGTTGACCAGTTTACATTTTCATATATGACTAAAAGCCTTAACTATCCCTGACGAATTTGGCTTAATCTTTCAATTCCTCAGTTCTATGAGTAGTTCAGTAATATGTAGTTTCAGTTCCTCATAATATGTTGATCACAACGTTTTACTCATGTTGTATCCAGTTTCATGAGCAAACAAATCTTTGAAAAATACCACAAAACTCTACATACCTGTTACATTATTACAATATTTCAAAGTCTTATGAGAACACAGATTCCATCAAATATCTCGGTGTTGGTCTCAATAACAATTTTAATTATGACAGAGATATCAGTAGTCAGTTGAGATGCCTATATTAAGCTCAAATACTATTCTACGTAAATTTGCATAATGTACCCAAAATGAAGCTCCATCTTCTTGAATCGGATTTTTAAAATTTTGTTTTGTTTTGAACTCTGGTGTGACGATGTCGAGTATATACAAATTGAGAGTAGCGTATAACAATGTATTTCGTAATTTATTAGGTTTTGTTAGGCCTGATAGCGCCTGTTCGATGTTTGCAATCAACGCAATTGAAATTTATGAAAAAGACGGATGCGCAAGGCTTATTTCACATTTTGCCCAAGGTCTACAAATAATATTGTTTCTTGTATTAATACCAACACATGGTGCCACATAAATACATGTGGTAGCAGTTGGACAATTCTTTATATATTTGTCATAAATATTGAATTGTTCATATCTTAATGAATCAAATATCAAATCTTAATGAAAGAGGCAGCAATATAATAGACTTATACATTGAGAACTATTTGTGCTACTATAATCTAGTCATTTAGTATGGTATTTGCTATTGTAATATAGTATTTTATGTTCAGTATGTATGAATATACGCATTATGGGTGTTTTACCTGAAATAAAACCTATTTATCTATCAATATATATATATATATATATATATATATATATATATATATATATCAATGAATTTGAATAGCATTATTTTCTTGATTATTCCATGTTATACAGATGTTATTGCTTAACCATAATCTAATTCTGCAGTACTATAGTAAATTTACCATATACTAAGCTTATTTATTCAATAATATTTATTGAATGGCTCTATTGAGAATAAATGACAGACTCCAACAGTAGAACATATATATATATATATATATATATATATATATATATATATATATACCATGTCTCTTTATACAAACAAATACTCTTCTTACTACGTTTATCACAATTATTGTTGACCATTATTGCGTTTTTGCGCCCTCATTCCACCAAAACTCTAAAAGTTAACAGAAAAGGACGATAACAGCAAGTCAGCATTTCCTTACCATTCACCACAAAGTTGGTCACTCCCTCCTGGTTGTAATTTGGCGTTGTGTTTTCAGCCTGTTTCTTTCGTATCACAACAATTACAGTGCCAACTCTGAAATGTTATAAACAAAGAGTTCTGATGATTTAAAAAAAACATTAATTCAATACAATTTATTAATTTTTGTTACCAGCCGAAAATCTTAAGAAAAGAGACTGCAATATAATACACTTATACATTGATGGATACATGATTAATTCATCGATACAATCATCTGATGATGATAAGTAAATGATCTACTTTACAATAATATAAATATCCACATATGGAATATTTAATAAAACATCACATTAAATATAACAATATACATTCATGTCACTGTATGCATACAGTCAAAGAAAGTAGAACAATAATATCAAAACAATTTCATTTACAGTTTGTAGGAACATATCTTTCTGAGAATAATAATAGAAGCATAATTTTGTTTTTCAGTCACATTTATCTTTACTTAACTAAATACTAAAGAATGTCAACACAACATACAGACAATTTCAACTAAAGAATTTTTTTTCCCTCCAAAACCAATATCTCTATATCTTTAATAAGAAGGTAATAATATAACTAAACTGAAATAATACAAATGAAATATTAAACAAATACTTACATTATTATTATAACAATTATTGCAGCTATCACCGAAATAGTTATGGTAAGAGTACCTGGGGAATATATATATATATATATATATATATATATATTAATATTATTATTTATTATTATACGTTATCGGATTTTCATTAAGCAAAGTATTCATATGTACATTCTATAATGTTATAGTTAAAGAATTATTTATTTAAAGAGAAAAAAGACTGAGAGGGATAGGAGATAGTATGAATAATAGAAAGACAAATTAATCTAGAATAAAATTACAACATTAGAAAACAAACATTTAAAGTAGTTTGAAAGAGATGTTAATCTAAAATTGAATCAGTGATTAAAATCAGTTAAACAAACGTACAACAATATTATTTTTAATACAATGTTATATAAATTAGATAGACTACTTCTTCGTCAGTGTATGTAGGCCTATCGTTGTCTAGGATACTTGTGTGTCCTGGGGCTGACTTGACCTAGATCTCAATCCTTCAGAATAGTGCCCGTTTATTGGATTAGTTGTCGTTAAATATAGAAGCGTTTTATTTCCAGTTTGAAACTATTATATCGATTGCGTTTGAAGTAAGTATACTCTATAGCATTAATTAATATTATGAAATGTTTTATAACACGCATAACACTGTGTTTAGTGTGTAGCAAATGTTTACATTATGTAGGCTTGTCGCTGGTGAAATCCCTCGATTTGTGTGTGCATTTTTCGAACCACCACCTCTGCTGAGATATTACAGAAAATGGCGTATTGTGTGTGAGCGTACAATACGACGTCTTGCTGCAGCCAAATAATTGGATAATTTATACTTGTAGCTATCCGGTAAAATCAAGTGCAAAATTATACATTCTATTCTTATTCATTATAGTATTGTATGATACTTTCATTAAAATGCTGAAACAAATTACTTTATCTTTATTTTCAGTGGTGCTGAAGATACAAAATCTTGCAGATGAGTTACAGAGTGGCCGTGACAGCCCCGAAGAGTTGTAGATAAATACATATTTGTGTATGAATGTATTATTAGTTGAAATTTGTTTTGATTTCTGTGTTTTGTAATACAATTTGATAAAGCTTGCTGAAATCACTGTGGCACACCGGTGGCTAACAGAGTGCTTAATATGTTAATATATATTTTTCCAGATAAATCACCTTCTAAAAGCACCCAGAGAAAAGCAGATTCGTAGAAAGAGAAAAAAATTGTACGTTTGACAAATAAATGAAACAAATTGCCAAAATGTTATTTATTTTTATTTTGCTAAAGCGAGTTAGCCTTATCATAACGATATTATAACATTATAAAATGTTTTAATAACGTCACCATAATGTTATGATAACGTTATGTTAGCATTACGAGAAGGTTTTGAAATAACGTTTTGATAACTTTTTAAAAAGTCGAAAAGAAAACGATAAGATAACCTTTTATCAGTATGTTTTATGAACTAAATAATAACGTTAGTAAAACATTGTGATAACATTTTGTAATAATGTTTTAATATCGTTATAAAGAAAAACAATTTTGATAACGTTTTATCAAAGGTTTTCTGAACCAAGTCATAACGTCATAATAACGTTATTAAAACATTATGATAACGATTTGAAATAACGTCTTAATAACGTTATAAAGAGTCAACAAGAAAATGCCATGATAATGTTTTATCAAACAGTTTTCTGAACTAAGCCATAACGTTATAATAACGCTATTAAAACGTATTTGTGTTAGCTGGGCGCATGTTGTATTAATATGTTTTCATGAGATTTGAAATAATTTCATCAACTCCATTAGTACTGTTTATTCCCCACTCATCCCAGTAGTAATTATATGTCCTGTAAGTTCATTAAATACTTTGTGTCAGACATGCACATGTGATAGTTTGGTAAAAATAAGTCAAAATGCTCAGCTGTCTATTTGTTTCAAATTTCATTGGTAAAAACAAATAAAGTCGCTCAAAGACTGATATATTGAGCAACAATTTATTTACGTAATAGTGTTAGCCAATATTTTGTAATAATATACATGATATATTAATTTTAAAGTTTCATAGAATTAAAATATATATTTACCAAGCATTGTTAAACTGTTTGAAATATGCATTCCGTGTATGTATTTTATTCAAACAAGGGCAAACAAACCATTTACTGAGTATTTTATAACTTTAATAGAAATGTAGATTATGTGAATTTTTTAAATATTACCTTTGTGCAAAGCACGGCACACATGGTATACTAAAAGGGCAAACCAAGTACCAAACATAACGAAGTAAAGTGAAACGTCACTAAGCTATAGCTAGGACATGATTCAAAACCCAGTTCTAGAAGTCATTAGCAAACCATATTATGGATACATTCTCCACATTTGACTACTGCAAATCATATTTGACATGGTTTATGTCTAATCACCAGTTGCTAGACCGTGATAAATATTATTTGGGATATTTGTTTAAAGACTAATATCTTAATGTATTCAACTGTAATGTTTGTTACTTATACCCAATTATGAGTTGTAGTGGCCGACTGCCATGAGTGTAAACATCAGCCTATGTATCTTTACAATAAACAGTTCTGTTGCACCGTTCTAGGATGACCGTTGTGCTTTTGTGTATGTGCATCTAAGCATAACATTTAGCGACAAGTAGTTAGGATTTCAATTTGGTAAACTATTGGTGAAGTCATAGGAACTCAGTATTTACCAAGTTACCCAGTCTTTGTAACTTTATTTGTTAACTTTTTTCGGGCCGTGTCCGGATTTGGGCGAAAAGTGACAACTTGTTGCCGCTGTGCATTTTGGGATATTTCCAGGAATTTCGTGATTGGACTACGTGATGCGGAATAAAAACATATATCACAGATCACCGCGACCAATCGGACACTACGATTTGTAATTGTTTAATCAATTACCATGGCTGCAGCTGCTCTAATAGGAAATATTGGAGAATTTAATTCTGATAAGGAAGAGCGGAAAAACTATCAGAAGAGATTAGAAATATGGATGATCATCAATAAAATTGAGAACGACAATAAAGTGAACGTTATCTTAGCATTAAGTGGTGCAGGTGTATTTGAATTGTTCATGTCATTGGTAACTCCTGATGATGTAGCAGGAATATCTTACAGTGATTTGGCTAATCAATTAGAGGAGTATTACAAACCTAAGCAAAGTGTTGTTGGTAAAATATACACTTTTTGTTCACGTAACCAGCAAGAAAAGGAAAGTGTCACAGACTTTATTTTGGCTCTAAAGAAACTAAGAATAAACTGTGAGTTTGGTGATTCACTAAAGACCACGCTGAGGGACAGACTTCTTATTGGTGTACGGAGTCTATCAATAAAGACTAGATTGTTCTCATTAGCATTAACAACAGATCTTTCTTGTGGTAAAGCTTGTTCAGAAGCTCAGGCAATGGAACTAGCGCACAATGAGACGAAGTCGTGCCAATCTACATTAGTTGTTACACAGAATGTGAGTAGGGTAACCAAAAAGTGGAGTGACTCACAGAAGCCAAGACAGAAAAAACACTACCAAACCGCGTAAAAAATGGTATCATTGTAGGGGTCAGCAAAATCAAGACAGTTGTTATGCCAAGACATGGTCATGTCATAAACGTTCCAAAAACACAGTACCTTTATATACCATATTCAGTACAGAAGCCAAGGGTAAATCAGAAGAAATTAATATTCCAGTCGAAATTAAAGGAATACCTCAATGTGAACACTCATAAAGGACTTTACCAGCACCAGCGCCTCACATATGGCATATCTACAGCACCATCGATCTTTCAGATTGTTATGGATCAAGTACTTAGTGGATTGGGTCATGTTACGTGCTATCTTGATGATATCATGATTGCATGATCTAATCAGGAGAAACATGGAACAATTCTTGAAGAAATCTTACAGAGGCTAGAGCGGAAGCTAGTATCGAGTACTTAGGCCGTAAAGTAAATGCAGATGGACTGCGTCTCACAAAGGGGGAAATGGCATCTATTTGGGGACACAATAAACCTAAAAATCTGGAGGAACTTCGTATGTTCCTAGGCTTAGTAAACTATTATGACAAGTTTATGCCTAACCTGTCTACTAGGTTAGCGCCTTTGTATTTCCTGTTAGGAAAGAATGTTCAATGGAAGTGGACTTCTGAGTGTCAGAAGGCCTTTCGAGACTATAAGAAATGTCTGACAAGTGATAGTCGGCTTGTATATTGGGATGTGATTAATCCATTGCATCTAGCATGTGATGCACCCCCTTTTTGGAGTTGCATGTGTAATTGTGCACACCATGCCGAATGGTGATGAACGACATATAGTCTTTGCATGAGGTAAATTAACACCTGCACAGAAAAAGAATGCGCAGATAGAGTGTGAAGCTCTAGGAATCATCTATGATGTTCAAAATTTCCGTAAATACTTTTAGGGGAGGAAATTTAATCTAATAAAGGATCATAAAAATCTCACTAGCATATTTGGTCTTAAGATTGGTATACCAGCATTAATTATCAACTCAGAGGTTATAGAAATGGTCACTAATACTGATGGCCTATCCTATCTCTATAGGAGTTCGGAAGATCACACAAACGCTGATGTGTTATCGCGTTTCCTAGTTGCGGGGTTTACTTTAGCCACATAATTGCGGGTAATTTATTTTACCTATACCAACGATTTACCCATTACCGCTCAACAGATCAGTGAAGATACACAGAAAGATAAAGTGCTCTCACATGTGCCAAACAATGTTCTAGTTGGCCGGTCAAATTATATGGACGATAATGAATTGGAACTGTACTTTTGTAGAAAATATAATTTGACTGTAGACACAGGATATATACATTGGGGGTTAAGAGTTGCGATTCCAACTAAATACAGACCACAGCAGATTAATGACATACATGAGGAACATTAAGGCATTTTTCGCATGAAGGGGTTGGCTCGAAGTTATCTGTGGTATTCAGGTATAGACCGTGGCATATAGAAGTTAGTTTGCCTATTTTGTCGCAAGACACTGGCAACTGGACCTTTAATACCATAGAAGTATCCAAGTCATACGTGGGAAAGACTACATATTGACTTCGCTGAATACCATGGACCAAACTACCTTATGCTGGTTGACAGTTAATCCAAGTGGTTAGCGGTATTCCCCACTGCAAGTATTACCTCTCAGAGAGTCATGGAGATTATTCATAACCTGTTTACGTCTTTTGGTATTCCCCATGAAGTAGTGCCTGATAACGGACCACAGTTTGCAAGCCGAGAGTTTGTACAGTTCGTGACACCACCATACTATCCAGCCAGTTTGGTTGTATTGAACGTTGTGCTAAGACGTTGAAACAAGGTTTAATGATGTCTCCATCGGTGTCTCGAAGCTAGCAGTTAGCTAATTTCCTGTTCGTGTGTATGATAACTCCACATACCAGCACAGGCAGGTCTCCAGCTGAGTTGTTTTTGAAACGACAACAACGTACCAGATTCAATCTGCTAAAACCTGACTTGCGCAGTAAGATAGTAGATAAACAGTCACCAGATGTATACACTAAGTTTAGACAATTTGAGTGCAGTGATAGAGTTTGAGTCTGAAGCCAGCGAAATGGAGAAGAAAGGTGGATGGCAGGAACAATTGTGAAACTATTAGGTCCACTTACGTATCTTGTCCGTGTAGGCCATATTCATGTTGATCATCTACCAAGATCGGGTGAGACTATTTCAGATCACCATCCAGAATATATACCTAGACATATGATACCCACCACTGCACAACCC
This sequence comes from Paralvinella palmiformis, assembly GCA_025642065.1. Classification (NCBI taxonomy): domain Eukaryota; kingdom Metazoa; phylum Annelida; class Polychaeta; order Terebellida; family Alvinellidae; genus Paralvinella; species Paralvinella palmiformis. The sequence goes on along the minus strand of JAODUP010000874.1, from coordinate 112,873 downwards.
AACCAAATACTAGTAACACTACCTGGTGGTGTACCGCCCAAAGTAAATCCAGTTGGAAAACTAGTACAATCAGATCAGAGTTCAGATTCGCCGAATACCAGTGTTATCCAGGATAATAACACACCACCAACACCCACAGATAAACCACCCGACACACCAACGACTCCCAGACGCTATCCGTTAAGAGACAGTAAGCCCAAGAAGTTATTTGATCTCTAATTTCTGAGACATTTTATTGTACATGTGTACAGGTTATGTTTCTATTAGATTACTTTTACAACAGTTAGCATAGTCTTGACAAAAGAAGAAATAATTAATAGTCTAGTTTTAAGCATCAGTTTTTGGTATAATGTAAAATTAATGTTTAGTTAACTTTTACATTAGGTGTGGACAGTGTAATGTATGTCACTTATAAAACATTATATTTTTTAGTGGCTGACTGCCATGAGTGTATATATCAGTATGTACATACGTATCTTGACGATAAACAATCCTGTTGCGCTGTTATACGATGACCAACATGCCTTCGTGTATGTGCACCTAAACATAACATCAACCAATTACTTTTCAAATATGTTGGACATTCCCATTTCTCAGTATCGGCTCTCATACCAACTATTTGTTTCTATCCCTGTGTTAGATATCATCCTTATTAGATTAAATATATTAATATTTCTGTGTTAAAACATGAAACGGTCTTGTGTGTACTGTTAATTATTCCAGCTTAATGCAGGATTTCTTACGATATTACAGTTTAAATAACAAAATATTTTTTAATTTATTGTGATATATTAACAGCTCAAAATGTGTTATAATAACCAATTGTAACCTAAATTTAGTAAATTATTGGCTGTTCTTTCTTTCCAAAACAAAGAGGTTAATAACTGAATGAGTCATTATAATTTATTGACAAAAGTAAATAGATTGATCCAATGTTAATTAATTATGTACGTAAATAGTATAAATAAAAAGACTAATGGTAGTTGCTTTCCCATCACCATTAAAGAAAGATTGAATGTCACACTAAATAAAAGTTTGATTAAAATAAAATGTCAAGCAAAATCAAAAAATGACAAACAAACCTCCAGCAGACCACCAACTTGAGGAAGATGAGTTTGTGGTTGTGTTATTTAATTCATCTGGAAACATTCCAATTAAGGGAGATAAAACAATAATCACTTGGTCAACTATCTTCTTCAAATGTAGTAAACAAGTATATATAAATTCAATCCCCATAGCAAGATATATTATATCATGCTGAGATGATAACATTGACTAACATAAATGTGTTTCAGATATTTGATTTTATCATTATACATATTGTTAGTGAAAATAAAAGGCAATAATGTAAAACAGCATTACATAATTTCTTATTACAATTGTAATGTTTTAACTATGAAATTATTTTAGTTTTCTCACGCTCTGTCTCCCTGTCTCTCTGTTTTTGCTTGCGTAATGTCACACACACATACACACACACACACACATATATATATATATATATATATATATATATATACCCACACACCGGCCTTCAAATACATAATGATAATGATTAATTGAGGCTACAGGTATAGGCGTTTCTGTGTGACAGGGGAGGGGATGGTGTAGGGAATATATGAAGCATTATCATTGTACACGATTCTTGTAAGAGAGATGTATTCCTCCTCTTCATATTTTAATCATAATTAAACCAATAGACTACAAAGTTACAGATTTAGACTGGGACTTATTGATGTGAAGTCACCATACAGTATCTTGTTTTAATGAGTTTATCTCATTTTGCGGATTCTCATGCTCATGATGTGCACACAAACTGCTCCTGAAAATTCAGGATTGTTACAGTGCCTCTAATGGATATCAAATCAGTGGCATTTATTTTGCTGTAAGGGTACTATATATGTACAATATATATTTATAGGAACTGTAACACAGGTTTCCCTTTCAGTTGATATTTTTACTTCTTTATATAAATAAGTAGGATTATTATGATGGAGTCCATTTATTAAAATAGTAAACATTCTAGTCATGTAAATGTTGACTTCAGAAGTCACCTCTGGACATGACAAGTATTTACACTTTGGTGAATCAGTCATATAATATTATATTATGAATTCTGAATAGTTCTTATTTACCAAAATACATCATCAGAATTAAGTGAATTGTGGGAATAAAAAGACAGTGTTTTGGTGCAGACAAACTTCATTCATTCCCATCCTAACTGCATATATCCAGAAGGTTGGTACTGGCGAAAGTCTATTCTGTTGTTTATATTATTTATTAACATCAGTGTGTGTGGGATGGATGTGTGTGTGTGTGTGTGTGTGTGTGTGTGTGTGTGTGTGTGTGTGTTTGCAAACACACATACACTGATACACAAAACAAATAAAATATTATTTACCAGTTGTATCAAGAGCAGTTGATTCCGTTGTTGGAGAGATGTACCCTGAAAGTTTGAAAAGAATGTAGTCTATAGTTTAGAGTAATATTAAATTTAGGATATTTTAATTCTTAATATATCAGGTTATTATAGAAACATCTAGCAAAGAGGTTCATATATAAACAAGACACTACACCATTACAACAAACCTTCACAAATAACATATTGTAGTCTCTTCCTACAGTCTGTGGCCATCCAGTAACCATTAGCTACCAACGTCATACAGTCTCCTCCAGATGGAGACGACCAAGATGAATATAAAACAGGATGAACTTCTTGATCTGGAGAAACAATTACAATAATAAATTATATCTATTTAAATAAAATCATTACTTTTATTATTAATTAAAAAATTACTTGAAACTGTTTTTCTGTAGGCATATCTCCATCCCGAACACACATCATATCACTTAGTGTTATACAACTCTAATCTTAATTCTACAGATTTTATATTTGTTTTAATTCTCCTAATTCTAAACTAAAAATCTAAATATAAAATACCCGAGTCAATCCATAGCCAAGGTTTCTTGTAAAGTCCAAACAAGTATACATTGCCATCACCTTTAACAGGGAGTTCTTGCCAAGTAACTAGTCTACCTCCAACACCCACACACAGATGCATAGCATTATACCATGAAACAGTCTTGTTAGTTATCAAATAAACTGGAAAACCCAAAATGAATATGATGAGAAATAATATCTGACTTTATTGGTGACGTTATGATTGATTAAAAGCCATTCCAAAACTCATGATCTTCTTTATATCTTTATTTCTTCGGGATTTCTTCCAATAATGACATTACCAACACGTATTATTTACAATAGAAGAACACTCATTGATAATATTTATATAAATATAAACGTTATGATGAACTTGTTTCAGGGCTGATGTCTTTAGATATTTCCTGATGATTATTAATCTACATCGGTCAAATTAATCACACTAAGTCGCTAACCCCAAAAAGGTAACATATCGACCAGTAGATGACATCAAACTAATTAACATCCAAAATTATTTAAACGGAACTGACTTGAACTTAATGCAAAACATGATTACAGGACAATTATATATATTATTGCAAGCATAGCGATAAAAACAATAACTAATCCATACACAAATGTACTAAGACAACCTTGGAATAACTTTGCTTTATTTAATTCGATATTATCTATTATATTATGTTATATTACTCTATTTCAGCAGCATTATACCCACAGAGTGGCAGACACCTGCACTGACACACACACACACACACGTTATTTATAAACCTTATTTTGTCACCATTATGATACTGCACACGAACCTTTATTTTGACTGTATAAAAAGGGTCCAGGTCTTTTGCCACTCCGGTCTTTTGCTCTTTTAGTATTTAGCCCTTTCATTAATTGCTTACCTGGTGTTTTTTACTCCTTGGCCTTTGAAACATAATTTAGGAAGTTTTATTTCTACATTTTGCTGTGTTATATTTTACATTGACTAACAAAATTGGTAAATGTCTGTTTATGAGATAATTTTAGTTCAATATTTATATGCAATATAACCAATATGTCTCATTGTACATATATCAATTCTAATTAATGACAGGGAACTAAGGATTATCTGTTATGTAAATAAACTACGTCTGAACCCCTTCATCTTTTCTGATCAAAGGATCATCTTAATTAAAATGTTTGGTGACAGACAATAAATAAAGAGAACAATTACAAAAGAAATAATGATTATATAGATTTCTTTAGAACAATCAGATCTCAGATTAGAGTTTTGAATAATTCAGACATTAAATCCCTACAAATAGTGCTGATAATGCTATGCATATCATAAATCTATTGTGTTATTAATGATAATAATTACAAATAACAGCCATACAAAGCAATTGGACACACAATTCGGTTTAAATAAATTCCTTCTCTCAATTTCTTTTCTTTAAGGCAAGCAAATCCGAGATTATATTTTTGAATAATTCAAAGATTGAATCCCTACAAATAGTGCTGATATTATTATGCATATTATTAATCTAGTTTGACAATCATTGAGATTAATAACAATTAATAGCAATAAATGTCAGATACCATAAAAGCCATTGGACACACAATTCGGTTTAAATATATCCCTTCTCTCAATTCCTTTTCTTTAAAGCAAGTAGATCTCAGATGAATGTTTTCATCGAGTAATTACATGGAGCAAAAGACCGGAGGGCTATTGACTGGAACCAATCCAAAAACCGTTAACATTTATTTCAGGTTAACACACATTGATATACGCAATTAGTGAATGATAAACTCTAATTGGTGATCAATCTGAACAATTCCCCACACAGGCAATTCCCCACTTGGAGACGCCTGTCAGTGTACAGTTTGTACAGCTTGAACTGGAGCTTGTGGGTGTGGCGTCTTACACGCTTTGCTGGTGGCTCACCACGCAGGTCACGTAGTAGGGCAGTTGCAACCTGGGTCAGATATAAAAATATAAAAAACATGCAAAAATGTTGATTAAGAAAATTATTCACAAAATATATATATATATATATATATATATATATATATATATATACAATTTTAGAAAGGCGACATAAGAATAAATAATAGACATTTTCATTAAAGATTCTTGTGATTTTTCTACATCAATATGTTTTTGTCTCTATAGTAAAAATTAAGCTATATTTACACGATCATAGAATGATTTGCATATTTATGACTCTAGAATTCATTGTAAAAACCCTTTCATTGAATTTTTCTATTTTCCCTTTTAGTTGTCTCCTGTTTTTGATTTCCTAAGAGTTTTATTATAAATTGCTTAGCTCTTTTACACCGTGTCAATGATAAATAATAAGTTTTCGTTGCTCATTATAAAATGTAGATTTAACATTTATTACTGTCAGTTAAGCAATTTTTGACAATGTGATATGTGAGAACTGATATTTTAATTTACATATTCACATAAAAAACAGCAGTTTGAATTTTTTTAAATTATATTAATTTCTGTATGCCAGTTACTATATATCAATTACTGTCCTTATCTCTTATACTGGATGTAGCGTTCCTGAAATCTTTCTTTTATTGATAAATTATGGTAGTCAATTTATTATTTATGGGTAATGGTCTGATTACAGCCTAAAGGAGTATGTAATTATAGACTTAGCTATCAACCTGCTTTTGGGTGATTTAGTTAACATGCTTTGTTTGTGTTTTTATGCATTGAATTTAATATATTCACTGTAGAGCTACATAATTACAATACAAATTACAATACTAAACCAAGTCTTTATCAATTTTCTCAACAAATAAATCATTGCCGAGGATTTAAAAGATTGTCTATGAAATGGGGGTCTATCATTGCTTGATTGTAACAGTCTTTCACATGTTGTAAGATGCTGACAGGTAGATATATTGTGGTACAATATGTAGCTTCACTTGTCAATCTATTGTGTGGTTGCTGAAGTCTCATATTCATTTGGGTATTTGGGTGGATAATTATCCAAATTAATATGAAGATCCACTATACATATTATATATATTTATAGTATGGTGGTATATTGTCATTTGATTGCACCGTTATAGGTGATCAGGTTTGAAATCTCTAAATTGCTAAACCTTATTTTAACAATTGACTATGATTATCATCAGATTCAATGAATAAAACTAATTTAATATGCTAAATTTCAAAATATTAAAACCATTGACTTTCACTTTATTAATGTAATTTAAATCATTTTTTAAATCAATGAATTCAATCATTTGATTTAAATAAAACAATCCTAATATAAGCATGTGTTTGTATGTGTATGTATGTATTTGTATATGTTATTCAGCTTAGGAGACTCTGTTAACCATTAATTAGTGGTTTGGTTCTACATATGAGAAACATATAAAAAACTAGAATATATTCTGTATATGAACTTTCAAGTGATAAAACATAATCATACCTTTTGTGATTGTATCATTATCATATATTGTAAAATCCTCTGAAACATCTGTTAGGGCATCATTCACCCAAGTCCAGTCAGATCCATAATCTTTTCTTCTGCCAGCGATCCAGATTTTAACAACATCACTCAAATTGAGTTTAGTCATTTCCTGTTGTAACTCTTTTGTGTTCAAAATAGCAAGTTTTTGTCCTCTTTGTTTACAAACATTATAACTATCACACCAAGTCAGAGTTGACTCATTAATTCTGTAGAGGTAGTATTTGATGTTGACATTTGTAGGATGAATTATCTTATCTGTCTGTAGTAAATTCACATTGATAGGATCTCTCATGTTTTGACAAAACCTTTTTGTGTCATCTGATTGAGTTGTTGGTTGTATAGCTAACATCAACACTATGGCATAATAATAAACTGTGAATGAAAAATAGAAATAAACATGAGTTAAATATACAAACGTCAATGACATGGGATAACGTTAAAGTATGATCAGATCAATTAAAATTTACTTTATTAAGTATTTGTATTAGTCATACAAACCAAAGACATATGTAAATGTATATGCTTCCATGACACTACTTTATCAGACTGAAAAATACAAATTAGTAAATTATATACATTTCTATTTGCCATTTGAAACAACACTCACATATTATCATTATATATGTTAGAGCAGATGCATTTATGACTGTCAGTAGTCTTTCTAAACTGATGCTGGACTATTATGTTTTTCAGTATAACACAGCACATTTCCTGACACCATTAGGTCAGATATTTAGTATTACCACACAAACAAATAGTCAGAATGGATACATGCCTGTAAGTTACATTTAAAATAATAATTTCTTAAATTAATAAGCAGACCCTTCCCGATTCAGACTCACATTCTGGTGAGAAACATAGGAGCTACATGTGTGAAGTAGAAACTATTAACAGACAACGGTGGGTTGATACTACAAGCTGATACAATTATATACATACCATTTCAAATAATATAGTTTCATATATTTGAAACATCAATGATTTATTTTAAGTCTAAATCAAGAACAAGGCTATGAATCATGATATATTTAACACGTAAAATAAATGATTCAGAGAAGATTCACAAATCTACACAAATAAATAAATGTAAGAGAACTACTAGTTACATAACATAATCTCCTAAATCTTGTGATGTAAATATTCACATGAACAATGGACATTTTGGCTTCTAAGGGTCACAAGTTCAAATATCATGATGCTCCAAAATGAACTAGCCTAGATAAAAGAATAGACAATGGTTTACCTTATTTTATGACCATCCTCCTGAAAAATAAAACAAAAATATATATGTAATAGGTGAATTATGGTAATTCTTGCAAATGAGAGTAATATCATAGCTAGATTTGTACACTTTTGATTCAATTTGTACAAATTATATATGTCATATTAGTAAGCATATTGGACTCTTTCATAGTCGTTGTTACGAAGAAAATTAGTTATATGAATCTATTTATCCTCATCAATAAATAATTGATCAGATTTCATAATAAAAATAACTATTATATATTAAAATAAAATAAAAACAAATGTCAAATTCACACCCTGCCTTAAGATTATGCTGGCACATTAAACTTGTAGGGCGCACCAGAGAGCATGGGTGCTTGAACCTTATTACAGTATACCCAATCACATAAGTGTGATACATTGAGTACATTGTACAGTATTGGTATAGTTTGCTTGGTTTACGACTTGTATTTGATTATTTATACTGAAAATTTTATTTTTGTTACATCTGTCTAATGCTTTTAAATGGGAGGACATCGGACCCATTTCGTATCTGCACTAAAGTTTGAAGCCTAATTATAAATTACAATTGATATCCCTACTAAAACTGAGGTATGTCTGACCATCTAAAAACCAGAGTTTACTCACTAGAAATTAATAGTGTTCATTTACCCCACTAAAAATCAGAGTTGACAATTAAATAAACTAGATTTCCACTAAAAGTAAAAGAAATTCTGCATATAATCAGAATAATTGACAGTACTAGCAAATATGCTTTGCAGATTAACAGGATTTTTTAATGTAGACACCTGATTAAACCCTGAAAAACTTAAATGAATTAACATATTATTATTAAATCTTTTTTTAAATAAGACTATAAAAGTAAAAGAAATAAGTGTCAGCTCAGCTTTAGATACCATAATCACATAAAAAGTAGTTGATTCCCTGTCCCCTAAAATCTCAGATAAAAATTCTAAAAAGTGAACCAATCTAACTATTGTATTACCTCTTCCAAGGATGAAACGTAATCAACTGTAAAATTAATGATCGTATCATCATGCAACATTTGAAGCAAGCCTCCACGGCGTCTTCTTGAAGTCGCTGTGATAAGGCTATCGTGTACATATTCTTTTATCGGTGTAGATCTCGGCTAAGTTCGAACTATTTATGCGTTTCTCGATAGGAGTGGATTATAATTAGTTTAAATATACAAGAATGGTAGGCTTGAACACCGATTTACTGTAGAAACAAATGAAATAATTTAGAAGATGAAGTATAACTGATATATATCAGTACATATAATATCTATTATGATAATAATTCTAATACCTCCGACAATAGCAGAAATAATAGTATTTTCACTCAGCCCAAAATAGCACGACTAGTTTCGGTTATAAGAAACCTTTATCAAGTGCATGTGTCTAAAGTATTTACTTTGCCAGCAATAGTTATACCAGAATTCCCTAGCTAGTTTTAAATTTCAAACCAGAATCTCGAAACTGTTAACCTTTGTAGCCTTTGTCTAGAACGAAGCGCTGTTACTATAATCAAAACAACTGTTTTGATTAGAGTAATTGAAAATAAACCAACTTTCCAATTCTTCTTTCATAGCTGTAAAGATACCAAAACACACATATTAATAGTAATTAACTGTGTGTACTGAAATCTAACCGCTGTCAGTAATGAATGTTTGTTGCAGCTTCGGTTGAGATCTACTTCAGGAAATATTACTTTGTTTTACTGAAGTAATTACTAGGGCTGAGAATTTTTATAATTGGATTTAAGTTGTTTTACTGGAAATGTGTTAAAAGAAAACCTATTCAGAGCTCCAGGAGACATTGTTAAATATAACGTTTTCCTACATTTTGCTAGAAACCAAAGAACCAGCTAGATTTTTGTGTTTAGAATAAGCTGTGATAATTCTATATTCATAATCATTCAACACTTCTTTCTGTTGGAGAATTTTATAATGTTTTTTAATTATTGTTGCTGCTATGTTAGCCGTTTTTGAAAATGGTACCACAAATGGGACAAAGTCCTCATTTTGTATAGGTTTTATAACATCTTCATATCTTTTCTTATTAAGACCTTCCGGTTCTAATGTACCTAGGGTATCTATCCAAAATGTTTCCCGAATTAATCTATTTATCTTGTCTTGAGTGTATGAACCTGTAGTAGGTAACTGCTCAATCGGAATTAAATCTTAATCTTCTAGAGATGGTTCGGGCAAGTCTTTATTTATCCGTGTATGTTCTAGAAGATGCGTGAATAACGCAGAAGACATCACTTTTGAATTAATCGCAAATCTGTGGACATTCATTCTAACACGAAGTTCGCCATTACTCTCGCCTACATACTGTATAGAGCAACGTAAACATTCACAGATATATATTATGTTAGATGAGCTACAGTTTAAATTGCCTATTATTCCATGTGTTTTATTGGCAACTGTACTTGTGATATTGTGACAAGAACACAATATCTCCCATGATCTACATCTGCTAATCCCACATGGTTTTGAACACCACTGACTATTTGTAGGATTAGTCGGATTAATACGACGTTGTTGCATTTGTAGTTCACGGACAGTTTTACTTTTAATATGGCGTAGCCATCTTTTTGAATAATTCCTTTTGCATAATGAATGAGACAATATCTGCCATGCTTCATCAAAATCTGTAATTTTTTAACAAATCCTAAACAAACGTGAGATCTGAGACTTCAGGATTCCTTGAAAGGTATGTTTAGGGTGTTAATAATCCATTTTCATTTTCTGGATCTTTAAATATGGTTGTATCCAAGAAATCAATTTTCTGCTTATTTAATGTAGCTTTAAATCTAATCGGTGGTTCGTGATTATTTAAACTATCCAAAAATCCATAAAAAGCCTTTTTTCCGTGGGGCCACACAATAAATACGTCATCTAAATAACGATAGTATGTATGTGGTTTTAAAGCTGCTTTATATAAGGCCTCCTTCTCAAATTTAGCCACGTATATGTCGGCATAATGAGGAGCCCAATCCCGGCTCATTGAAGTGCCAGTGGCCTGAATATACCATTGCCCGTTAAAGAGAAAATCGTTATTTTTTAATGATAATTCAAGGAGTTGCATTATACCGTCATATAAGGGACCTCGAAATTGAAGTGCTTCACTCACTGCATTAAGCCCTTTAGCATGGTCAATATTTGTATACATGCCCTCAACATCTAATGTTATAAGCAAGCATCCATCAGGTATGACTAGCTTTGCAATTTTATCTACAAAATCGTAGGTATTTTTTTATATAAGAAGGGTGCTTCATTGCAAGTGCTTTAAGAATACTGTCGATGAAACTTGCAACATTTTTAGATTCACTGTTACAGTCAGATACTATAGGTCTACCAGGTGGCATTTTATCTGGAAAGGTCCAACTGTTAAATGCCTTATGAATTTTAGGAAGCATATAGAATCGCCGAGGCCTTGGATTAATTGGTGGTAATAAAAATTGCCATTGTTTATCTGTGATAACACCAGAATTTCTTAGCCTATTTAATATTTCTGCAACCTTTACTGATGTTTGGGGAAATAAAGGAGTTTTAATTTGTTTGTAGTGGTGAGTATTATTTAGTTGTCGATAACCTTCAGCTAAATAATACTTTTTATCCATTATCACTGTTGCTGAACCTTTGTCTGCTTTTTAAATACTAAACTCTTATTTTTTCCGATATTTCTGAGGGCTAATGATTCCGACTGGTCTATATTATTTTTTTCCTTCAGAATGGTTAAGCTTTTTATTTCTGATGTGAAGTTTGAAATACACTGAAGAAGATCTGGGTCTATTACTTTATCAGTTGGGATCCAGTTGGATTTCGACACAAACGTCTTACTGTTTTTAATATAGTTGTTACGGCAACATCTAAAACAATATTTAATTTTTAATCTTCTACCCAAGTTAAAAACTGCCTTTGTGATTGCTGTTTTATCAATATCAGGGGTAGGGAAAAATGACAAACCGTTGCTTATTAAATTAATCTCCTTTTCCGAAAGCATATAAGAAGAAAGATTAATTATATTACGATTATTGTTAGAACAGGGGTCAAATTGACCTTCTGGTTCATTTAGTTTAAATAACTTAACCAGTGACGTAACATAGCATTGGCCGTGTCTTCACTCCATTCATTATTATGAATATCACTGGAAGAAGTCTGGAAGACCTTCTCATCTAATTTGGGTATAATGTTGACTTCTTTATATTGAGTCATTGGTTTATTTATCCTATTTAAATTTGAATGTTCTGCTTGTGGAAGCAGAGAGGAATAATTAATTTCAGTTAAATATATTTTAATTGTTGTAAATCTCGCTCGTGTGTGTGTATGTGTGTGTGTGTCTGTGTGTGTGTATGTGTGTTTGTGTATGTGTATGTGTATGTGTGTAGTACTTCTTGCCTTGGTTTAAGTGGTATGTCATACCCAGGTGCCGATGCTAGTATTAAGAAACATTAATGGAAAACTATTTGTCGAAATACATAGTCATATGGTATGGAGTATGTGTAACTAGAAACTCTACACAGTAATCAGCTTAGCAATCACTGGGAATGATTAAAACTGGCTTCTAACCTGTGATAGTAGCCTTTAGAGGTACAAATATAAATAGTAGAACCGAAACCACTCTTAATGGCACCATTGAAAGCATCCAGAATCCCCATTACTATCAGAAACATTTTATATTTAAAAAAGGACTAAAAAGAGCATAAAATGGTTCAGAAATGCAAAATCATACAAATAGACACCAGTATTACTCAAATCAAATGAATCTGAACAAAGTTCTGTCCAAAAGTGCAAAACTGGTTGCCATCTTGGATAAAGTGGCCGCCATCCTGGATTTTCAAATGTTCCCTTATTTGGATTTGACGAAAACCTTAAATATATTGTTAAGCCAATTATCATCCTTCTGCTGCAGCTATAAGCTACTTAAACAAATAAATTTGTGAAAACGCCATTTTTGACATTGATAACCTTCACGATCATGAAAATTACATTGAAACCTAAAATTGACAATGACACCCACCCACATATTTTGTTGTCATCTTTTGAAAGATTGATTCCACATGGATGTCTGTTATACAGACCTTCAACATGCTTGAAAATATACATATAGACACCAAGATTACTCAAATATAACGATTACATGCAAAGTTATGTAAAAAAGTACAAATTTAGTCGCCATCTTGGTTAAGAGGTGACCACCATCTTGAATTTTCAAATGTTCACTTATTTAGAATTGACGAATACATCAAAACATTGTTTGTGACAATTATTATGCTTCTGTTGCCATTATAAGTTACTTAGACAAATACACCTTTTACATTGGTGATCTTAAACCTAAAAGTGACAGTGAAATTCCCCCACAGTCGCCCCCCCCTGAATGATTTATTCCACACGGATATCTCCTATTAACAGACGATGCCGTTAAAATAATTTCTAGAGGCCTTTCCAAGTTTGGTAAGTCCACTACCATTGAAAGTATTTTTTTTAATCTTGCAATGTTTATTGTTTGGCGGTAATTGTTGAGAGTTGCTTTATATTGAGCATAATAAACCGATCCGGGCGAAATGCGTTGCATAGGTTACCAACTGCGGTCTCCGGTTAGAAACAGCTATGGCGCCCACTGTTAATAGGGATGGCAACTATTCTTTAACGGTAAATACTGGAAATCATTCAACAAATTATTTCATATTAGACAGATACTGCGACTAGTATTTCAGCTGAACGATTGTGTCTTTCCAAAGGACTTAGCACAATACTTATCAAGGCGGAACGATGTATCCAGATGAATGAAACAGCTAAAACTTCGTTATTCGTGAGAACTCATAGGGGATTTTTAAGCATTGTTTTCAATGGATTAGATTAATAATATTATATTTAATCTTTTAGCTAAATGTAAATTGATTTTAATGAAGATTAACAAAATATTTAATGTAAATGTAAAGGCAATTTGCCAGTTTTTGGAAAACTCATTTTTTACTTATACCTGGGAACCAATCATATATGTGTCACCTGTATATTATTTAATCAAATTTACATGTAGTAAACATTTCACAAATTGCTGATTCAGAAATATGAGATGTCAAAAGTTCTATAAAAATAAGTTTGAACTAGACCGGCCGGACCATGACAGCCATGTAAATCGCGCTGAACGTTATTTAGTTTAGTAGCATATATCTATTGGATGAAGTCTTTGCAATTCCTATTAAATGCAAAATTATGATCTGGAGATCACATACCCTTAACGGACTATGTATAAAGTCCACATATAGTTGTTAAAATAAAGCTTTTCAGCAAGACATTTAGCGCCCACTATACGCGTAAATCGCCATGCAACTCGATGATTCGTGTACTTCTACCGAGACTGTAGTCGGGATATCAGCTTATTTAATTACATTTTGTTATATGACACTTTTACCTTGAAATCAACGCAGGGGTAGTTAGCCTAGATGACACTTGAATAATCACACAATAAGCTAAATGTGGTCACACAGCAACCACATACGCCTGTTATATTTGTTCCTTTGCAAAAGAAACTTCACAGGTTCTATGAATGGTATCAGGACTAAGCTCAGATGCACCAACAAAATTTTGATTAGGTATTTTTTTATTAGAAAGTGCAGGGTTTGAAAATGGTTTTAATAATATTTTAGCAATATTATAAATAATGTTTTAGTATGATAGCGTAATGTTTTAAAAAGATGCTAAAATATTTGAAAACATTGTGATATATTAAACAATATAATTAAAACAATATAATAACCTTTTTGAATGTTGTCATTATGCTTAAAACAATATCATAACGCTTAAAATATATTTATTAAACATTACACAATATATTTCATTTTTAATTAGGATCGTTGCTAGAGATACTGGGACCATCACTCCTAAGTGCTCATTTTGATGAATTGGCTTCTGGATAACCCGTATTTGCTGATTGCATCTGCAATCGATAAACATGGCATATATATATATATATATATATATATATATATATATATGTGTGTGTGTGTGTGTGTATAAAATGTATGTCAAATCGTCATTCCACCACTGACTGTACACTTCCTATTCACTGCTGGAAGTTCGGAATTAAGTACCGTAACCCCGGTCTTTAAAAGAGGATTTATTATAACTGAATTTAAGACAATATTGTTGCAAGAACTACAATCGTTTTGTGGCTAACGCAGCGTGTTATTTTCTTTCTATTCAAAGAATGCATCACATCTGACACAATGAATCTAAAAGCAACAGCCGTGCGGTTTAAGTAGCTACGTCATATGAATCAAAGTTGTCAAAAACCTTCACTAAAACGTTGATTAAACGCCGTTGTAAGCTTGGAACATTAAAAGCTCCAATCTATCTATCAATAAATATTGTTTGTTGGTCAAAATAAATGTCGGCATTGAAGAATATACATGTACATTGCAAATCTACATGAAGTATACAACGATCGAATAAAAAGATTACTACGTTAATTATACGGACCAACAAAACTTTATCTACAACTCCGTAATTTGGGAAGTTTAAACTTTACTCACTCAATCCAATGTACCAAGAGCATCCATAAAGGCATCCATAAATTTACGCATCTACGTGAGTTGTTTATTTGCTGATGAAACACAATCCACTTTTATAGGAAACATTGTACTTTTAAACAAACCAATTATAAACTACAAATAAGTTTTTGAAAACACGATGATATGGATGATGATGATGATCACCTAATTCATCAGGTTATCAACTTCCCGGGATAGAAGTGTAGCTATTTATAAGTTTGACGCATCATTAACAGCTTAATTAGATAACAGCTGCATTTCATAACAAGGTACTGAGGTACGAAAGCTAAATAAGAATATTTTAAATGATGACCAATCCAGCTTCATGGTATATAATACTCTTGTGTTTTCTCCGAATATCTGTTCTTCTTCTGAAATATATTGAAAAAATATTAAAATAATTAGCCATCTATTATGAACTAACCCATCAGAACCATAACAACTATGACGTCAACTTGGGCTAGAAGCATACATATAATTGAACAATATATGGATTATATTTTCCTAAAATAATCCACTTCACCAAAAATAATCCAAATCCATTTTATCGATATAAAAACACAATCCGCAATCAAAATAACTACTAATGGAAACGTATATTTCTAGAGCAAACAGTGACTTAACCTCTCTGATTAATGTTGACATAATTATTTTATATTAATAATGTGATCTATAATAAAGGAACACTCCTTACGTAGGCAAATATCAAAGCTATTATGATGCCTATCAGGGTTAATCCTCCCAGCACCGAAAGACCAATAAGGACACCATCACTGGCTTTCGAATCTTAGAAATAAATATTAATACATAAATAAGACGAATCAAAAATCACTGCTGCTTATCAATAACGGTATTTAGTGCATCGTTGTGCATTATTATCAATTACTACTACCTTGCTATTAATTGATATTACTACTACTACTACTACTACTACTACTAATAATAATAATGTTATTATTATTATTTATTATTATTATTATTAATAACATCGTAATTTAATTCTACTGTCAACATATGGCACGAATGTTAATGTTATTGTTGTTGCGGCCGTTACTGTTCAAAATGTTGATGGTGATGACAACACCAGATGTGTCTTTTATTATAATGTTATTGTTACATATAATTTATCGACTTGCTATATTATGATGATGATGATGAAAATAATAATAATAATAACAATAATAATAATAATGACAATCATCATTATCATCATCAGGTAACAGACATGCAAATAACATTTAGAATATTCAGTCACAAACCAGCTTTTACTCCTTGAATGACAGCCAATACACTTCCAACAGCAATAAGCCATGTCTTCTTATTCATGTTTACATCCATGCACAACATCCAGATGGGTGTATTAATAGTTTGCGATCAAAGCCTGAACTAAAGTTGGATCGGCAAAGTAGATACAATATATACACACTGGATGTAACCTATGTTCTGGTGAACAAGTATGGATCTAGTTGATTCCTTCCTATCTTCACATCCGGTTTAAATTAAATTGCGTTTATTTAGCATATATCGTGAACAATATACCAAAAGTCGTACTGTTATTATATTGTCAACATAACATCAGTCCTTGTGACCAAATTTGCCATCTTAGTTTATGATCACGTGATTAATATATGATGTTTCAGACAGGTGAAGTTTGACCCATCGTTTATCTATGATAACGACGAACAGATTCCAAAGGTTAAGATAAGTACATGTTTACTGTATGTTACCCGTTTGTGTACCTGTATGGTGAGTTTGTGATAATCAGTCGATATTACGAGAGACGCCAGTTGGTGGCATCGTGCATGAGCGAGTTGAGTTGTTTATGCTAGGTGCTGGTCACATATAGAGAATATGGGAGAGGGACATCTACATAGTTAACTGTTCAGTATTGCCATTTCGGCTGCTTCCATGTATATGCTTGGTGTATGTACGCCATACAACTTTATCACGTTTTCTAGTTGTAACGATTAGGCTGTCTGACGAGCCGAGAACCTAAAAAAGGAACAAATGTTTTACAATAGTCCTACTACTAGCTGTGTCGCTGGGCCCACTTTGAGGGGGGGGGGCGTATATAGATACGAATGCTGATCTAATAAAACACAGAATAATGCTGAGGTCATCGTCTTTGGTGTCGAAATATTGTTAGGTATAGGTTTCATTTGAACAACAGTAAATTGCTGATAATTGTTAGGTGTTGTTTCAAAGTAGTTATCAAAGTAGTTATACACGGATTAGCCGACCATTGGGTCACATGTACTTGCTATCTACTGCGAGCTGTGGTGTCAATGGTGCGTTTTCTATGTAGTTTAATATTTATGAATGTTTAGGTCTATGTATGCTTAGGCTTATATATGTTTGCATTTGTGCATGTATATACTATTGGAGGAACAGGTTTTAGGAAGGTTTATGTTTATTTATACATATTTATACATTTATGAAATTAACATATTTTATGGTAACTAGAATATTTTATATATTCATGTGTATGTATGTATATATGTATGTGTACGTGCGAGCGTGCGTTGTTTAAAATATGTTGTTTAAAATTGATAAACTGAACCTAATAGTTCAGTTGAGGTGGAACAACGTGCATTATCAAAGTAATAAACAAAACTATTTAACGTTGAAACGTACAAGACAGAAAGGTCAAGGGTAACAGAGACCTCAGTTTTATTAAGACAAATTAACAATGAATAAAAAGTATAAATGTGAGGTAACGTATAATTCTAAACTAAAGTTTAGCCCTAATTCATATCGACAATTATGTTATTATTAATTTATGCCCATTAATTTAGCACCAGATAACAATGCTCACTGTGTGTATGAATTAAATTATCCTTTTTTTCTTCTTTATTAGCACAAAGTAATATGATGCAAGAACCACACCATAACGACACCACTAACTTTAGAGAGGGTCTGAGATAATGATGCAGTGTCATTCAATTGGCCAGCCTCTGAAAGAAAAATAAAGGCATAATAAGCTATTTAGGTTTCCTTATCAAATTAGAGTTTGGTGGTGCATTGCTGAGAGGTCTTCGGGATTGGTTGGCCTAATATATATATGTGTGTGTGTGTCTGGTATATTTTACAGTACAAATAATAATAAAAATATTCAGAGCTGACCCGACTATTGCTAATTGCACTGATACCAGTTTAGCGGCTACTTATTGTATTAAAATGCGTTATTAACTTTTACTACAACTTGCGCTTCTTTTGTTAATTAATCACTACTACTACTACAACTTCCATCACCACCACCACAAGTACTACTGTTATTACTACTACCACCACCACCATCACCACCACCACAAGTACTACTGTTATTACTATTACTACTACCACCACCACTACCATCACCACCACCACAAGTACTACTGTTATTACTGTTACTACCACCACCACTACCACCATCACCACCACAAGTACTACTGTTATTACTATTACTACCACCACCACCACAAGTACTACTGTTATTATTACTACTACCACCACCATCACTACCATCACAAGTACTACTGTTATTACTATTACTACCACCACCACCACCACCACTATCACCACCACCACAAGTACTACTGTTATTACTGTTACTACTACCACCACCACCACAAGTACTACTGTTATTACTATTACTACCACCACCACCACAAGTACTACTGTTATTACTACTACCACCACCACCATCACTACCACCACAAGTACTACTGTTATTACTATTACTACCACCACCACCACCACCATCAACACCACCACAAGTACTACTGTTATTATTACTACCACCACCACTATCACCACCACCACAAGTACTACTGTTATTACTATTACTACTACCACCACCACCACCATCACCACCACAAGTACTACTGTTATTACTATTACTACCACCACCACCACCACAAGTACTACTGTTATTACTATTACTACCACCACCACCACCACAAGTACTACTGTTATTACTATTACTACCACCACCACCACCACAAGTACTACTGTTATTACTACCACCACCACCACGACCATCACCACCACCACCAATGTATATATATAAATATATCTATCTATCGTCATATTACCGTCACTGCTAGTAATATATTTACAAGAAAAGCAAGAGCATCTGCAATAATTCATAATAATAATAATAATAATAAATAAACAAATAAATAACCCATTTCATAGTGTATGATTAAGCAACCTTTTTGTGGTGCTACTATCATTACTACTACCACCACTACCACCACCACCACTACTACTACTACTACTACCTCGACCACCAATACCACTACCGCCAACACTAGGGATCTCCAATACAGCAGTGGTTAAAACATTCCGCTGCAAACCCTACAGGTTGTGGGTTCGAATCCGGCACATAACTGAATATGAGGGATATGTGTTTTTCTAGGGAGTCGCCCCTCAGCTATATTATTAACAGACGTGACTAACGTCGAGGCTAAATAACTCAATTTAACAACAAAACAACAACAACTTATAACATTGTACAAGTTTCTTGTCTGACATATAGTATAGTGCCAAATAAGATATCATCATAAGTGATTTAAATATATATATATATATATATATATATATATATATATATATATATATATATATACTGACCAACAGTAAACTCTGTCATCATCTCTATGCTCTCTGTAACCTCGACTGTGTTCTTCGCCATACACTTCCACACATTTCTGCCAATCATCGAGTCAAGGATCACTAAAGTGTTACCAGTCGGTATATAAGGATATGGTGATGTTTTAGGACTCCAGCTGTACAGAGAATGGTAATGTCGATGTTAGCACATCATAATATATCGCCTCACAGCACAACGAAGTTACTAGCCATGCGTACAGACGAGTGCCATCATACATGTTCAAATAGAAAGAGTTGAACAGACACACATACTGTATGTAACCCATTAAGAGGAATCCAAGCCTGAATAATGGCCGGGCTAGAACAAAAATAATTAATAAGCCCCGGGGTTAGATTAATCTCATTACTACTGCACTACGAGTCTTTATGGTACATTTAGTTTTTAATATATGTATCAATGATGTGGATTATACCTAAACGTTATTTATTATGGTCAGCATTATTTCATGCGTCCTATATTTATATCTACATGTAACATAACTGTGTAAGTAATGTTTATTTAAAACAATAAAACAGTTGTAACCACACTAAGAAATTACTCACCTCTAACATTAAAACAGAGATTACAAATATTTTTCAAAAACCGTACTTGGAATTACGTAGAAATCACGTTTAATCCACGTGAAGCTCTCACGTTGTTTCCGCGTGTAAATTTGGTTCTATTTGAACGTTGAATCTCCGTCGGTATTTTCACCGTGAATCAAAGTCAGAATGTTTGTGCTGAATACACGTTTCAAGCACAGAAATGTCATCTTCCAATAATTATTTGTAATAGTGGTACGTACATGTATAATATGAAATCACGATTATGGTGACAGAAGTTGTTTATCATAGTCATTACCAGGTGTAACACTATATTGGGATAACTATCCACTTTGTTATGCAAGATAAAGAACAAATATTGTTTAAAAGAAAAGCAGTAAGAGAATATAAAAATTGCGAATTGCTGCGATCATAGTTTGCTTAACGGACTTAACAATAGTAGACTACGTATGCCATCCCAATGCTATTAATGAATTAGGGAAAAAAGAAAACTAATTTCACATTAGTCACTGAGTAAAGTATTATGTAAATGCCCCATATATCGGCCATATATATATATATATATATATATATATATATATATATATGTGTGTGTGTGTGTGTGTGTGTATGTGTGTGTGTCCCAGGTGTGCCCCTCTCCAGCGATAAACAAACCATTCTATCGCTCACCCTAAATAGCGTTTCAAAGTCTCGCGCCTAAGTCGAACTAGTGCGGTGAACAGCTGCTTCATTGTAAAATAATTAAATTGCCAACTAACATAAAATTTAAATCAGAAAGCAGCAGGTGCCCAATCTAATAGGATGGAGACGCCAGCTATATTGATGATCCCTGGCACAACTAACCCAGCAGGCCAGTGAGAAAAATAATGTCAACCTGGATTAGAAAAAAAACGGGCTAGGTGTTCATTAAGTTAGTTCTCTCCCGCCAACATTTATTGTTGCCCAACTGCCACAGATTGACTTTAGATTATATTAACAGTTGAATTCACCTTAATTACACTGTGTGTTATAATCTATGGATAGTAAATAACATTTTCATTGAAAACATATCACTTATAACATGACATACTCACAAACAAACAACGTTTCGAGTCAATCTCAATTTCAAATAAAACTGCAATTGGGATTTATGGTTTTTGGCAGTTATGGCGTGGATTCCATGTGATTTTCACTTAATATTTTCCACATAGAACGATCGGAGTTTAAACGACGCGCAAACGGCATTGAAATATTGTGGAACAAACCTATTTCTACCTAATTTCATTGTGGAAATTGGACAGAATGTCTGCTGCAGAAGAGTATGTCTGTCACGAATCATTAGTAGTGGCTCTAGAAATATATTAACAAGCTGTATAACTACATTTCAAGTTAGGGAATGAGACTGATGTATGTAAATACCTGAGTGATCCTAATATTCAGGTTTACAGCCAATATACGAGGGTTTAGAAAGACGTGTTAATTAGTGGATCAAGGTAAATATTCCCTAATATTCAGATTCGTTTAAAACCATATATTGCACAACCATATTTAGGTTTATGTAATATTAATAATATTAAATACTTAAAACATTATTATCCCTGCAGCATTTTCTGGCTTTATTAAACTCTTTGAAAATATTACAAGCAGTCTTGTAATAAGGCCTATGTTAAAGTAAAAGACATAATTTGAATATTATATTAAATACGTATGTACTGTGTAGGTGAGTTAATATAACCTATTATCAGTGAATTCGAGTTTACCTTTTTCGTGATCTATTCGAATTATGTTTTGAATTCATCCACCATCACACGTTAATCCCTGATTATATACATGCACTGATTATATACATGTACTGACATAATCTAGCAACACTAGAGATTTGAGAGATTTTTAAGTCATCCCTGACAAAGAAATGTCACTTACTTGATTTCAGGTTCTGGACTGCCTTCAGCAGTACAGTTTATCATCTCGCCAACTTTATAGACATCATGTCTTGGATTGAGCATGATGTTCCTTACACTGTCTGAAAGAGGATTCCATAGATTACTAGGTTAGTGTGTGTGTGTGTGTGTCTGTCTGTCTGTGTGTATGTGTGTGTGTGTGGGTGGGTGACATGTAACTTACGGTTTTCATACTCCCTACTCACATCGTACTCGTACTGTGGTCGTCACGCTGGCGCTCGCAGCGGGTGTATTCGTCTTGATTTCGCATCGTAACTCACGGCCTTCGTCCGAAATTTTGGCCGTGTAATTAAAATTCTGAAACAATAACAAAAACTTGTTGTCAACCACAAACTCGATATGTTAGAAATACCCATAGCCAGTCAGTCAGCCCCTATCAGGTGAACGACAATAAATACATAGCCGGTCACCAAATAAATAACCAACCATTAAATAATAAAACATGGAAAACTGGCAACTGGAAAATATCAAGATAAAGCTGCTACGACAAATTTCGGCATTATTTGAGTATATTTATGGACACGACCCTTTCCGGTCAGTTTGTAGGCATAGAGCTCAGATCATTCGTATACCTTGAAACGTAATTGCATGCTACGCAAAACATGTAAGTAAGTAAATAAATAAATACCCCTTTTTTCTCACTCACTACATGTTGCTAAATACGCCATTGTTATCACCTTACGCGAGATCAAAGGCTCTTCAAGAAATCATATTTTCGGTGGTCAGTTTATTATCGTACATTGAAATAATCATATTTCAGTAAACCTACTTCATGTGGCTTCTCGTGCCCAATTAAATTATGAGCCACATCTGCCAAGAGGTAAACTTTACAATGGGTATATATATATATATATATATATATATTTGATTATTTACAACATGCTTATTGTACATGTGCGTGCTTGTGTGCGTGTACGTGTGTATGTATATGTGCGTGTGCGCCTGCGTGTGTGTTAGAGATAAATGTCTTGGCAATAAGCATGTTGTAAATTTCTAAATAATCAGACCGTGCTTAATATCGAGGCCTGGAAGTTGTCGCCATCTTGTGGAGGATGACCTGGCTTTAGCTCGGGAACGATGCTCTGTTCTTGTCCATCGACAAATACGTGAAGTGTTGGTCTCTGGATGTCACTGAGTTTATCCGGAGCAGAACCACCGTAATGAGCCGAGCACGATATCGCCGTTGTTCGGTTCTCGATCAAGTCTGGTGACAGGATAGTCGGTATATCTGTAGAGATTAATTAGCTATTGCTATTATTCATAAATATATTGTTTGAAGCGTAACTATAGCTGTATTACCTCACACACACGCACGCACACAAAACGCACACATACACACACACACACCCATACTTCCAATATGTAATGCGTGTGATTCTAAAGATAAAAATAAATAATTTCAACTGCTACTAATACTGAAATGGAACAATTAAAATTGCTCTTCAGAACAGATAATTCCACAATCGATTAATTGTTCTCTAAATAACACCCATCAACCAGTTAAACTGTTATTTGAATATTAGTGAATGAAATATCGAAGTACTTATCTACGGGGATACTGCCTAGATGCAGTGATTGTTCTCAGGAAGCTATTTTCTCGGAAAAACGGTTTTGTACATACATACATACATACATACATACATACATACAAACATTCATACATACATACATATATACATGCATACATACATACATATATATATATATATATATGCATACATGCACACATACATACATGCATGCATACATACATACATACATACATACATACATAGATAAATGCATACATACATACATACATACATAATAATACATACATACATACATACATACATAATACATACATACACACACAAACAAGAACACTAGCAAAGATTAGTGTGAGTCTTAGACGTGTGTAAAAAGGCACAAGGAATCTAGAAGCATACATTTAAACTCTGGACGATGCTTCAGGGGACTGAATTCAGAGTGGCGACTTTTCATGCTCAGACATGATTGATTTTGTATATGTAATGATGTAGCCATATTGTAGGCCTTGTAGTGTTTGGTGATAGGCACAGATATTGAAACTGGCCCCAATGTGTGTCTATTATATGTGTATGTTTGTGTGGAGGGTGTGCGCGTAGGTGAGTGAGTGCGTGTATGCGTCAGCATATGCGTGCATGCGTGCTTGAGCATATTCGTGCGCGAGTATATGCGTGAGTGTGTGCATGGTGTGTGTGTGTTCGTGTTCGTGGGTGTGTTCATGTTCGTGCGCGCACGTGTGTGTGTGCGTTCTCGAACACACACATAAACATATATATATATATATATATATATATATATATATATATATAACGAAGCTACCTCTATATTTAATAAGATTATCACACACACACACGCACACGCACACACTGACCTAGAATGACCAAACTGACGATGGCCTGTGAGTCCATCTCAAACGTACCACAGCCATATTGTCCACCATCCGCTAGCTGTACTGACTTGATGATCAAATCATAAGTATCTTCTATCTCATATCGTGGGTCATGGGGCCCATCTCCAGGTGGGCTACTGAATATGACTTGACCTACTTTCGTCGTAACGTATTCCTTCCATTCAAAGAATTCTGAAAATTGTAAATAATCAGACCAGTAATGTGAGGATCAGTGAGTGTTTACGGGAAATTTAAAGATTCATGAGCCCTACCAGTGGCCGGTGTGTGAATGTTAATTTATATCACTATCTCAAGACATAAAGACATTATGTTGAAATTTACCCCCCCCCTCACTTATTTCCTATGCCTGTTGACAGTCATCGTATCTGGGTGTATTATCATATTACTCCCCCACAACACCATTAAGCCAGTAAAACGACTAGCTATTCATAAACCAGCAAGTACTGGATTTAACATAGTTTACGATGTTTTAATGTCATCTATGTAACCGTAGAGAGAAATGCTAGTAATTAATATAATACATCTGATCTCTGGATCGGCGATTCAAGGATGGGATGCAAATATATTCATCAGAATAATTATTTGATGTATCCCCATACCAAGCTAGTATTATTACTTCTTATGTTATGAATTAATCGCGTGTATGATGATATATGATACAGTTTGAATATTTCAACTATTTGTCCATCTATCTATCTGTCTGTCAATCAATAAATCAATTAATCAACCAATCTATCTATCATCTATCTATCTATATATATATATATATATATATATATATATATATATAAATATATATATTTATCTGTCTGTATATCTATCTATCTATCTATCTATCTATATATCTATCTATGTATATATCTCTCTATCTATCTATCTGTCACTTTCTCTCTCTCTCTCTCTCTCTCTCTCTCTCTATATATATATATATATATATATATATATATATAATTGGCTGTCTGTATATCTATCTATCTATCTATCCATCTATATATGTATATATCTATCTATATATATCTATCTATCTACGATTGGATTACGAAGAACTTAAACTGTTACGTAACCAGTTACACAATTATACTCTTCGTTCTGTCTAATATCATAAATCTATTACATGAAATATTATTCTCTGTTTGTATTTAACCATTCTGTATTGAACCATTACCTACCGGATACTGACTTAACTGCACAGAAAATGAGATTGGTTCTGCCCAGAAGCTGATTGAAGTTACGGTTCGGGAAAGTGAAGTAGAAACGAAGACTTTCCTACAATGAATCATGCAACTTTCAATTATAGCACACTTTCCTCCAGAATCGCCCGCCCGGTTTCCTTTCCCCCTTTTCCGCCTTTTTTATTGGGGGGGGGTTAAAATAAACCTCCTTACTGTTCGTCAAAGAGCGCCATATACGCCGATGAAATATACATCTTGCAGTCATTTCCATTTGATAGCCCTCACGAACTATTGAACGACCTGCTAAGCACCTATCAAGTTGTTAGTCTACGACTTAATGGACTATATGTTTAAAGGTGCATCGACTCATACAATGAATAAATGAAGAGACGGTTGTAAAAGATAAATAATCTTATGGCACCAAGATGCCTGATGTCATTCAGTTGTATGGCTTAAATAATTTATATTAGTTTCAAATTAGTTTCACAGTCATTTTGTCGTACGATTTAAAGCAATACAACACTATGTAATGTTTACTATTATTATTATTATTTAACTATTTATTAAAACTAATTATATTATTTAATAATTTAACCACCCACCAATACCCAGCTTCACCCATACAAACAATATTGCAACATTATTAACTATTTTAGGTTGTAACCGCTAGCTACACAATTACAGTGATCAGGAAACAGACACGATGCGCACTACTCATGAACAATATATGGGCTCATCTGTGTAAACAAATCCATCATATTACTCACTCTCTGGACTGTCTACACGACAGATGAACTTCGTTTGGTTGTTGATGGTAGCTGTGGTATTCTGTGGTGGCGTCACTAACAATCCTAAGGTCGATGGAATAACTGGCAAAGGATAAGAAGTAGTTTTTGTTTTCAAACATGATGGATTTCATTTGTAATAGGTCGATTTTTATTATAATAATAATAATAATATGTGATATTTATATAGCGCCCTATTCAGCTAGAAGCTGCTCTAAGGCGCCTTACAATATTATTTATAATATTATTATCCCTGGCTCAAACCTGTTTCCACCCAGCGCATATCTCAACTCACCAAGGGAGCATACAACGCATGCTGCCATTTTATGCACAAAGCGTTACTCAAACACATAGCCATCGCGTCTTGTCGGGCACTCATTTTTTTATGGATGGGTGAACCAGTCGCCACACGACGGCATTGCAGTTCACTGAGCCTCGAACCCACGACCGTTCGGCTACAGGGCCTACGCTCTCACTAACTGCGCTATCACGCCGTACACAGTAAAGGAAGTGTTTACATTCCTTTATAAATCATAAATTTATTATAAGCTATTCTTATCAAATGCATCGACGTTCATAAACAAAATTCCTCATTAAGTGTTGTTATCTGGCATGGTTATTTCAAATGTAATCTTCGGCTGGTCGACATTATTTTGTATTATTCTGCTGTCAAGTAGCCATTGAGAACACTCTCCAAACATAATTCACTACATTCGTGTTCAATAAGTAAACAGCAAGGCTGTTGTACTTATAGTCAGCGAGTTGACTACTATAAGTTTGATGGTAATATTTCTTCACACACACACACACACACACAAACTCAAAATACATACCTGTGGGAGTGCGCAAACAAACACACACACACTATTCTAAGTATTAGGCCTACGGTACACTCAGCGTACACAAACAAACCTACCTGTTATTATCCCATATATAAGAAGCAAAGTCAAAATGCCGATGTCCGCCATGTTATAAATGTGGATCTATTTAGAAATTTCAAATCCACGAAATGTCGAGGAACGAAGCTACATCGTACAGGTTAATACCAACAAAATATCGTTCCCGGATCACTGGTAATTAACACACACAGGCCGACTATCAATTACACCACTTCGTTGAGCATTTAAATTATGGCGTCCGGTTAAGCCAGTAACCGGGTCAAACTTCGTATTTTTATCTGATAATATATTAACTGTGTGACTCTCTCTACACAATGATTGACGAGGAGTAAATGACCTTGATATTGGATTACGGTTAGTAGTTGTGGCTGGGGCTGGGTAGAGGCTTAATTTTAAGGAAAGGACGCCATGGAAACAAAATAATAACTAGCTTAATAATATTGAGCCGTTATCTCGCAATTAGTTAGAGCGTAGAACTCCTAATCTGGGGTTCGCGGGTTCGGAACTAAGTAGCTGCAACGCCGACATAAGCCGTCTGGTTAACTCAGCTGGAAATGACAACTCGACAGGACGTGCGTGTATAATGGCTATGTGTTCGAGTATTGCCTCTCGCCTAAAATGGCAGTAAGCGTTGTAGACTTCCCTAAGAGTTGAGTTGCGTGCTGGATTGAAACAGGTCGGAGTCAGTTATAATAAATATTATCTGATATACGGAGCTATATAAATGGCTTAATTATATAAATGCTTTTAGTTACTTACGTCACAGATTTGTTAAAATTTATACACGCCGTTCGATGACTCTTGATCCCCCATAATATGTTATTGGCAATCAGTCAATGATAAAATGATTCGATATTTAAAATGTACAACGGAGTTGAAGTGAGCTTGCCGTTTTGACTCATACTGTTCTGATGTTTTTGCTTGGATTACAAAACACAAGAAAAAAACAGTATTGATTAATTCAATTATCAACTTTTTTGATATTATTATTATTATAATATTTACGTAGCAAACTTTCACGGCAAGTTTAAATGTGGTTTACAAACCAAAAGCATATTATGATAAAATGTGACGATGACCAGGTAAAACGATAAGGTATTTTTTATTATATCCAAGTGGCAAATTACACAGTGATTAAATATAACGATGGTGAAGTTTTCGGTTGTACTGTAAATATCCCGGAACCGTATGCCCAAATTAGAAGAAAAAAATATCAAAACGATATATGTAAAATAGCGGCATAATTATGGGGGTTTAGTTGAAACGCAAATACTGGGAATATTGAATCCAATTCACGTTGCGGGGGGGGGAGATCTGGGCCCAATCTATGAATCAATACGGAAGCCACGAACGTAAAAATACGCAACATATTTATATGCAATTGGGTATCTAGGGAATGGGATATAGGCCCTTGCTTGAAGCATTGATATCAATGTTTACTTAACACCATTGTTTGTTGGGGGTGGTCTTTTATTGAATTGTTAGAGAGAGAGAAATACGATGTTGACAATAATTGTACGTTCAATTTACAAATAGACTAGTTATCATTGACCTGAAAGAAAACTACACCGAACGCGGCCGCCGATTGGATTGCAAACAGTTCCCGACTTCCGGTCGTGGAAAAAGGAGCGCAGACGGCAAAATCGGGTTTATAAACATAGTGAATTATTGTTGTGTCATTGTTTGCTTAAACCGTGGGAATAAAAGTAATGCCAAAGGAATATCGTTTCATGAGTAAGTATAAGAAACACATTTAAAATAACTGTTAAAGCGTTGTTTTGGGCGGGAAATTAAGCTTAACTATTATTATATTTAGCCTATTCGACAACCCCCCTTCTGTCTCTGGCGTTTGATCCCAAATAAACTAGATCTATGGACTTACATAAAGCGATATTTACATATTTCATGGCATATACTAAGACGGGAATAATACATATTGTCTGCGAACACAATATTATAATGCACACACCACAATAAATGTCCGTATTCGTAGGTTCAAAACTCGAAGCGCAGCAGCTTCAACGTTGCTTTTTCCACTACCGGAAGTCAGCGCTGTTTGGTCATGGCGGCTCATTTAAACGCCACTGACTGCTCGGTCTAGTTTTCTATTAGGTCAATGAATATCTCTACATCTGGGGATTGAATTACTAAGATTAATTGCCATTAACTTTAATAGCTATTAATAAAAATCGCTACCTAAATCGTAAATAGTTATTTTGAAAACTGCTCTACTAAAGTGTTCCTTATGATTTAGGCAGCTAAAACTGCTACTTAAATTTCGTGCAGTTATTTTAGAATTCATGTGAAAAATAGTATTGCTGATTGATTAAAGTTGCCACTTCCTGTCAATAGTTCGTCTGCTACAGTGCTTCCGGTAAAGATTTGCTCTTGCTTGAGATCCTTGAATGGTAATGAATAAGTAATGGATAAAATTCAAATTGATGGGATCTCTACGTCTAGTACTAGTAGACCTAGTACTAGTGCTACGCCTACACCCAATTTAAGATAGGTCATACGAGTTCAAATGAGTACATAGATAGACCCCCGGTCATAGACCCTACTTGCCCCGGGTGTCTATCAGTCTATGAACATGGCATCGGGCCTGAATATTATACAAGTAATAGGTTTACAAGTAGTGCCTGAATATAATTGAATTTACAAAGAGTAAATAAATAAAATTAACAATTACATATATGCAAACATAATGAGGTTGCCATTGTGGTTGGGATAATTATGCATTGGAGAGGGTTTTTCAGGTTAATCGTTTTTAATTAGAGTAGCATTTAATATGGAGAGAGACAAAAGTGGCCTCATTGTGAAATTGACTTGAGAATGCTGAGAAACTATGTGTGCCTTGTCTAGTGGTTATTTGTAAGAAAATGCATAACATGTTCTATGTAAAATGTCGACATTTATTTTTTAGATCTACCAGCAACCATTTATACACTTTTTTAAAGAGCTCTCTCTCTCTCTCTCTCTCTCTATATATATATATATATATATACGATAATTATAAAATTGTATTAGATTCATGCCAACACATCAATACGAAATTACCTTGAAAGAAATACTTGTATTATTAATAAAAAATTGTCGATTGTACTCAAAGTGATAAAACCTTTCCTACATATTTAGTTATATACATGTTGGCCAGGTGACATACATAAAGCCCAGCGACCATTGCCGGTGATAATACTACACGATTCCAACAGTCGGTAAAGGAAAATGAAAGATAAGGTGATATTTAGTATATTTCTATTCAAAGAAGACTGATTTAGTAACCAAAATAGATTAAATTGGAAGTTCTACATCTATGTGGTAGTTCTCAGAACACATTTCCCGTGTACGTATTTGTAGCGAAAGCTTACGTATAGGCAGTGGCTTTACCTTGATACCGGATGTGCGCAATATAGAGGCATTGCCTGATTATTTATTCCGGTTTTGACTTGTATATGTACACGTTATTTACAATATTTACATAGCGCTCATGGCAAATTGTATCGCTCTGGACGCCAACATTTATCCAACCTGGACTTCAACTGGGAGCGAGTTCCAATCGTTCACAACTCTCTGACTGAAAACTGACTGTCGACTTCCCAATCTGGCATGTTATTTTTTACTGTGACCTCGATTGACTGATGCACCACTTAGTTCGAAGAATACAGCATTAGCTATTCTATCGATTACATTTAATATTTTGTAATTCTGAATCATGTCCCCTCTTCTCCAACGGTGTTGTAATGATGGCAGTTGTATGGCTGTTATTCGCTTATCATATGGTAGATGGCTTATCTCTGGAATGAGTTCGGTGGCCCGTCTCTGAACCTTTTCTATATCAACACTGTCACGTCTAAACATTGGATGCCAGATTACATTCCCATATTCTAAATGTAGTCCGGCCATAGCTGTGAAGAGTCTAGGCATGGTGACATTATCCAGGCATGTGAAAGTGGCTCTTATTACTAACAAGAGCCGCTAATAATCTTAGTCCTAACAGGCGTGACGCTTTTGCTACTACCTTTGCTATTGCCTTTGATACTTTCAGTTTTGACTTACAATATCTCCAAAATGCCAAATTGTATTCAAAGTCCCTACACAGAATTCTTGTCATCGTGGTTAATTCGGGGTTTGTTTTCTTCATTTGTCGCTCGCACATAGTCCTATTTGTTACCCGTTTCTTTATATTTCTTCCATGCACGCTGCTTCTTTCTATGCGTGGCTGTAACTTCTTTTGTCATCCATATCTTACGTATTTTGTTCTTTTTTTGGGTACTAATTTTTGAAAAAGCTTCTCCATTTAGCCTGTTAGTTCGTTTGAAAAATATATCCACATTTCTTCTGTAGTCATACCTATGAACTTTGATGACCAGTCAATGTCCCTGAGAATATCGGTATATGCATCAAAATACCTTTCTATTTTTTTTCACTTTTCATCTCTAACAATATACTATCTCTGTTGGCAAAACCAATATTTATTTGATTTACCCTTGTTTCCAGATGGTCTGCTACGTAAATGGATACACCTCTACCTACATCTTTATCCTCCACATTTGAGAACAAATCAAAACCTTCTAATTTAAATTGCAGAATGCTTACTTAGCATAAACTAAATTTGGATTTTACCTCAGTTTTTATAACTATGTCGGGCTTCATATCATTCACAATCAAGATGGGTTCCCTCATTTTGTTTGTAAGCTTATCAGCATTTGTGTAGATGACCTTTGACATGTTCTGTGCCACTAAACCTAACCTTGTTTGAATTTCCTAGTCATTGGGTATTTTCTTTGCTTTGATCGTCCTTGATATGGTTATTTCCATCGTTAATTTGGTTTATTGCTATTTTAGTATATCTAGTGACTCTCACCTGCATCACGTCTTTCTCTTAGTTCCTGTCTGAGTTTTTATTTTCTTTGTCTCGTTCTGTTGGTGTCAGTCTGATATATATATATATATATATATATATATATATATATATATATATATATATATATATATATATATATATTTAGCCCAGTCATCTGTGTGCCTGAGCATTTTCGCTACCGCTAATATAACTCTGCGTCTATCGGGACAAGCCAGCTGTGCAAGAATAAGACGAGGTTTACTTTGTTGGTTCTGGCCTCTACCTCCTAGTCTAATCAGCTTAGTTACTTTGACATCACTTACACCGATGCCTTGTTCTGTTAGTTCATCTATTCTTTTTTATGTCATCTACCTTTCTATTTAATTAATTATCGTTTGTGCTTTCGTGAATAAACTTGGTTAACTAAGGATGATTGATGTTTTACGGTCACTCGTGCGCATGGTAGCCTAAATGGGCCGAGCGACCTCCAAAGGTAACGAAGCGAAGTCAAAGATGAAACCCCCTTAGGTTGTGAATTGTGATGTTTGCCTTTCTTTTTTCTCTAGTATTTTCACTGTCTGATTCTCCGTGGATAATATTCTCATTTCATCTTGTGAGTTACTTTGGCCAGATGTTTTGACTTTTTTCCCTACTACTTCTGCATGCCACTTCACAACTGTTGTGTTTTGGACTATCAGTTCTTGCATTTTACCTTCGAGTCTGCTCATCATGCCTTCTGAGCGAGTAACCCTTCTATCTGATTATGTGGTGGCTTCTTGTTCTGGGTGTTTCTTCTAATCTGTTAAGCTACAGAACCAATACAGATTCCCCCATTTTCCCAGGACGACTTTATGTATGTCACGGGGGAGTTTGGTACACTCAGGATATCCCCACCTTGAGCATTTTTTACACTCAATAACGGATTCATGGTTCCTCGTTAAGCAATACTCACAGCTGTAAGTTTCTGATTCACTGTCACCACTGGAATCACGATCAGTTTGTATTTTACCTTATTCTTCGCTTTTTCTTTCACTTTTTTTGGTTGTTTATCATAACCCAGGATTATTCCACTAGAATATGTTAACTTCTTAATAGAAGATAAATAATGCTTAATATTCTAATCAATGACATCAAAGCAATTTTTGGAAGCAATACAATTTACAATATCGACATTTTCCGTATGCGCACTTTCCCCATCTTGCTTGATCATCTACTTATTTATGTAGACTTTTACATATATGATTCGTTTCTCTACATTATGATATTTTTGGATATTGAGTGGTATTATTGGTTTGTTGGATACAAAGTATGTCTTAAAAATTGGCAGTATTATGTTATATCTAATATTTCGTGGTATTTTCTTCTTGAATATAAAGATGATAAAATTTTATCTCATTCTGTTTTTTCTTCCTCGTTGGAATGATTGTTGTTTGTTGTTTTCAAATAATGGTGCGAATTTCAACGTATAGATTGAATTGGTTAGTTTATGTTTATGATGCAACTTCTCCGTAACTGGGAGAAAACTAAATATTAGACAGAATATTTGGCGCCCTGTTTATTGCAAATTTTACGTTTAATTACAGCATAAAGTTTTAATCATTAGTGATAATAGCCATTTATAAAAAGTGTTTGAAAATTGAATAGATGCTTCGTCCGATCTACTCTATTCATTCCGGTTAATCCGTGGATCCTCCCTTTAAAA
This sequence comes from Paralvinella palmiformis, assembly GCA_025642065.1. Taxonomy (NCBI): domain Eukaryota; kingdom Metazoa; phylum Annelida; class Polychaeta; order Terebellida; family Alvinellidae; genus Paralvinella; species Paralvinella palmiformis. The sequence goes on along the minus strand of JAODUP010000874.1, from coordinate 78,689 downwards.
TCGCCTACAGTTTTACCAGCTACGTATCATTGCCAATAGTTTATTTGGTATCATCAGTATATGTATGAATATTTCATTACCATTCATTAGTAAGTACACATAACCTGAAGTATGTAGCAGCTGTTATAATATACCCACGATTTCAATTTAGCCCATCTACTTAATGTTTGGTACCCAAATCCTCGCAGCTCTACGATATCCACGAATATTTTAAACACGACGATACTTTAATATCTATGAATATAGATGGAAGACATATATTTATTGTCGTAACTGAGGTCTCCTGAACATCGCTCAACGTCTAGAGTATGAGAACAATGAGATGTCAAAATAACTAGACATGACAGTGTTTACACCTGAAGGTCTAAACAGATTTGTCATAATTAATTTTCTCTATTATTAGTTTAATTTTTCTACTTTCATTCTTCTAACTGGTGGGTGGTTGTTAATAAATGTCAGAACTCCCCAAGACACTATAAGGTTCTTAATCTTTGTCCGCCTTCCAGTTAGTCGTTTCGTTCGAAAATGTTCAACTGTCCATGACCCTAGTAACATAATAATTAATCTGGTATCGAACAATGGTATTCAGTACCATTGACAACAAGTAGACTGTGAGTAGCATTGACTGCCTATAGACTTATGAGTTAATCTTTTGCTACATCTAAATTATCGTATCATTTATACGCTATCGTGGTTAAGGAATCTGTATTTAATAGTTATCACTGCAGGATTAGCACTATTTCTTCGCGCACAAACGTAATAGATATAATTGTAACCTTTTCCATAAATCCTTTGTCTAATACAACGTAATATACATAAGTAATTAACTCTGCAACCCATCGGAAACTGAGATAATTCATCACATACAGAAATTATAAAATTATTTATCTACGTATGTTTATATATTAGTTAAATATGTTCTAATAATATTTCTAACAACTCTGTCTGTCTGTCTGTCTGTCTGTGTGTGTGTGTGTGTGTGTGTACCATATGAATAATTAAACGACATAGTACTTCTGAGAAACAGAAAAGGTTTATGACATTACTAATAATAATAATAATAATAATAATAATATTGTTGGTGTTGTATAACACTATTTAAAGATATAACTATAAGCATTTCATAATTGAGTGAGTGAGTGAGTGAGTGAGTGAGTGAGTGAGTGAGTGAGTGAGTGAGTGAGTGAGTGAGTGAGTGAGTGAGTGAGCCAGTTTTCGTATTAGGCCTCATGTAAATTTCATTAAAAAAATTCAATTGACATCCCTGATAATCTTATAAACTCTATGCATTATACTAATATTGCATGTGTGGAGGATGTAGTTAACAACACACAAAGTGATACCTATGTATGGAAGAAGTTTGTAAAACAAATTAAATATTATCGTTTGCTGTGCATGTTTAGCAAAATGCACAATAAGTAAATTAATATGCATGTTATTACAAAGGTAACTTCATTCAAATATTTCAGTGTGTTGTATGTGCTATTATGTACCTTTCATAACTTCTACTGATGTATTGTGTCCTTCTTGTCGACAGTTTTAAGTTGCTATATGATAAATTGTATGAATATTTAATACTTATGATGGCATGTAATATAACTGTATAGTTCCTGAATGATGATGTGTGGTTTCAGTTACAATGTTATTGTTTTTATTATTAATATTATTTATTAGTTTTGGCTCGACTGTATATTAGTATGAACTATGCATTAATAATATCTGTATATTAATCATTATAAGCCTATATATGATTTCTGGTTGAATTTTTTGTTCTCATGGTATATAATTTATAATTATAAAATGTGTTTTATGTTACGAAAGTTCTATACACATACACACAGGTACACACACACATACAGATGTACACGCACACACACACAAACAAACACCCACACACAAACACACACACACACACACACACACAATATATATATATATATATATATATATATGTTTATATATATATATAAGGCTGATGTCATAGGCATATTGGATATGTGTAGACCAGAATCTGGGGAAACCAAAAATATTAGTATTGGTAGTAGACAAGTAGTAATAATAGTAGATCTAGTAGTAGTTTAAGCTTATTGTCATATACCGAGAGGTACATGGATTTGGTGTTGGGGGGGGGGGGATTTGGATCCTTTCCCTAATTTCTGGACAGGCTTCCCCTCCTCAAACACAGCTAGTGTACAGTAACAAGGCCATGGAATGCTAACTGGCACGACCAGTGAAGCTGGACGGTGGCCCGTCATATCAGGCGTGACATAAAAATAGGTCATCTTGCGACGTCACACTTACCTGTCGGCCACCAACCAATCAGAGGCCGCGACCTTAGAGTCCAAACAAAGCTTAGACAGGTAAACACTGGGCGATAATAAGCGGCACAGGATACTATTTGACAGGTATGTTAGAGGATGGTTGTCGATGTTAGGACTTGTTTGAGTTTGTGCGACATTTTATGACCGGATTATAGAAGAGATACTGATGTACAGTAAAGGTGAGTACATTCTTCTCTGCGTGAAGGATGCCGTAAGCTATAAATCATGCGATCCTTCTGATAAAACAAATTTATCGAGTCTATTATAATATTATTTCGTTTCCATATATGATATAGTCACAGATCTAACCAGAAGTGCCCAGACTCGGGGACTGATCATGTATAGATTTTCATCGACTGCGTCTAGGTGTGTGCATGCCTTTCATCCACTCATCACTGGCATTCTCATATAGTCATACCTGTACACAGTTATAAGTAATAAGACTTTTGTAGATTGTTATTGGGTGGATAAAATCATAAATATACTCTAGTTTAGTATTATATATTGTTCATAAATTATTTTCAATATAATTTTGTTATTATGATTATTATATTATTATTTTGCCAATTACACAATATACTATATTAAAACAAATAGCATGGAGTAATATTTAGCACAGTCGTATTAATAATAATTAAGTTACTTTGGACATGCGTTCATAAATTGTTGTGACCCATTTATTTCTTTTAAACTATACTGACTAGATCTAATCTAGTTTTATAATGAATCCGGGTCATGCCCAAGTGATCGATAATTATAGGAATTAAGATAATATCATATGTTTGAAGTGAATTTATTTCACATAGCAGGAGTACAATGCACAAATACACAATGATAATAACAATGAAATACATTTTTTTAATATCCATAAATCATTGACATGTGTACTCCTATGACTATGTCAGTATGCGAGGAAACAGTGTAGCCCAAGTGCTGTCTTAACACTGTGTGCTCCATGCTCTTAAGTGTACAGTGTGGTTTTCATTTTCCAATATAACTTGTTATGATAGACATATTTAAGAAGCAGTGTGTGTGTTTTGCTATTATAATTATTGTGATAGAAAACAGCAGGATGTGTGGTTTGTATTTTATTATCCATTGGCCATTAGCTATTGTCGCTTCTCTCTTCATATGGGATTTCAATTGGTGGCTACACAAAATTCCGATAGTGGTTGTCATTGGTTTTTGTAAGGTATAATGACCCCTAAAAGCATCATTTACCCTTGATTATGCCATCTAGAGCACACAGAGGCCAAACATAAGTGATAGCTGGAAAATCCATTGACAATAATCAATCTGTACTTGATGTCTGAGGGATATACTAGTATAAGTCTTTTATATGAGAAACATTAAAAAACATCAAAAAATAGTTGTGTTCTGAGTAGACATGATAAAGATGTTTAAAAAACCCACTAGCTTAATATATTTTCTTACAGAAAGGTTAGTTTTATATATATATATATATATATATATATATACACAGAGAGAGAGAGAGCATGCTTAGAAAGCATATCAATGCGCTTTATGGTGATAGATTATCATCTGCATGGTCTATAGAGATGTATTCCTACTTCATATCCAAGATTGATGTAGACAGATTTCATATTATAGAAAATATGATAAGATATGGTATTGATCTTTATAATGCATTTATTGCTAGACAAAGTGGAGGACATATCTAGATTGCATCTCCCGCAATTGTGTGCCTTGCCATTCTGTGTCATCAAGAATATTTAGTTATGTCTCCAGAAAGCAGTTTCTACTCCTTTGAATGACCATAATGGCTAGCTATATTTTTTACAGTTACATCACAGAAAAAGCATCAAAGAAAATGAATTTATTTCAAATATTTCTAAACTGTAGATTGTATTTATTGATGTGTCTTCTATAGAGAATGTATTTCTTTGGAAGCAAGTCTGTTTTTCCCCTGTATAGTTCTGGTAGATGGGTGTTTATAGAGACTGTCAAAGAACTGTATAGATGACTGGAAGTGACATTTTGAACTCCTTCAGATCATGAATTAATCATTTTTGGTATTACAATCATGCAATTAATCATTATAAATTATAGGACTGAAAGTGTAAGTTTTAGCCCAATCTAAATATATAATATGTACATATTAAATGATAATATATGGCAATATTTTAAACTTAGATTCATGATACCTCTTTTGTTCACCGTTTGCTAATGGAAGTTCTTCACCATGCCAGTCTTTGTCACATGGTTTATTAATTCTACCTTGCTATAGTAAAATGTATATATCAGTATATATCGAGGACATGCTTTTTTTAATGGATTAAAACACTGGGCAAGTGTTCATCAATTATTCATGATACAGTGTTTCTAAGCTATTTGGTTTGACCTTTTACCTAGCTTTTACAGTGAATCCAGAATATATTTACAACATTATAAGCGTCTAGCATAAACAGCAAAAAAGGAATGCTTCGTTCCGTAAATGATGTTATGATTTAGCTGCTTTTTATTCAAGCTTGTGAAATTCTGTTTTTGTGATATTATTTAAACCCAGAATCAGAAAGTACTTATATTATAATTGAAAATAAATACCTACTGAATTTTATAAACCCAATCAATGTGAATTTGTTTGGAATATATGTCATTCCACGAAAAAGTAATCCAGTTTTATCATTAGGGTTGTTCACTCACGTCATTTGACTTTTTTGAGTGTTTTCAGAATGGAAGCTTCGTTGTTTACTTTCTGTGCTAAAAGAAAGGAAGATGACCTCATAACAATGCAACAGTAATTACTTTGAGTGTGTCACACTAACACCAGTTGTTAATGGCCAGAGGCACGTACACCTGTAAACAAGTCAGAGTACTGTACATATGGCGTCCAACAATTTTCTGGGCTATTCGACAATAATGAGTAATTTTTTAACACGTATTGAGACTCCATTGGATGACAAGTAAGTGGTACAGTAAGAATCACTGTAAGTGATACTACTGACCATTGAGAAAATGTAAGGACTTATTGCTGTATATAAAGAGTGAGTACCATCAGGTTCAAATTGTATGATTACTGAAGTATACTGTGTGCTGTTTGAAAGACTTTATGGTTGATTGAATTTTATGGGTGTTTTTCATTTGTACGGTAAGCTCAGACACAGGGAGAATTTATATTTCTTGCCTGAGTACACACACACACACACATTCAATTACAGACACCACACACATTTGGCATATGGCTGAACTAATAACAATGTAAAATTCATTCTATGATACAAATAGTCATAGCTTCTGGTAAATTATAATTTAGATTTCTACGATCTTGTGGGGATAAATATGTGTTAATTGGTCATTTAGAAATAGTACTTGAACCATAATCTGAATGCAGAGGATGTGTAAATATTTCCTAATATGCAGGGTTGAGTTTTTTTACAATAAAACTAACTAACTAAGTAAGCGCATTCACATAATCATGTCTTCACTAACATGCATCTCACAAACACACACATATATAGAAAGAACAAAATGCTTAACTTGTTTTATTGTATTACCTTAAATATTGGCACAGAAATGAAATGTAGATCATGACATAACAGATATTAATTACTCAGTGGAAAACAATTAGACATAATATCAACATAGTTAATATTCTAATTCAACTGTTCCTCTGAGTATTCTGTAACAGGATACCACCTTAAAGGCTGTGCAATTGCCAAGACGATTGCGTAGTTTGGTATGAATATTTCCAAAATTTGAAAACATTCTCTCAATGGATGCAGATGAAGCTTGGTATGATAGCAGCTTGACAGCCAATGCAACAAAGTCATTTGGCAATCTATATGATTTGAAGGCCTTCCACCAATTAACTGGGGAGATCTCTGTCACAGCATCGATGAAATACGTGGAAGGAAATGGTATTTTATCATCACCGTGATGAAATTTGAATATTGTGATATAATCCACTCATTAACAATGGCTAATTGTTTTCCTGTTAAATGGGTACCTCTATATGTGGGATGAAGCATGTATGCCACTAAATGTTCATCAAGGACAGCCTACTTGAAGCGTTTTTCTACTAGCTTGATATATGGTTGGAGAACTGGATTAGATAATAAGTTGAGTCACTCATGACAAGCATCGGCTATAGCACACTTATCGCTTTGGCAGTTGTCCAGTGCCTATGCAACCGTAATTCAGATGCCAGGTCACGGACGTTCCTGAACAAATTGAAATCCTGGATTTTACGGACAACTGACACATCAATGTCGACTTCATAGTTCGTGAGCTTGAACAGTTATCATGTCGTGGCTCCACTTTCTCAGCAATGTATCTAGACACGTCAGTTGACTTTTCCATCTTGTTTCCTCGGGTATCTGTGTCTAATTGCTGCCAGCACACTCCGATAACCACGAGTTGGGGTTGTGGTGGTTTCTCAAGTACTTCTGTGACATGTTGCATGATGACGGAGAGCGCAGTATGCATCACATCCGTAAACCAGCAAGTTGTTATCTTCCACTTTCAACGAGTACACTCCATGTTTTTGGAATTATCTGTTACAATCCTGGTAACTTTGTAGCCCAAATTATCTTTAGCCGCTTGAATTTACTGCCCACACACTTCTTTACAGTTATCAGATGACTTTGCCATTGTGCTGGTTGTGACATTATCAAGATGGTATGATTTGTCATTCACCCGGAGACATGCGGCGACGACTGGCTCACTATGAATGTTTGACCATCCGTCTTGAACAAGCGTTGCATTACTACATCCCTGCAGATCATTCCTCTTCTCTGTTACTATGTCCAGTAAAAGGCAGGCAACAGCTTTACGATATTTAAATGTCCATAGTGAGCTTGAATTTAGCAGACATCTTGACAACATGACTGTCAGTATCACCCTGTGTTTTGATAACAACTTAAACAAGGAATTTTCTCTAGCTAACATAACTGGTTCAGGATTTGAGGCAGAATCATTCGAACACTTTGTGTAATTTAGCTGGGTTTTTTTTGTTAACGATCACATGAAAAATGCATTCCCACACAGAGTTTTGTGGCATTCCACCTTTATACACGGTTAAAGTCTTTATAATGAATACAATATTACAGTCACAACATAAAGATTTTCAATGTCACAAAACTTTTCAGTTTTCAGAAATCAGCATATGTAGTGCCTACATATTAACAGTGTTAATAACGTCTGTGTAAAAGAACCTGCCAACCCTGCTAATATATACACTGCACTTCAAAACTGTGAGGTGTTTCATCAGTCAGGTAAAGGTCTTGATCCCAGCATTTTCATTTCCTTATGGAATTCCCATTCAGCTAGATGTGTCCCAATGAGGACTAACATTGTGATTGAACAAAGACAATTACTCCTCGAAGCTAGTGTTCACAGTCTTAGCTCTCGTTATATCAAAGTTTCACATCTGCTTCTGCAAAAATGCCTGTCAACAACTGTGTAAATTATGGCTTGCGAATGTCAGACATGAGAATATTTCTATTCCAAAATTTAAGTTTCATAAATTGATGATCAATTTTAGAAATTGAATTAATAATCATAAAACACTTGTAATTGTTATTGTTAAAAAAGTAAATTTTCAACATATGTGTTTATTTAATGATGTATATTGAATTCTATTTGTTTTTTAAAGTGTTTGTAGATCTATAGAGCACAAAATATGTGATCAGATTTTAAACTGGTTTGTCATAATTTAATTTACAAATTGACTTTTCTCTCTTGTTTGATGGAGGCAGAGTGTAGATTTGTCTAAAAGTTGTATTTTGGATCAAACTCGGAATCTATGGCTAACTGGTTACCATTCCTCCAGCCCCCATCACGTTGGTTGCCTTGTTTTGTGTTTGTAGATCAATAGATGTCCTCCATAGAGAGGCTGTCAGTCAATAGATAATGCGAATTGACAGCACAGTGGAATTATATGTTATCCATGTTAGACTTGTACGGGGTCATATATCAGGACTGTTTCGACCATACTGCAAAGTTTAAGCAGAAAATTGTTCCATTATGAATATACAAACCACACAGACATGTTATGGCTTGATTGAATTTAAGTGTCTTTTCTGCCCCTCTCACATTGTCATACTGCCTCTGTGGCCTTAAGAGGAGTTTTTCATTTAGCCAGATAACTGTCAACAAATGTTCTTCATAGAATATGGAATCAATTTTAAATTATAAGTTGATATAGAATTAGTCCCCGTAATAAAGCAGTAAATTGCAGACCATATTGGTCTCCCTCACAGTAGCCTCATTTGAGGTAGCCAGCCACATAAAATAACTGTCATTTCTGTTATTATATTATTACACACACATAAATACTGTTCTTGTACAAGTTCATAAACACAGTATATTATGAAGCTTTCCATATCTATGTCTCTCTCCTACGTAACAAAATCATGTTAGAAAGATACCTGGCTACCACATATCAGGTCAATTCCAGTTCCACATCACATTTATCGATTCCAATTCTGTTTTGAACTCTTTTTTAGCCTAATATATTTTACCATGAATAGGTACTCCAAGTACCTACTTGGAATACCTACTCCGAGTAGTTTATATTCCAAGTAGGATTGTCATGGAAGAAATATCTCTGAATTAAAATATTAAATGGTAAATTAATTTGTAGATTAAAATTTTTTGCTCATTCTAAACATTGAACGGGGTAAATCCCTAAATAGCAGTATCTCTATATAGATTACAGGCATGCTATGTGATGGTGTCACTGTGTTGTGGGCGGAGCCCATGATATCCAAACCCTTTTAATTGGTTAAATGCTTACTTGGGGTGCCACAGTCATATATATATATATATATATATATATATATATATATATATATATATATATATATATATATATATATATAGAACCAAAGTCCTGGATCTATTTGGTTCCAGTATATTGGTAACACCACATGTAAATGTTAACCTTGTAAAAATGGTAAATTAATTTGTGAATTAAATTTTTTTGTAGGAAACTTCAATTCCAATTCTAATTCAAAATTTCTCAATTCCATTTTTTTAAATAATCAATCCCGATTTTGGAATTGACCATCAATTGCAATTATGGAATTGAATTGACCATATGTCTGCCACTTAATATTACATACAACTTACAAATAGGTGAGGACTTTGTATTCAAGACTGTATTATTATTGAGACATATAGATGTCTTCTTGTCTGAATAGTCTATTCAATCAGATTGTTGAATCTACAATAATAATAATAATAAGTTTTATTTGTATTCTGATTGTTTCAGGATCTTATAAAGAAGACAAAAATGAAGACTTGTAACAGAGGATTGTTGTGTGTATTGTTTGTGGCTTTATTTCATGCAGGTTTGTTATTTTTATTTATCTTACATTTAAACCCATTTATTGCCAGATTAACAACATTGGCATTTCTCAGTGTTTAAGTATGCTCTACTGGTCTGGAGAATAAATGCTAATTTTAATTACCATATGAGTATATTGTAAGCATAGAGTATTCAGTTATCCAATGATATTTGTCTAATACTGTTATAGTATGCAGACTATATATTATTATATATATATATATATATATATATATATATACATACATATATGTGCAAAATACATACAATTTATCATTATTCAGATTCAAAAGAAACAAATGAAATATCAGGAATTATAACAGCATTAGGTATAACTGGGACACTTTTAGCATCCCACCGAGCAGTTATAATAGTGTACCAGCATCACACAGTCAACACAACATATAGCCATCAGAAGCCCTGTTTTGTTAATGTTACATTAATAAATAACTACACATTAGTTTATAGAGTCACCAATCAGAAGCAACATCTCAAAAAGACCATCTGTTGTATTTAACAAACTTTGTTGGGGTTGAATTACATCAAAATTTCACCAACTTCTCTTGGTAAATGCAAGGTTTGGAGAAATCTTTCTAGGGAACCCAGCAAGATTACAGAGTTTGGAATCTTCAGAATTGCATTTTTTATAGTTTAGATGAATAGTGGAATGCTAGAAACAAAATGGTGTGCATAATAAACATGAGCCTGTGCCCAGGATCAAATTAATCTTCCTTGTCTTATCCATATTTTTATCAAAGGTTTCTGAATTGTGAAAATGGGAGGATAGGATAGCTAGAAGAGGGGTGTGTGAAGGAGGATGCTTAAAATATATAATTAATGGGTTTGAAGCAAGAGATGTTTCATTGATGTTGTTAATAAGGATGCCTAGATGTGTCTGCTTTAAATTCTGCATCATATGGGTTTGTATCATAATTTTTATTTGACATGAAAAACTCCATGAAGGTTTTTATATTTTGATATGGAAAATAATTATTTTATCATGGAAAATAGTGACATGTTATTGTGGGATCCTTGTTCAAGTAAATCTGGCTCCAATTCAGTTCCACATCCCAACTGTAGAGATTTTGTGGAATGATATACCCTATTCATGGTATATGCTGAGAGTCTGGATACCTGATTAATCACTGACTCTTCGGGCTGTCTTCAAACAGAAGTCAGATGATGTCCAGCCTGTCAATATCGACCATTATACAGCTTCCACCATAAATGTATTTTATGTCTCTAGTCACGTAATGACATGCTGAAGATGGAACGTATGATTCTTACAGAACCATCTATGGGGAAAATTATGTTCAAGATATCATCTTCAGCCGATGAACATTTATGATTGGAAATGGAACTAAAATATGTTGGACTCCATTTGTTTTTATCCCAATAGAATATGAGGTAAACTGAGCTGTTGGGTATCAATGTATGATTTAGTTATACTTTTGAACATCGTGGAGAAATCTTGATTGTTATTCCTGATAATACCACTGGCTTGTTGAAGCAGGTAAATTACGTACGTGAATGTGGTAAATAGCAAATAAGGAACACTGGTCGCTTCCATAAATATTTAACGCATCTTTGTCCGAGTCATCATAATTTCTCGGCTACACTATGACAGTGTGCTTGTTTTGTGTATAATAATATAATATTATTAATATCCACTGTCTGTCCAATAATTTGCCTCCAGACCATACTTACCGGTACCAATGCTTTATGGTTGATGGACTAAGTGGCACACATATAAAGCCCCATTTAATATAGTTGCCTTAACTTACTTTAAGACTGAGGTCACTTTATATAATTCGTACATCTCTGGTGGTGGGCAGAACTAGATAAGTTGTTCTTGGTGATCCATTTTACAAATTAACCTGTACCTAGTTATGTTTTTGTAATTACTTGAATTCCAAAAATTTGCATACAATGTAGTTTGAATATACAGGTTTGCATAATGGTAGTTATAAATTTTACATCAGATTAGTTGCAAAATCTAGTAAAAATAATTCAGTTTGTGTAATAATATGAACCAAGGTATGTATTTGAAATAATCTATAACAGGGTGATACATTTCTATCATATTATAGACTGGCATAACATAAATGCTATTTTAGGTTAGGTTCCCTGTGTGTAATCAACAATGGCTAGTGAATTGTCGATACACCATATCTGTTCCATTAATTTCACAGAATATAAGTTTTACTCCATTTGATTTTATCATATTTTTTATTTTCAGATGTTCACCAAGCTGCCAATGTCATAGAATCACCTCAACCTGTTTATGGAATGCAGGAGTCGAGCATCAACTTGACTTGTTTAGTAACAGGCGAGATCACTTCAGATCCATTTGAATGGCGAGAGTATGTGTCACAGCCAACAGGAGGTGTAAGGATATTCTCCGATCCAGAGACAGTTCCTCTTGATACTAATCTTTATGAGATATATGGGAGGTATACTCTGAATATCAAGAGCTTGGATTGGCAGAAAAATGGCGGACAATATGGCTGCAAAGTGTTTTCAGAAAGTAGTCCGCATACCGCACATGTATTTGTCTTCCGTAAGTTAAAGTACTAGAACTGGTTATTGTTAATTTGTTAATAGTGCAGACTGGTGTACACATGAAAACTGAAAGGGCTTATACTCTATTGCTGTACTGTTGTTCATTTGGTGACCTGGTCTGGTATATATATATATATATATATATATATATATAGCCATTTGAGGATTTAACCATAGTCATTCTTAAACCCCCAATTCTTGTGTCAAAAAGCCCAGTTTCTTCATCTCAATATTTATTTGATAAACAGAAGTTTCATGATTATGGATAGAAGAATCCATAGAATAATTTATATGAAAAACAAACTTGTTTGTTAATTCATAAAGATGATCACCTTAAATATGATGCATTTAAAATTGTGATTATTTCGAAAAAACATGTAATTTGTCTCTTATATGAAATAATGCTAATTAAAAGAGAAATAAATTGGTGAGTTTCAAAATGGCCTCCTTATATATTTAAAATTTGGTTTAACTTAAAGTGGTGAGAAAGGAAATAAAATGAGTATTCTGCATGAAAAATGCATTAGTTTTTGTATTGATGAAGGCTACAACTAGATAATTGATATATTGCATTCCATAGTTTATTTCATTTATTAAAAGATATACTTGTTTGTTACAAGATGTTCTTTGTTTTGTTTTAGAACCACACAGCATGACAGCAGTTAGGATGCAAGCTGGCGAGAAGTCTCAACTGATATGTGAGTCACGGTTTGGTGCCATGGATGAGTTTGGGACAGATACTGGGATTACTCAGCCCAGTATGACCATAGCAGTCCGTGGAACTCAGCTTCCTAATGCTGTCTATCAGTTGATTACTAAGACCTCCTCTGAACCTTGGATATTGCGTGGTGTAGGTCTAACTTATATATTTTTCACTTTTAGTTAGCATAAAATCATGCCTCTGAAAGTTACACATCATCAGTCACACCATTAACAGCACTTCTCTTATATCCAGGTAGCAAATTACACAGCGGATAAATATCACGATGGTGAAGATTTTGATTGTACTGTAACCATTCAGGAACCGTACGCACAAATTAGAGAAACCATACAACTAGATATACAATGTGAGTACAATACTACAACAAACTGTGCCTTGGTATATAGTAGCAGATGTAAGCCAACTTCACTTTGGTGGCTCACCAGGTCCTCGAAACTTCTGTCAAACTCAAAATATAAATGATGTGCCAAAGTTCCAATCAGAATAACTATGTAAAATTTGACTAATTTTTACAAATGCTGATTTCTGCAGATTTTATCTAAATATAAAAGAAAGATCTCAACTTAGCACACTGACATTCTTGCACCAATTCATATTAAATAAATACACATTTGTGGCTATTGTTACCAACCTTTTAGGTCATTATTAATATTAAACATAACTAATAAACGATTAGAAAAGCATTGCTTATGTTGTGATGGAAAAGTTTGTGTGTGTGTACATGCACACACACACACATGTTATATATATATATATATATATATATATATATTATCACCCACCTAAATATCTGGTCAAAGTATCAATATAGTTGGGAAATATTGTGTAAAAAGAAATCCTATATTTTATTATTGTTTCTTATGCTTGAAATTTTGGTTTTACCCAATGCTATATGGTAGATCAAACATTCTGGTGTTTACATCAGATGCTTCCCCAGTGAAGTTGCTAGTACAATGCACTGTGCTACTAATGTCTGTGATTCAGGTGTCAACATCTAGACTGCTTAGAAAAAACATTCGGGTCAGATATGTTATATAGTAAGATGTTATGTAAATAGAATAAATTGGTTCCTAGAATTCGGGAGATGTATTATTATTATTATTATTATATTATTATTCACTAATATCGTTTTTCATATCTGGCCAATTTTTAAACCTCTTCACAGGTATAAACCTTTGTAAAAGTTAAGTTTCATCTTAACAAATATTTGCATGCATGTTTATGCCAGGGTCAAGCATATACAAAGACATTCACTGCTCTACGACCTAGAGATATTCAATAGTACAGTTGTTAGAATATTGAGCTTCAAATCTCCAAATTGTAGGTTCAAATTCAACTGATGCCTGCATTTTAAATTTAGTAATGTATGATTGCTAAGGTAATTACTCTGTAAACCAGGGTTGCATAAATATCATACTTCTGAAAGTTGGAAAGCTTGAAGTTGTTACACATCAGCATCAGCAGCAATGTGACTAACAGCACTTCTCTCATATCCAGGTGGCCAAAAAAAGATTTTTTGAAAAACATTAGTCAAACATTTCTTCTGGTATGTAATCAGCATGAGATAACTATCAATATTGAACCTATGTGAATGTTCATCTTATATACCCATCCTAGATAAACACCAAGTACTTAAACATTCACTCAATAATCCCCTAAATGCATAGTAAAGATATGACATCATATGTCATACTAAATTCACCCAATTTACCACATTGAAGCAGAATGGCTTCACTTGACACCTCTATAGTGTTGCTCTCCTAAGATCATCTCAACCATAGAGTTGGAGGAATTGTCACTCATATGACTTGTTAAGACTACATTAATTGGTGTTGAAAACTAATTGCAGATCAATTATAAATATATGTAAAATATATTTATCCAGCATACATAACAATTGATTTAAAAAACAATAAATGTTTTGTACTGCAAGTTACTTGATAAATCATATGTTTACAAAATAATTAATAAAAATTAATGCAATAATCATAAAAATCAAATGAAACATAATAAAATTTAAATGCATGATTTTTTGGTAGTGATTTAAATCAACTGATTTTATTCTTGAGACTTTCAGTTTGTAGTTATGTTGGGATTGTAAAAAATGTGAATGTTGGTATGTACCATGCAAGAAGACAAGAGTACACATGCAATAATTTATTGAAAGTTTCACGGTAATGATTTCTTATTATTCAATGAACTTGTTTATGATGACTGTTATTATAAATGTCTCTCTGACCATGGTTTACAAAATCAACCTGAATCTAGGAAACTCACATTGCTAATGAGGAACGCGCTGAACAAGTGCAGTTCGATATTCACAATAAGCCTCTAAGCACTGATCTTGTGTTTCTTACAGTTCAAGTAGAGGAGCCTGATTTTGCACCATTTAATGCCTTGTATTATGTGGGAGAATACATAAACTGTACAGCAAATGGAAATCCAGAGCCAACTTATATGTGGAGATCCATAGAGTCACCTATGGGTCCAGATGAGACCATTGTTGGACCACAGCTTGAAATTGTTGCTGAAATGATGGGTGGAACAAATGAGTAAGATTAACAAATAATTTGTACCAAGTATTCAGTGATGGTTTTGTTTATTTTTTTATTATGACGTTGATAAAGCAAATGGAAACATTTATTTTGCCATTTTTCAGAGATTTTGACAAATTTTTGGACTTATTTACTCTCGTCTTATCAATATTAAACCACTTTCTGTGTGTAATGGATAAGAAATCACCATGAAAAGATGATGAGTTGGAGTGTATTCAGAACAAATAATTAGTTGGTACTTTATTTCATTAAATGGTCTCTAGAATTCAGCAGCTTTTCAGTATTATCTGTTGTTTAGCTGAACGGCTACCAAACGGATTTTCCTATCTCAGCCATAATCATAATGTATAGGAAAAGCAGTTTAAATAACCATATTCCAGTTATTGCACCTTAGCTAAATATATGATAATGACAGTTAAGTAGATAATTCTAATTTACAAATATAAATGACACAACTCTCTATTTTATTTTCATTTCAGATGGGAATGCTCAGCAACAAACAACTTTAACAGAAGTCCATTTACAGCTTCGAAGACAATCACCTTCGAAGTTGGTGAGCTGACAGAGATAATGACAATTTTAGTATTTTGTTTCATCCTTAACACCTCAAACCAGTATTTAGATCACTTTTCTTAGTAAGATGTTTGTTTAACCATTATTCTTTCCATTTCTTTTCCCATTTTGCACATCATATCACCCACCACCTTTGATCCATTTGTGTACAAATTACCAAGAAATTTATACAAATTAAGCTAGGTATTTAATTATTATCTGCCCTTACTTGTACGTTACAAATTGTGCTTTATATTTCTTAAAATTTGTATAATATTTTAGCCTATAATCCAGACCGTGAGTATTTGTATTTGAGAACAAATTCTATCTTCTAAGCTGTGTTCTTGTAGTTTTGTAAGGAATCTGTCTCTCTACACCTCATATTCTATTATGAACTGAGTGCTTCTACTAGTTTACGTGCAGAGTCATCAGCCAGCAATGCTTTAATGAGCAAGATTCCTTCTGTCATATTTTCTGTGCAATGTTCTTTTTGTCAGTGTTTGGCGTTGTTCACTCTTTCTTCTGTGCAATGGACATATTTTGGATGCTTTTAGAGATATTGAAGCATATGATATTAGAAGATAAATTATTTGTAGTTGCTCACAGCTTGCTTACATATCCACTGAGCTTAGTATTATGTTAAGGTTTTGATCATCACCAAAATTATTGCATTGTTTTTCTTTAGTAACTATTTATATTTTATTTCACATTTTGAAATTGAAAATGCTAAAATGTATGGGACACTTTTATATCAAAAATAATGAATGGATGTATTCCTGATAGCATTAATCAAAAGATTTTTAATGAACAATACTTGAACAGCATAGGATGACTTTGTTTTGAAGTCTTATGCTAACTGGTTCAGGTAATTAATCTTATCCTTGTTTATTCATCCAGAACAAAATCCAAATGATCCAGGACCAGTGACAGGATCTCGCATAGAAGGATGGAAGATAGCAGTTGGAATATGTGTGCCTCTGGCTATCATAGCCATTGCTGTGGGAATATTTCTTGGAATGAAATTCTACAAGAAAAGTTAGTTCTCGTTACGTTTAACAATTCCTAACAGTTGGCATTCGTAGCAGTCTTAATGAATCATAACACTTATAGGATAAGTGGCTCCTTTTACCTTCATGATTAAGAAATCACATACATCCATTGTTTATGTAGAGAAGCGAGCTTCGGATTATGAGGCCAAGCTACCTCCACCGACCACAGGAACGGTTAATCCTGGTGCCGCACTTCCAGTGGAAGGTGACATAGCCAATGGGAAGCCTCGTGATGTTGATGCTGCCCGTACACCAGTATCGATGCAGCCTAACCCTCTACCTCCGAGTAATCCTGCCAACAGAAGCAAGGACAGTCCGGGTTATGCTGATTTGGGCGTAAAACAGATCACGGGCAGGTAAACTTATTGAATGAGATATATTTAGTTAATGTGTCCTGTGCTCTTTCTCTCTGAAGTGAGCATTGATTGAGTGTTCAGCGGAAATCTTAATTGTTATTGGTTGAACATCTAAAGCTGTTGTATGCAACATCTTAGTTTTCTATGATAAATTTACATAGTACGTTATTCAAATTGAATTACTCTAACTTGTTCTAAGGCACATAACTTAGGTTTACTTAGGTAGATACTGGATGCAGGTTGTTAGTCCTGTGTGTCCAGATCCTCATCTGATTTTGAGCAGCAGAAATTTAGGGGCATTTGTTCATAATTGGCTTTGTAGCTAAATCTCGGAGCTGCCTCATAATTAAAAATCAGATCCTGATCCCTCCAGTGTTCATCTAGTCTCCTCTCAAAAGATTGTATACTAGGATCCTCCACTACTTTATCAGGCAAGCTGTTCCAGGAACATGTTAAAACATTAAAAACATATTTATAACATTGTTCTAAGCTCATACAGCACAAATAATGAAACATATGTTACACATAAATACACTGCTTTATATTACAAATAGGCTAATTTAAATAAGTGGGTTTTAAGAACTTAAACTTAGAATATTTCTTCACTTTCTCCCAAGTTTAATATAATTTAGCAACTTATTCCACAGTCTGGGAGCCTATGCTTGGAAAATTTTCTCTCCATACATTGCTGTATGGCTTTTTGGCACCATAAAAAGTGAACAAGATTCGGATCACTTAGTCGAGCCATGATAGCACAATTAGTTAGAGCGTAGAGCTGCAATGTCATCATTTGGCGAATGGTTCACTCATCCATAACAAAACGAGTACCTGACAGGACGCAATGGCTATGTGTTTGAGTAATGCTTTGCACCTATAATGGCAGCATGCATTGTATGCTCCCTTGGTGAGTTAAGATGTGTCCTGGGTGGAAACAGGTCTGAGTCAGGGATAACAATATTGTAAATAATATTATAAAGCGCCTTAGAGCAGCTTCTAGCTGAATAAGGTGCTATATAAATATCACATATTATTATTATTGTCACTGCAGTCTCACTGGTATATAATTTTAGATCAGATTGATTAGATACAGTGGTGCTGTTCCAATCAATACTTAAATGAATGTGTGAAATGGAAGCCTGGAAAAAAATAGTGTTATATAATTACAAATAATATTTCTTATTTCTTAATAACACGGTGTGTCTACATCGCCTTTATTTCAAGGAATATCCTTTATTTCATGATTTTCCTAGATCTACTTTATTTC
>JAODUP010000874.1:0-55000 GCA_025642065.1 Paralvinella palmiformis | reverse complement strand
TTGAGCTCTTGATGGGATCGAATCTGCGACCCTTGGCACAAAGTGCAAGGTGCTTAATCGCTAGGCCACTGGAGCTCAATATCTCATCACTTTCATCGGTGTAGGCTATTATTGGTTTGTTTTCCTGTTATGTCTAGGGGGTTGTTGGCTAGTCCGTAATCCCTCGAGACCACGCAAATACCTCTCCGCATCCCCTTCTCGATAAAGAGGTGTTAGTCGTGTTCGGTTAGCAAGTCCAACTGTCCTCCACCCCCGTCTTCTTGAATAGTGCACCCAAAGAGAGGCCGAGGGCGCCTCCGTGGTCTAACGGTTGCGTGTTAGATCACAGTTCATTACCATCGTGTTCGAATCTTGGCGTGGGCATATCTAAAGAGTGTTTCATCTTTGACTTCGCTCGGTCCATTTAGCCTACTGTGTGCACAAAAGTGGCCGTAAAACATCAACCATCCTTAGATGCAGTTTGCGGATCGGGGATGGCCTGTAGACAGTTAACTAGCTTGGAACAACAAGTGTATTTATTTATAGTTTCATAATTTTATATCAATTATAAGGCCAGATCTATTTATAATAAAATAACTACCATTTCGGTCATTATTATTATTATTCAGGACACTTATCAACTCATGCCCGCCATCTGGCGAGAACCAGAATAACTCGAGGTTCCACTACCAACGCGTCATTTGATAAAAATAGAGAGAAAAAAAGTATTGGGCAACGACCTCAAATTAGATCAGACTCATACAGGAGTTGTTCAAAAATCTAAACAAAATACGATTAACATTTAGCGCAGTCGTCCTGTTTTGGAATTCATTGGAAAGCTAACGCGTTGCAGTTCCCAAATTAGATAACATCCAAATATGTTATATTTTTGCTTGACCAGAAAAACGTTTAACAAACAGATGTTTTAATATTTCAAATCGGCTGTAAGCACAACTTGAAGGGTCGAAGTCAAAGTTTTCCAAAACCACGTGCCCTCCAAAGTGAGATAGCATTTTAGGTGTGATTATATGTAGATGGTTCGACAGTTTATTGACCATTCTTGTTTACATTTAAGGTCAAACATTTTATTCTTGATACATTCATCTGACACCTGAGATAAGTCATCAATGTAGATATTATATGTTTAATTAAAACAAATCAACAAAATAACAATAATCATCCAGAAATTGTACCCCAAACAAGTGTTATACCAACAGAGGCTGAGGACGGGGGAATGCTCAGTATTCCCCTCTTCATATCATCAAAACTACCCATCAGCCAAGATATATATATATATATATATATATATATGTGTGTGTGTGTGTGTGTATGTGTGTATGTGTGTAATATATAATAATAATAATTACAAACAATATCCTCGAATAGAATCGAGCTCGTTGGCGTATCTGGTACAATGGTTGAGCAAACTCATAGTCCGGGTACAATGCAAAGTTCATCAACAAACGATCAGATGGAATGGAAACTTAGGAAGGATAAGCAAGTCTGAAAATGTACGTTTTCAAATGGTGACGGAAAAAACTATGCTATTTGATAACTTATCGTGTTCAGTCACTGAATTCAAAATAGTAAGGACACCAACTGAAAAAGCACGAGTCCCAGCATGAGGTTTAACCCAGGGAACAGACAACAAGTGAAAACCATATATACGAGCTGTCTGGGCTTGCATGCTAGAGAAACCGTGGAAAATAGATACGAAGATTCTCCAGAAGAAAGAGCTTAGTAGACAAGGGTGCAGAGTTTGAAAATGATGCGATATTGAACAGGGAGCCAATGAAGAGATTTCAGGAGTGAGACAGAACTGGAAAACCGAGGAGATCGTGTGACAGCCCTAGCTAAGCAGTTTTGAACAGACTGAAGTTTAATAATATCCTTGTATGCTATGTTATAAAGAAAAGAGTTGCAGTAATCAAGCCAACTAGTAACGAGTGCTGTAGCAATGGTTTTGGCGACTGAAAGAGGAATATAGCGACGAATATGGCGAAGGTCACGAATACGGTAAAAGCAGGAGACATGTCAGAGAAATATGCTTTCTGAAATTAAAATCCACATCAAATGTAACACATCAAATGTAATTACAGTGTTTGATGGTGTCATGGTGTGATGCTATGATTAAGTCTATAGTTTATCATCCAGCCAGAGATATCACTGAGACAGTCACCTGGCTATTTAAGAGAAAGGTCAGTGTCTGCTGTAGATAAAGATGTGTATACTTGGGTGTCATCTGCATATAAATAATGGTCTAATTTGTGGCTGTGAATAAGATAGCTTAGTGGTGTGGCATAGAAAGTAAACAGCAGCGTTCCAAGAACAGAAACTTGAGGAACGCCCGCAAAATATGGGAACTGCATTTGAAAAACTGTTTATTATTTTTATTGATTAAAGCCTATTTATTAAGACTTAAAGGAACAAAGTGGGTGTTGTGCGCGATATGCCATACCAACCAGAGAGACTATCTAGGAGAACCGAATAATCAATGGTGTCAAAAGCTGTAGACAAATTTAAAGGTGTCGGTGCTATGACCTTTCCTACGTCCATGTTCAGGGATATGTCATTGTGAACTTTCAGTAAAGCGGGTTCTGTAGAGTGAAATCGTTTGTAAGCAGACTGAAAAACATTAGACAGGTGATTACAGTTTAAGTGAAAATTCAAATGACTGCATACGACTTTTTGGGAAAGAAGCATGAATTTGGGTGATCTTATCCTTGAAATATTGAATCAGTTTAATCATGAGCTATTTATATACAGTCGGAATCCGACAAGGTTTGTCCCATGATAATAAGTCGGATAAATGAACATGTCGGAATATCGAATTTGGGACATACAGTGTATTTCTTTATTTTCAACAATTATGACAATAAATCACCAGAATAAAAATCTAACATAAAGGTCTGTTTAGTGGAATTAGTTGGATGTCACACTTCTGGGCAGCAGAAAGTAACGTTTACCTCCGCAATAACCGTGCGCAATGGTATGGAATGGAAGCCATTGATCATTTTGATGTTTGCTCATTACAGACATTATAAAGAAGTACTCGTGTCACTTTGTCCATCAGATTAGCGCATGATCTGTTCATTGGAAAGTTTACACATTTGTGTTTGTAATTAGCCATGAATGATTATGATTAGCTATGAGATAGCCACAGGCAGTGGAAGTATCGTGTGTGTCGGTGTGTATGGTAAAAGACGGTAGTAATTGGTTACGATATAGCAATTTTCGCGGGTGGGCGAGTTAATTAACCATTACTGACAGCATGGCGGTGTGTCTTGCATGACTGAACTAGGCGAAATATTTGGCGAAATGAAGGGTCGGAGTCGGAACGCGATTTTTCCCGGATTAAAGGGTTATTTATAATGGAGCGTTATCATTGGGAAACACATTCTCTGGATCTAACATCTACATGATTTACAAACAAGTATTGTTTGATATCGTCACTGTGAGTATCTTTCACCGGTCTATAAACAAAGATATCCCTACTTAATTGGTTCTCCTGTTCCTCGTAATGTATCAGGCTGCTGCTCTCGGGTCTCTATCACTGGCTTTAGACGGTGTCTCATAAGCCGTTGCCGTTGGTATCGATAGCAATGGTAATATCCAGTCAGTGTATCCGATACTATGGATGCCATCGAGCCAGTACGACGAAGAACATTGGGGATCGTATGGAGCGATTGACGCCGAATTCCCATGTCAGCGACATTAGATTGTTGGGCAACATTGCCGACACTATAGTCACCCTACGCTGATGGCTCCCAAAACGTGTTGGTTCACTTGCATGTGCTGTTGCCTGACTAGATTCAGATGCGACATGTAAAACTGGGGGGGTTGTTGAGTGTAGAGGCCAGTATCTTATATATGGGTCACATGTGTCCACTACAAATTACCCGGCAAGCTTAGCTGAAATATTCGGTCGTCGTATTGTAACGTGAATGTATTATGATAAACAATATGCCAATAATGTATAATTAGAGTTAATTATCAGCATACGTGTATTTTATAACAAACACGAATTCTATAACAGCAAACAGAACAGTCCTTTCCGTGTCCTAGGCAGTGTCATTATCATTTACCATTATTATTCACGCATAGAAAACAAACAGTTCAAGTAGATCTATAATAATAAAATTATTACCAAACGCAATCCCAGTTGGCAACATAACACTCAAATATTTCAAACCAAGCGTTTCATTATGTAGCCTAATTAAATTGTTGGTCTATCTGTTTCTTGTCGGGCGTTTTAATACTGCAAAAGTCAAAATCTACCAAATACTTCAGCGACCTAATTTTTCGTGTAGGTAACGAAAAATATTGTCATTCTATTTCCGCTCATGCGCATACGACTTTCCGTACCAGATATAGGTCAAACACGCCCAGATTTTTTAACGAACAGATTTATCACTACAACGAGTGAACTTCGATGGCCTAGCGGTTAAGTACCCGGCACTTGGAGCCAACGGTCACAGGTTCGAACCCCGTAAGCGTAAGAGGTCGAAACTTTTCCAGGGATTAATTTCTCGGCTCACAACATCGTGGGTGGGTGACCACGTTAAATGGCGCTGCCGTCTCCACTGAATTACTTAAAATAAAGGGGGACGTTAAACACTCTGGCAGTGACCACCCTCAGGGTATTTCGGCTCCATCTTTCCGTACTGTTCCCTTGTGAGTGGTGGGGGAGGACGTTTCTGAACCACTCAACCAACATAGAGGCTGTGCCCAATAAGCGACAGCCTGGCGATTCTCCCCGAGCAACAAAACATCACTACAGCGGGTCTGTTGACGATGATGTTTGTTTCCGTCATAAAGCGACAAAAATGGACAGCTCTTTGTCTGTGATGAAAAAAATAATTCAATGTCTAATTAATTTGGATTATGCAACGTGGGAATCAAGGACCTGAAAGAAAATGTGGGAACTATCTTTATATAATAATTTAAAAAATATCAGTGATGAGACATTATGATAAGAAAGTGTATGTATGTAAAATATAAATATGATTATTGTCTATGATTAATGATGTAATTATTGTAATGAATCATAATTTATTTCATTTAATGTTTATAATATGTACAAAGTACACAAACATGTATGTACACAATCATACTATCATGGCACATACTGGAACATCTACAGATGAAACGTGCTCTAACAAATACTTGTAAAACACTTACATTGATTAAAATATATAATCCATAAAACATACAATGATTAAATCTTGTATATATATAATGTTGTATATTCCATGTAGTATATGTAGTGTTTGCTCTGGTTTCTAGACGTATCGTAACAAATTGTTTAGTGCCATACCAGTCCGTAACCATAGGGATATCAGTTCGTAACCATAAGAATACCACATCGTAACCATATTTTCATTAATTAAATACTAAATTGTATCATGTTCTGTCCCGTCCGGGGGTTAAATTATAATATAATCACCCAAAATTATTAAATATCAATATTTATTGATGTCTAGGCCACACTTTTATCTACAATGCGTTCATTCATCCCACTACTTGCCCTTAATAATCCTGAGACTGATTTTTATTAACCCAATTGAAATGAACAAACTTCAGGAGTAAATAGTTAATTGCTGTTTCATTGTATCTTTAATTTGTGAGGAGATCAATTGAAGTTTTTTGAAATGCCAAATGCGAGAAAAAACATTGATCTGAATCATCCAGCAGCTAACATAACAGAACTGAGTAGATGGAAATTTTGATTTATTGCAATTCACGCTTTCTAGCTTTTGGTTACTAAATGGTATGGCGTTGGTTACGAAGACTGAGCAATTTAATTTATGTCTGAATGGTTGATTATTCACCATTTACAATCTTATATTAGGTGGGTTGATTGATTGATGTTTTACGGCCACGTTTGTGCACGTAGTAAGCTAAATGAGCCGAGCGACTTCCAAATGGAATGAAGCGAAGTCAAAGATGAAACAACCTTCAGATATGTCCACGTCGAGATTCGAACACGGGTTGTAGTGATCTGTGATCCAACACGCTACCGCTAGACCACGGAGGCGCCCCATTATATTAGGTGGGAACTTCTGTAATTGAACATAATAATTATTAATAATAATGTTAATAAACGTTTATGGTACGGAACGTTTTGGTTACGAAACGACCTGATAGTGATACCGTTTCTCTCACTGCACAAACGCTACGAGCAGGTTTCGAAGTTTATTGACAAATAAAGTGAATTTCCGTGAAATAAAGAGAATTGCCGTGAAATAAAGAGAATTGCCGTGACCCCAAAAGTTGGATAGTGTTGCACTGAAATCACAAACAACCCTTCTTTGACAGGATTAGACCAGATAGAAGGTCAGACTTCTCCAAGTGATGTGCACGCCTAACTAGCTTATACCGGAAAAGACCACTTCAATCAAAACGGGAAGGCAAGCATCCACTGACCTTGTTTTTTTACCTGCTTCCGCTTTTTGTACGTAGCCTGCATGTAGCCGCTTTCCTGTGAGCGTGACATATTTGTCGCGTACGAAGAGCGAATTAGCTGATGAGTAGACCAGACACATGCTTAGGTATACGCACACATCTATCAATATGTGGAAGTATGGAACATTTTATTTTTAGATTAATATATGTATAGTTGTGTATGTATTTAGATTTATGGAGGTAGATCTCGAAGGATGTTTAGATATGTTGATGCGCAGTGCCTGTTGCCTCTTTACATGTACCCTAAAACACACACACACACACACACACACACACACATATGTATATATATAAGCCGGTTTATTGCTATAACTAGGAATGAATAGATAAAAACATAAAAATACCAGTATTTATATTATATCAGCTATAATAAATACATTTATTACAATATTTTTTGAGGTTGTTGTCGTGCAATTTATTTGTCAACAAATTCATTGTGTCTACCTCTCGTCGCTCATTCTTCGAGTCACTTGTGTCTGGATATTTAATGCTACAGCGTGAGTGTCCCGAACATAAAACTAGAATTCCTAAAAGAACAAGACACTAAGATACTAGATTTAACACATGTCACATAATTAGAAGAAATGTCAGACGTGTGTCTGGCTTCTTCAATCCGCTTGGCATTTCATCGCCCATCAACTTCGGAGCCAAAATCTTCATTCAGAATCTATGGATCATGAACTTACATTGGGATGCACAAGTAAATGAAACTCTTGTGGAAGAATGGAATGACATATGTGAACACGTGGGCACGATCAGAAATACAGAAATCGATTGTCCATGCTTCCCTGCGCACAACAAATCAATAGCATACGATCTGCATATGTTTGAAGATGCAAGGCGATAGAGTGTTGGACCACAGATCACTACCATCCGTGTTCGAATCTCGGCGTTGGCATATCTGAAGTTTGTTTCATCTTCGAATTCGCTTCATTACCTTCGGAGGTCGCTCGGCCCATTTAGCCTACCATGTGCATAAAAGTGGCCATAAAACATCAATCATCATCTGAGAGAAAAAGATGCCCCAATAACCGATACATTCCTCGGTGCCGTATACCATTAACTGCGTCACTGAAGATAATTTAACATTACATGATCACTAGATCCCGAACATTGAAGTGTTTTATAAATAGACCTTTTAATGTATAAATGACTTATTTTTTTGATGAGACATAGAAGAAAAACTTGATATTTCACCAATAGATGTAGTTTAGCGTCCAATCATGTTCAGATAATAAATCATTGTTATTTTCTATTTTCGTAGGTTCACCATACACATGAGCTTCCAACTTTTTGATATTAGAAGACTTAATGGCTGTGAGAAATGGTCGTCTGATTATGGCACTCATTACAGACATAGACCTGATATCTGAAGTCACCAAAACGACTTATTTCATCAAGGTATATAAAATTTATTTATCTTTGTCTCGATTTTGTATTAATAAATGTTTAATAGTTACCATCTATGGGTCGGTTGTTAGGTCAACAGGCTGTGACGGTGTTTCTCCAGACGGCTAGGATGCTACGTAATACAAGATAGTAAAAATCCGTCATGTACCAAAGGTCCCGAACACTCCAGACTGGGAACCAGCACTCCCCCCCTCGAAATATGAAGTATAGTCATATGGGGGATTTCAACCGACTGTTAAACCACAATTAATTATAAAAGAACATGAAACTGTGGTTCGTGAAAAGGACAGACGCAGTCTGTAAAACTAGAGATTATATTACGTTGTCTAGAGAGATAATAGGACTAGGTATAACAATGAAACTGCTGATGATTCATCTGAATGGATCAGATAAAGAGAAAACTAAAATAGGGCCTTTATGGTGGAAAAAGGAGTTTTGATCAATTTACGTCAATTCGTAGAAATGGGAGACTTTCTGAGCGGATTCTTCTGGTCGCTCGGTAGGTGGCAGGAGCTGTCCACACGAGTACAATTACAGTGTCGGTCACGTACAACAAATGTCCAAACGAAAACACTCAAAAGATTACGGAGAAATGACGATTCCTCTGTTGAAGCAGGAACTCAGGTTGAGAAAAGCAAAGTTGTCAGGAAAAAAACATCAACTGATTGAAAGGTAAGTTAATTTCATGTAAATAATCTTGGAATGTGTGGTAATCTTTTGAGCGATAATACGGGGAAAAAACAATCGCTCCCATGCTGTATGATTGTGTATCATGTCTACGAAAATATTAACAAGTATATTGGCAATGCTTATTTTATGATAAGACATTTCTTAAAATAAATTACAGATTTTGTCATTCAGAAAATTATATTTCCTTGTTCAACTTCAGGCTGGAATCCTATGATAGGAATGACAACTTTGGACACCAGCTGGTCCATGCTGAGCAGTTCAACATAAATGTGCCCGAGCAGTCTGGGTATAAAGATATCAATTCAGAGACACAGGTAAATTACTGGAATATTTTATTTTGTTTTAAATGTAGGTTCATTTTTTAATATTAAGCTTATACTGGGTAATCTGTTCCAATTATTTTAAAATTAAAAGTCACAATTTACAAGTTATTCAAATGAAAAAAGTAATATCTAAAAACTAATATGGAATATGTTCAGATGCCCACAGTCACTGAAGAACAGGTGAAAATATACATGGATCTATATGGCCAAGATCTGAAGGAAAACAGCAAGGCAATGTACACTTCAAAGTTCCTTCGCTCCATTAGACTTGCCAGTCAGAAAGAGAATGTCTACATATGTGGGCGTGTCTCTGCAGAGATGTATAAAAAATGCATCTATAATAAGTTATTTTAAATGCTTTGCTTCATAAATCTATTGGAATATATAGATTTGATCATTTATATATTCCAATAGATTTATAATTGTCAATAAATTCCACTATCCAGACCTATTTTTCTATGAATGAATCTAAAAACATGTTAACACATTCATCAAGAACATTCAATATCAAATTAGTTTCCCAAAGCTATTTATTCTACACGATAACAATACACAACTGACCAATTTAAATAATGTTTCTCTTTCACTGTTGAAGCAGTAACAAATACATTTGGGTTGTTATACAAACATAGAAAAATATTCTGCACGTCTGCTCCACTTGAGAAACTTGTTTGAAATAACAAGGCATACAATCAAAACATACAGCCAATATTGCTATTATTCAGTTGTCAAAC
Organism: Paralvinella palmiformis; assembly: GCA_025642065.1. Lineage (NCBI taxonomy): Eukaryota > Metazoa > Annelida > Polychaeta > Terebellida > Alvinellidae > Paralvinella > Paralvinella palmiformis. Next base: position 45,399 of record JAODUP010000874.1, on the reverse strand, counting down.
TACAAAGAAATTACCACATTTAATATGTTTTGCATAAGAAATGACTTGAAAATATAACTTTCACGTACATAGTGATTCATTATATTTTCAAGTCATTTCCTATGTAAAAAATAAGAACAATATTAAATGTAGTTATCAGTGAACAATTTTTTTAATTGTGAAATAAAAACAGAAATATACCCCTAAATGGTAACTGATCTCTGAATAAACATCAATTTCCACCAAAAACTAAAATATTTACAAAGATGTTCAGTTATTTTATGTTTTTGATTTATGAAGTTAGTTCAAACCACAATTCAACTGCCAGTGATATATGTCATTAGACACAATGTCTAATGACATAAATCACTTGGAAGATATAGCAGTTGTATTGTGGTTTGAACTAACTTTATAAATCAAAAACATGATTCATCCATTAAGGATTACCACTGATTAAGCATCTATTGGTACAATACAATTTCTAACATTTATGAGCATATAACAAACAAAAATAATATCAGAGGACAGAGTGGCTTCTGTCTGGTTCAGGGAGTTACATAGTATTTTATATGTCTTACCAAGTCCAATCACCCTCTCAACATGTACACTTTTGCTCGAAACTGCACGATCTTTTAAACGGTTTTCCAGTCATTCGGTTTTTCTTTTTGAAACATGTTGGTATATTTATGTTGACATCTCTTGGAGCAAAAATATCCTGAACATCAAATCCTTTATCAGCCATAATGGTATCTTTAAGATCCACTTTTGTCATTATATCACTTCGCTCAACAATTTGGCGATCTGTGGTAGACCCAACATATGCACTTGATACATACGACACTAAACCACCAGGTGTCACACCTACTAACACCTTTGTGGTGTTCCTGTTTTTGTATGTAGAAAAGGTTGTCTGCTGTGCACCAGGCACCTTTGGTTTCTTGATGGAGCTGAGTCCCATAAAAAATGACTCGTGTCTTGGGAAATTTTCTTTTAAAGTCTGAAGGTGCAAAAAAGTGAACAATTTCTTTTCTGGCCAGATATTCAGTTCTCTCCACTGCAGGAACATGAAACGAATCCATGTAACAAATATGTTGTATACATCACATTCTGGTATCAAGAAATGCATACTCAGTTCAAAGTTTGTTTTATATGTTCTTAGTTTCATCAGAGTTAGAAAACATTTATCCTCTGGGTCTAAATTTGGAACACCATACATGTAGTTCAACCTGGTTGTAGCCGGGCCGAGTGAGGCAAATATGTCTCTAAAAATTACATAGTTGTCCGATTACTGGGGAGAGGATCCGAACCAGTCTGCGAGGAAGATTCTAACAGAATAGGTCCTGCATTAGTCTGAACGCCCTGTGTTGTTGTTTTTTCGGCCACAGTTTCTACTTACTCTACATGTAACATCTCAATGGAAGAGTCAATTACTATAACTGATTCGTCCACCATATCAACATCTTGATCGACTATCATATCATCCTGCAGTTGTCGTCTTTCGGCACGTAGCTGAAGATCCACATTGGTTGATTTTTCCTTTTCCGTCCAGCAGAATTTGGAAGGGACTGCCCCATCTTTCAAACTCATTTTCTTCCCTGCTGTAGGGAACCCTGAAAGAAATCAGATTTCATATGAATATACAACAAAACTATCAAACCAATAACATCTTATGTTTTAACTGAGTAATAAATCATAGATAATCAATGGATTTATGTTGATTTCCTAATAGTTATAACTGAATTTCTTATTTAACCTGAAATAAGCACACACACTGTTGTAATGACTGATAAGATTTAAAGCAAACCAAAAATGAATCTATTATTGATTGTGTCATTTATATAAGAAACAGCTTCATTGTAATCACAGTCACGACTGCCTAACCACACACAAATGACCGGCCTCCTACTCACACAGTCTGTATCTGGTTCGGCCTACGGCTACCGAAACGAATGGCTATACCATAGCATAGGCCGTAAATAATTCACGTATTCATATGATCAAATATATAAATTAATATATAAATTAACGTATGATACCTCTGACATTTGTCGTTTTGTAGTCATCTGCTTTGAAATGCGACCGGCAAACCAAACCGTTTTGATTTGGCCGTCACAATTTTCCCGTTTTGTCAGCCACTCGGCGGATTGCAATAACCCACAATTTACACATGTTCCGGTCAGATGGGAATTGATGGCCTCCTCTATTTGAACATTCGGGTTGAAGGCATGTTAAGAAAATTAACCTCTAAACTAGAGTTATGTTACATATATTTATGAATCTGATGAAACTGTTGTGTTCTGAATTTGTCTATTACCTTGGCCCCTCATGTGTCGCCATCTACCGGCATTGTGTTGCAAAACGGTGTTACAACAAAAGTCCCTTATTAGGTAGAAATTTTGTAAGAAACATTCCTGGATGACTAAGAATGCTTAATCGAGATTTTTGTTTAGTAATAATAACAACAACAACAACAACAATAATAATAATAATACTAATTATAATAACATTATTATTAATTGAGCATTTATTAAGCACCTTATTTCCAGCAAGTTGTTCCAGCAAGTACATTGGTGATAATGATAATAATAATAATAATAATAAATATGATAAGATTCAGTTTTTAGCGAACACCTGATCCACATAAAGATAGTTGTGGAAATTTGCTTGACAAAATAACGGATGTGTTACGGAATTTGTAGAACCCCTCTCACTTCCCGTCCCGTTAACTAACTGAGCTCATAAAAGCCACTTAGAAGTAAATAGGCGGTAAAAAGTTAACATAATTACTGTAGATCGTCGCACCAATTTGAGTTGTAGCTTTAATGTAAGTGTTGAATGATGTAAACTGAATGAATATATTACGTGACTTAGAAAGTGTGAAAAATCGTGTCACTTATCAAATGTTCACAATAGGTGAAAGTTTTCTGAAATTTTCAAAAACCCTTCACCTGTGTGAACTTGTGTGAAATGGAATCACTGAACTGCGATGAAATCGAAGCAGCTGCAGCGAAATTGGTTGCTGAGAACAAGGATTATCTAAATCCAACAGTTGGTGTTGAACTTGTGCAGTATATAGCTTTCTTCACTCATTTTCCTGAAGATGAAGATGATAAGATAAGGAGAAAAAAATTCCTTTACAAACTGTTGATAAACAAGAAAGGTTCGGTTTCGGTTTTGTTGTTCGGGGAGAATCCCCAGGCTGTCGCTTAATCAGCACAGCCTCTATGTTGGAGTGGTTGAGAAACCCCCTCCCCCACCACTCACAGGGGAGCAGTACGGAAAGATGGAGCCGAACTACCCTGAAAGGTGCGGAGACATTTTCAAATGTCGAGATAATGCTACTAATGTAGTTGGTGTTCATTGTCACAAATCGTTCTGGAGAACGTTCATTCAGTAAACGGGAGTTAATTAAGAACAACAGACTCTCTACTACAATGAGTAATGATAGGCCCAGTCATTTAGCATTGATGAATATTGAATATGATATTCTCAGAGAGATTGACTTCGACAAAATGATCAAACACTTTGCAAGAGTCAAGTCTCGTAAAGTGTCTGAACTGTTAATATTTGTACTGTACTATATTCTTGTTATGATTGATCATGATTGATCTGCTTGTTTGCTTATTCAGATTCTTTCTACCTAAATAAATTTAATGTATCGATGACTGCAACTATGTCTTGTCACCTTTAGTATTTTGGTATTCTAGTGTACGGTGGGCCTCCAGGTGTCTAAATCCGACTCTTTATGAAATATGTTTGAAACATCGTTTTTCGTCTTCATTCTGACATTTATGTCACTTTAATCAGGTAGCATTCCGTGTAAGACAGGATTTTAAATTCCTAGTCTAGCAGCTAAAAGTAAACACCAACGCCAACTGTAGTATCGAGAAAACCAACTTCCTCCTACATCTGGCTGGCTACTAAATACGCTTCCCTGATTTATGTTATGGCTAAATAGGTTTAATAAAATTAAAAAACAAACAACAACAGCGATGTGAAACAATTAGAATAAACAGAAAAGTCTTAGACAGAAACTTTCTCACCTCTCTACTCCTAGTTCTGATTAGTCTAATGGGGGATGTCAACGCACTCTCTCTCTCTCTCTCTCTCTCTCTCTCTCTCTCATATATATATATATATATATATATATATATACATTTCTGCCAGAAAGCAGTTGAAATAAAATAAATCTTCTTGGTTCGTGGAATTGAAAACAACCTGTCTGTAAAGACGAGAAGAATTGTTTTTTATCAGAAGTCACATGGACGTCTGTGAACAAAACAGGTGAAATACAAAAGTTGCTGTAGCATATATATATATATATATATATATATATATATATCATACACACATGCGCGCGCACGCGCGCACACACACACACACACACACACACACACACACACACATATATATATATATATATATAAGCTAGACAGTTTGTTAGTTGTAGGGGAATGACATTCCTGAACTTTGGTATTTGTAAGAATTAATTTCTGACTTATCATAGCCTCTCATTAATATTAACGTTGTATTTTCTTGTAGGGTTCATTGTTAATGTGTCGCAGTATTTGTACATAAAGAAAAGCTGGAAATTTATTATTTAGCCAAAGAACTAAAGGAAAATGGGATGGAAAGTACTCAGAAGTCATCTCATGTCCAGCTCTCCTTAAGTTTAGTATTGACTGAGCTTAAGAGTCGACAACTTGTAGATGATGTCTAGACAGGTATCACTCAAGTGGAAATGTTATAGTTTTTCGTCGTACGGTTTAAACAATTAAAACAGCGGTTAAGTGACATACCGTCGCACGCACTAACGAACACTGCCGCCGATTTGATGGCAAACCGGTCCCAAGTTCCGGTCTGGGGGGGAAACGAAAGCAGACTGCTAAAATCAGATTTGTGAACATGGTGAATTCTTGTTGTGTCGTTGGTTGGATAAGACGTGTAAGCAATGCAAAAGGAATAACTTTTCATCAGTAAGGAACACATTTAAATACCAGTTAAGGCGTTTTGTTGAGAGGAATTAAGCTTAACCATTATTTTATTTAGCCTGTTCGACAACCCCGTCTCTGGCGTTTGATCTCAACTAGACTAGATCTACGAACTTGGATAAAACGACATTTACATATTTTATAGCATATAATAGCACAGGAGTGATACAGATTCTCTGCACACATAAATTTATAATGCACACATCACAATACATGTCCTTATACATGTGTTCAAAACTCTCGAACCACAGGCGCATCAACGTTGCTTTTTGCCCCTACCGGAAGTCAGCGCTGTTTGAAAATAATATGAAATATCTCTGTCTGGCTTACCAGATGGAAATCTGGTCTTAGGTAAATTTTTTACAGAAAACAGGGTTTGACCAAAGATTACTATTTTATGTTATAAATTATAAGGAATCTGGTAATACAACCGTTTTTAGTTGTTTTATGTTTGAATTATTAACATGTTCCAATCTGACGAATTATCCCCACAATCTTTCTATATTCAGCAACTTTTATTTTTTAGGTTCCAGGGAATATTCGTTTACTGCGGCAAATACCTAGAATATTTTGTATTTTTGAGTATGTAAGTGCCTGTCATTCAGTTTTGTTAGACATACGGTACACAGATTACCGACAACACTCAACATATAAAGAGCAAGGTTTTTATTAGCAAAAAGATTTACGATATATTTCCATGATATATCGTATTCGGGATAATATTGATATTCTGATTAAAGAATCTCAAACAGATAAGATAAGCAAAGACATCACGCGCGCGCGTGTGTGTGTGCGTGTGTGTGTGTTACATATAATAAAGGCGTGGGCTCAGGTTTTCGTGATGTTTATAATTCTTACAGAATTATGACCAAATGACCACTATCTAAATGTGTGTGTATGCGTGCGTGCGTGCTGATGCGTGTGTGTATGTTTGTGTATTTGTGTGGTTATGTGGGTTTGTTAGTAACATGCTTTTGGAATATGAATGATCAAAGTTGAATATCAAAGCAATAATTGTTGTAATAAAATCGTGTTGTCTTCGAGTTATCAATCATCTCTCTCTCTCTCTCTCTCTCTCTCTCTCTCTCTCTCTCTCTCTCTCTCTCTCTCTCTCTCTCTCTCTCTCTCTCTCTCTCTCTCTCTCTCTCTCTCTCTCTCTCTCTCTCTCTCTCTCTCTCTCTCTCTCTCTCTCTCTCTCTCTATGTACTGTGGACAGAATGTTTACTTCGGATCAGTACACAGACCATCACATCTCTCGATCATCTCAAGGAATGCTTTGCCCGTCATCTCGGGGCTCGTAATGAAGGCAGCATCCCCTGACAGAGCTTTTGCTGCCTGTCCGCAAGAAATCAGGTTCTTCAGAGCATTCTGGACTGCTTGGCTTGGCCCCAACTTGGTGTAGTCTCCTATCATGCCTACGCCTGTAGATTGTATTGACAATACATTTGTTAGGTAATTGTTAATTGAATAACAAAAGAATATATTCTCAGTGAATCTGATTACATTGTAAAAATACCCAGTAGATATATAACCAGTAATAAAATTTACTTCCCGAATATTTACTAATTGTCCTCAAATAACTATAATCATATATATTTTTCAACGTTTATTATAAATTGTATAAATATTTAACACTTGATATTTGATATTTACACAGTGAGCGCCTGAATACTGGAATGATGAGACACTGGAATTGTTTCTTTCATAGATACTCACAGATAAGTCATAGACCGGTTTGAACACTTTATAATCTGGACGAGTCTTTAATATCAATGGATGAGGGAGAGCGCCTACGAGAATGAAGATGATGTCACCGTTATAAGGCGATAAATTAATATCGGAATAGATCTACTAAAGTAAATTAAATCCGTTGAATTGTGGACTTCTGGCGTACAAGTACAGCGATGTCATCGGGGGTGTAATAACTTTCCAAGAAATACCAATAGTAGCGCAAGGAATGTGGAAAATGTTCGAGATGTTTCTCCACCATTCAGTCAGATGACGAGACGTATGGAAGTGGACTTGAAACACAGTGACAAACATGGGATTCCCTAGAAAATACAGTGACTTCTGTAGGGCGAAATGCACGATTTATCTGCATGATAATTAAGGCTTGAGATTTTCCTCTCGCACCCGGGAGACGACTCTAACTTGTGTAAAATTGTGTTCCAGCGACAGATAGTAATTGCTATCGGTACTGCCGCCTCAATGGCCTCATGGGTTAGAGCCTGGGATTCCTCACTCATGGTCTTGCTGTGCGGGAGGTCGGAGGGTCGAATGCCGGATGCAACACTATAGTAGGAGTAATTTTTCATTCATCCAGGCAACTGGTAAGGTTTTCTCCACTGAATATGCCATCTATTGTAAATTCTAAATTTTCTTCGAAATAGTCCTCGCAGTGCAGCTTTAAATTCCAGACTATACGCGTCTCCCTCGTTTGAGGTAGCTAAGCCACGGTAAAGAACTGCTATTTCGGCCGTTATTATTTGTATTATGCCAACGGATGTGTACCTTCGTCTTGGATCAAAGAATTACTAAAACAGTTGATAGAATTCTCAAACGACGTAACAATAAATATCACTCATATATCAATGACACTCGTGTGTATATCAGCTTAATACCAGATAATAAATGAGGTGATGTATCACCTTCAGCTGAAGCTTGTTTTAGAGACATAATTATTTGGATGAATACAATCTCTCCGAAGTTAAACAAATAAAAAGACTGAATCTTTTGTGTTCACATCCGAGCTAAACGCGAAGGAAGCTGAGACTATTGTTATTAAGTTAGGAAACAGTCATATACATATTTTCGTGTTTGTAAGAAATCTACGTCTTATTCTGTATTATACTCTATGAATGAAAAATGATGGTACACAGGTGATAAAAGATGTGTAGCTTTAGTCCAAGATCTTATAACTTATCTATTAGACTATGGCAACGTACTGTTATATAATATACCACCCTCACCCGCCCGACTCTCTGATAAATAGCATACTGCGAGTACATAACTATATTGCCCGATTGTAAACAAATTATGATTACAAGCAGCATGTAACATCAATTTCATTCCAAATACATCGTGTATGTTTCAAATCACTTTACAAGATCCCGTTTCACACATTTGAAGTACTCAATGGAACAACACTTTTGTACTGAAGCAGCCTGATCCCAAAACATATACTGTATTTCTGTTTGTGTGTCTGTGTGTGTGTTTATGGAGGGTATGGCTGTCTAATTTTTACTATGTGCTAATATTCCGCAGATTGTCGAACAACCGCGGAGTAGAAAACTAAGTAATTTATCATAACGCTGAAGGTACACTAAGATCACAGTGTTCTTACATTATGACGGTTTTGATATTAAGATTAGATGTTCGTCATCTCTTGAATTTTGGAAAGCTATTCTGTGAGTGTGATTATCTGTGTATGTGTTATGATTTTTACGTATTTATTCTTGTATCTTGTAACTTGCTTCCTTCAAGTATATGTGGTCTAGTTGTTAGCGCGTTGGACCACAGATCACTACCACCTGAGTTCAAATCTCGGCATAGGCATATCTGAAGGGTGTTTCATCTTTGGCTTCGGTTCATTACCGGTGGGTGTCACTCGGCCCATTTAGCCTACCATTAGCACAAAAGTGGCTGTAAACATCAATCACCACCAAACAAGTATTATTTTTCGTTCGTGCCGTTCATGGCCAGAACGTTATGATTTGCGTCTGACCAATTGTTGACAATGTTAATTTGTATCTCCTTTTTGCAGTTGAGTTATCATTCGCACGTACCCCCCCCCCCGCCGCAATGTTAATGTTACATTAACTCTAAACAACCGCATAATATATTATTATTGTTATTCGTATTTCATAGTACAGTATGTTTATTAGGGAAATAACGGTTCGAATTATGTATTGTCTGATAATGTATCAAAGGTTCTCGTGTTGATGGAGAAATTATTTATATGGCCATAATGCATCAAACCAAACAATGACCCACATGAAGTACATTTTATCCGCGAAGTAAATCAAGGCAATAAATCCATAACGGGGACTGTCGACCCGGAACCCAATAATATTAGTTGTAGAAACAGATGCTTTACCCCCCACTTCTCTACATATGATACTCTAGCTGGGATATGCAATCTTAGGAAGCCATGGCGGCAGATGAAAGGAAACAAGAACGGTTAAACACGGTTAGTATATAAAATGTCGGAATTTCCACTCAGAACCAAGACATAAGTGTAAAACCAACTGCGTCAGTTGTTTTGCTATGGTTATGTCTCCATGAACTAGTAGAAGTAGTAGTAGTAGTAGTGGTAGTGGTAGTAGAAGTGGTAGTTGTTGTTGTTAATTGGTATTGTTATTTTACAGTGTGGCGGTTGGTCGGTCGGTCGGTCGGTCGGTGCTTTGTGTTGCTTGACACTGGTTACACTTGAGCTATATGAGAGAACATAGATTACTTAAGAAAAACATCCCACAAACACATGAATGAGTAGAATCTGAACCTACAACCTGTATGTTTACAACGAAATGCTATAACCGTAACGTCTTGTATTGTAGAGTAGAATAGTTAGTAGTAGAATAGTAGTAGTAGTAGTAGTAGTAGTAGCAGTAAATGTCAAGGTTGCCGTTTTATGACTACATATGTGCACAATGTAGGCTAAAGGAGATCTAGTTGTTGGTGCGTTAGACCACAGATCACTACCACCCGTGTTCGAATCTCGACGTGGGCATATCTGAAGCGTGTATCATCTTTGACTTCGCTTCATTACTTTTGGAGGTTACTCGGCCCATTTAACCAACCAAAAGTGGCCGTAAAACAACAATCATCACCATCATCATCAGACAACTACAGATCCACTAATAATCGTGGCTACTGCTGAGTGAGATGATGATATATAACATAACATTTATATTTAATCAATCTTGGCAGCTTCACACAATTGTTTTTAATAATTCATAGAAAGTACGCGACATTTTCGTATACCAATATTGTTTGCCGATTTAATCCATCATAAACCAAACAAATGTCTACTGTTGTTATTCCTTAGAATGCCGTGAAATTAGTTTTTCACATATTTGTCTCCTATATAAGCCAAATACATAGAAAATAGTAACTTATGTTTATTGCGTGTTAATAGTGTCTTTCTATTGAGGTATTTCATTAACAGCGAACGATTAGTCAACGAATTAAAGTGCGTGCGTGTTTGTGAATGTGTGTATGTGTGTGTCTTATATATATATATATATATATATATATATTGTGTGTGAGTGAGTGTGTGTGTGTGTGTGTGTGTGTGTGTGTGTCTGGCACGGGCAATGTGCGTTTTAGGGAACAGATAAAGAGGCAACAGGCACAGAACATTAACATATCTAAAAATCCTTCGAGACCTACATCCATAAATCTAAATACTAATACAACTATACATACTTTAATCTAAAAATAAAATGTTCCATACTTCTATGCATGTGTCTGGTCTACTCATCAGCCTGTGGGAACCAGCTAATTTGCTGTTCGTACGCGACAAATATGGGAAAGTGGCTACATGCAGGCTACGTACAAAAAGCGGAAGCACGTAAAAACATACCATTTGATACCACAGCTCGCAGTAAACAACACGTGCGTGTGGTTCAATGGTGACTTGCTACATACATATCATAACTATTTTGACACCACAGTTTACATTCAACAATAATTTTCTGTGGTCCAAAAGAAACCTGCATATAAAACATTTCGACACCTTAGATGCTGACCTCAGCTTTATTCTGGATTCGAATAACTAAATAAATCCTACCTATATATATATATATATATATATATATATATGTGTGTGTGGGGGGGGGATCTGTGTGTTTGTCTTAGTGTGTGTGTCTTATTGTTGGTCTGTTAGAGTTAGTGTGTGTGTGTGTGTGTGTGTATGTGGGTGTGTATGTGTTAGCTTGTGTGTGCGTGCGAAATCCCGCCCCCGCGCGCGTGTGTAATCAGTTCAGTCCTTCCATATTACAACAAAAGATGATAAATTTGGATGTTCAGTTTCAAAATGCATGTAATTTATACAAGCCAAAACATCAACCGATTTTACATTTTACGTTATTATGCGTAAATCAAGCTACTTGATATTCAAGCAATTATTTAACTTCCACATAACAGAGATTTTATATACCAGCTCGGTGATCTGAATATCATCTAGAATATGAATAATTCATATAGTATGCTTCTATTTTCAGAAGAAGAATAATGTGAAAGAAGTCAGATTTCTCCAAGCAAGGGCGCCTCACGTGAGACTCAATGCAATTACTGCAATATATAATGTCAGATTGCCAGCAAGAAAGTCTTAACTATTAAGTCGCAGAGATTTCTGTGAGTTAGATTTGGCTTCTAAAACGGTAACTCATCAGGACGTAAACCAATGTATAAATTTAGTTGTTGGGTCTAAAACCAATGTATGAAGTCGGAGCATGAACTAGGCGCAAAGGCAGTTCTACTTCTAAAGAAGGCGCCTCCGTGGTCTAGCGGTAGCGTGCTGGACCACAGATCACTACCACCCGTGTTCGAATCCCGGCGTGGGCATATCTGAGGGTTGTTTCGTCTTTCACTTCGTCTCATTACCTTTGGAAGTCGCTCGGCCCATTTACCCTAGCTTGTGCACAAAAGTGGCCGTAAAACATCAATCATCATCATCATCATCATCAGTTCTACTTCCAAAAAACCGTTGAATTGAATGTTACATTAACAGTGTTGGTATATAAATAGGCTAACAACTACGTCGATCTTGTGTTTAAGACACCAAATCAACAATCGTCTTCATGATTCTAAAATATTTTGTGCATCTTACGAAGAAATTGTGTCAAACTGTCAGTAAAGTGTCACGAGTTCTGTTATCACGTGCACTAATTTAGCACAGGGTAATGTGGGCCATATGGGCATATAAACCAGTGTAGGAATCCGTCACATTGGGTTGTTTAAATGAATTGTGACTTTATTTCAGCGTCACTGAGAAAGATTTACACTGATTTCCATATTGACATTTTGCTAGCGTAGTAATCCTAGGTAATTGAGTTGCTTTGCTAAGTTAGCATTATTACCCAAATTCTAGCGTATCTACCGTAGATAGCGATGGGCAGATAGCGAAATACCATACTCGATAACACCGGAAATGCATAAAAGGACGAGGATATTGTTGGAAGTAATTAGAAAACAGAAAACTGATTTACCGGAAATAGAAAGTTGAAGCTAGTGAAATCTAACACGTATTATTGTTAATTGAGTGACGTTCTCACGTTCCGTTGTTTGTTTTCTCAATCAGAGATGTTCTTCGAAAATTAACATAAACAAGTCAAGGATCTTGTATTGGAAATAGTGAAGTAAATATCTGGAGATCGAGTCATTTTGGGTCGAGAATTTGTTTAGAATGATTTATGTGTGACAAATGAGGTTCACAAAGAAAGACAGTCATATTCGCTCACTCACTCACTCACTCACTCACTCACTCACTCACTCACTCACTCACTCACTCACTCACTCACTCACTCACTCACTCACTCACTCACTCACTCACTCACTCACTCACTCACTCGGACGCCTCAGTGGTCTAACTGTAGCGTGTTTGATCACATATCAATACCACCCGTGTTCGAATCTCGGCGTGGGCATATTTGAAGGGTATTTCATCTTTGACTTCGATTCATTACTTTTGGAGGTCGCTCGGCCTATTTGGTCTATCATGTGCACAAAGGTGGCCGTAAAACATCAATCATCATCATCATCATCACTCATTCACATACATACATACACACACACATACACGCACGCACGCACACACACACACACACACACACACACAATCAATCAATCAATCAATCAATCAATCAATAGAACATTCAATCAATCACACATTTAACATATGAAATAAAAGTGTTGGAGACAATTATAAATAATAACATATACCATTTTGAGGAGGAAGTGTTTGTGGCTTTTACGTTTTGATAACATTCGTCATTATTGAAAATAAATTGTGCAGTTTTGTTCCAGCATCATTGATAACTCGAAGTAGTCTATAGATATAAAACTGGATAAATGTACCCGTAGGCTGATATTAAACTTTTGGTAACCTTTTACGCGTTGATTCTGTTGCATTTGACTTCCGTTGTCGTGCGACAAGATGGATGCCCGTTTGATAGAAGTTCACACTCGTGACACCAATCTGATGACGAAATCACATTTAGTAATCACGGCACTAGTCCGATTCGGTCCGATTGCCATATTGCTGAAAAGGTTGATGTTTAAGCCTAATTCTGTTGAAAAGTCGATTTAGTTTCTTGAGAACGTAAATAAGTCCGTGGTTCATTGCTTCCATGTGGTGATGGTAGATGAGAATAAAGTAACAACATTGTAAACATGATTGAAGAACAAGTAGTGACGATGCAAGAGCTAGACCAGAGTGATTTTTTACATTGTTCACGAACATAGTGTATGGGTGTGTGAGAAATATACATCCTGTACAAAGGATTTATGTATGTTAAATGTAAAATTGCTTTTCATCTATTTTTACATATCACATACAGACATCCAATGTACCCGATTTTACAAAATAACTTTATGTCGGACATTATTAATTTGCATTTTCTTATTCGTGTGTCGTTTTATTCAAGTTTTCTGTCTTTGCAGTCTAATAACTATATGCAAATCTATAATCTTTTCATTGAACCAATTGAATGATTTATTTACTTCTACGTTTGCATTTAGCGAATAACTTGTGGAACTAAATATATACAGGGACGTGTCATGAGCAAAGGAGGGAATATTTCCAAGTGTGCAATTTGCAGTATCATTGACATATATTAGATATAGCAGTTTCCCCCAAGATGGATCCCTGCAAGAACCCATTGGAAAATAAATAGTCAACGTAATTGTCATTTATTGTAATAGTTGTACTTCAGGAGGTCAATGTTAAAATCATCCATCTTGGTGCTGTGTTTGTTTTCATTTGTTATTATATTCATTAGGTCATCTAATCATTTTGGTAAATATACAAAAGTCTGCCTTGTGTTGGAAATTGAAGGTTTGTTGACATGATTTAAGTTTTACTCATCCTGAATTACTATTTCACTTTTCGGAGATTTACAGATATGGAATCCACCATCACACACATACATACTTATTTTTATATATACTGTAACTACAGTAATCTCAAGGATTATGGTGTACTTATTTTGATAAAGGGGTGGTTTAAAAAATAAAGGTTATTATCAAGTGTAAAATATAAATCTCGGCGTACATGAAATTCCAATACATAACATGGAACTGTATCTGGAAAATACCCGATGAAACTGAAATATTCACTAACGTAATTTTGATTAAAACTTAAATATATAAACAATAGTCAAGATATAACTAAAATGACTGATGTAGCACGAAATATAAGTAAAATAATAATACATTATATGTCTTAGTTTATCATCTTCACATAATTAACATACATATATTTTACCTGAACTACAAGATCATTACATCAATCGAGGTAAGAAAATAGACAGATAGATTTATATCAGCATAAAAAATGAAAACAGGGGTTGTTGATAGAATATTTTATTAATTAAGACTATACATGTGAACCTAATAAGTGAACTATCTAAAAAAAATGTCACTTGTCCATTTAGGACTGTTTTATAGATCAATCAATCCATTTTCAGTAGTTTTTCGTATAATTGAATAATCATTGGGTTTAATATAGATAGTTCCATCTCTGGTCCATGCTTGTTTGATGTTTGAGCTACACTGTAGTACAAGAGTTTCGTATGCCAGCAATGATCTGTTTTGTCATTTCTTCATTAATTGACAATACGTATTTATATCTTCTGTCAATTGTTAAGAGTTGTCTTAGTGTTGTGATTGATAAAATATCGATGATGATGGCACGAGACTTGTCAGCATGAGCTCTACTGATGCGATCCGATCTGGCAATATCAGCCTTAGTTACACAACTATATGCATCCTCTCTCTGCTCAGATTCGGGAACCCCATCCATTCAGGTGGGACGTTTGTTCCAGATCATCAACCCCATATTCTAATACGACTTGTTTTTTTTTAAGTGAAGCTGTCTCAGTATCTTTGCTCGTAACAATAATATTTCCAATTTCCCCGAAAGAACTTGATTATTATTTTAATGGTAACATTTTTTTGGGTGGTTATTGACCTGACCAGTTCTTCGAATTCGTCCATTGTTCATTATATAAATATCAGATTTCTAGTAAATATATGTTTGTATCAAGTTAATGGCGTACTATGTCGGATGATAAGGTAGAACACAGATTCTAAGGTTAGTACCATTATCAATTTTAAGTGATCACCATCAGTCGTTCAACGCTGAAATAACATTTTATGTTCACTTTTTGTCACGCCAGAACATTTCGCATCCACCTCCATTTTTACTGGAAATAACAAGGCCATTACGTATATTTAGTATCTTTTTACTAAAGAAGTTAATAAAACAATGGCCCTATCTTTACCTAAGTAGGTAATATTTGGATGAACAGTCTGACGTTTATGCAGCATTTCATTCACTTCAAAACAGTCCTTTGGTTTCCCTTGCATCCTATGATCTTTTTATTCTAATATTCTGATTTGGGAGAGGCAAGGGTATTCTTAATTTGGATTTTACCGACCTTGAACATTTTATAATGAACGCACAAACCGGTCCTGATCAGCCGCTTCCAATACCTTGTGTATCTCTTTGCAGCTTGTATGTCTTTGTTGTACCATGGAGGTAGTGGTCTTCTTGGCATTTCCTTTTTATTTAAAAGTGCAAGCTGATCTACAAGGTCCCTCAATGTAGTATTCATTATCTGTTAGATCAAATACCGCAAAAGATACTCCTAGATCAGAAAGAAAATTATTTTTTCTTTGTTAAATGTAATCGCAGATAATAGCTATCCTCAAGATACTAAGTCAATTAATAATTTTCAAAATACTTATCCTGAAATCGCAAATTGGTTTTAAACTTCAAAGAATCACGAAGGAAATACTTAGTCCCTTACCTTTCTTGTCCATCCGAACTGCATGATGGAATTAATATCCATGTTAAGTCATCGCACAAATATTTTCTACTCTAAAACATTTACGAGTCAGCGAAGTCTCTGTATTGCCAAATACTTGTGTTTAACTTCATAATCGACTAACTAGCTGACAGGAGCATTCAACGACTCTTTACCGGGAAAACCCAAAATAATATGTCTGTTACAAATCCGGTAAAATATATGAAAAATTTACTTTACTTTACGGTGAAAGCAATTTTGAAAAGATAAGTTTTTAATACACATCTAAGCTTTAAAGAGAAAATGCATTTCTAGTATTCAAAAGCACCTAGTCCATAAAGTGGTGGTGACATGTACTTCATGGATTAGTAGAACAAAACATTGTGTTCTCAAGTCATTTAAATCATTTAAGAAGCGAGAAAACTGAGAATAAAACAATACAATTGTTTTCCATTTAATGGAGCTCCATTAATCCCGTAGCGTTCCCGACAATTATTATGACTGAATTTAATACTACATTTTCTTAGCACATAATAATAATAATAATAATAATAATAATAATAATAATAATAATAACAATAAAAATAATAATAATAAAAATAATAAAAATAATAATAATAATAATAATAATAATAATAACAAAAATAATGTTGTTCTTGAGTACTTTACGTATAATGCAAGAAAACTAATCGTAAAGATATAATAAGTCATAGTATTATATTACATTATAAGGTTACACAGGTATAATCCATTATAATATCTCTGTATTGTAGCTCTTTACGATGCCAAATTATTATGGTACTTTTGCATTCAAGACTGTCATGGTAATCAGTAATTCAACATTATTATGGTATATTATAATCCCATTGTGTGATGTTACATTATCATGTACTATCATGGATTATAATGCTGTTGGGGTATATTTAATCTTAATACCGTGTTATTAATGTTACATATCATAGGGTGTCATTATATTATACTAACATACGTTATAATAGAAACAACAATAGCACATATATATTTTGTGTAACATGCCTGACAAAAAAAAACCAAGTTTACATACCATGCCCTGTTGATACAACTTAACTAATGTCTTTTTAATCATTCTTAGTATAAACATTGTGAGGAATTTGTGTCAACAAATCATGATCATTTTAATCACTATTTCTGCAAACAAGGGAGCATTCTATACAAATTACATCATTGGATCATCGTAATCATCATACAAACTCAAATGAAAACTTTAGTCTGCTTGTCATAACTAGCACCAAAACCTGGTATTATAACTATATATAGTTTGTATACCAGACCTTTGGTATGGCTTGAAAATGTAATGTATAGTTTTAACAGCGCCTAGGTTAAGAAGCCATAACAGTGTGCCTTAGGACAGGTGACAATTTTGTCAAAGCATTTAGTCAATCAGCAGATTAATAGCAACCCCTTTATGACACCTTACCGTTGCACAAACTTATTTTTGATGATAGTAGTAATTTATATATATATATATATATATATATATATATATATATATATATATATATATATATATATATTATTTATTTATTTATTTATTATTGTTATTATTATTAAAATACAACAACAACATTAATATAAACATTTGTATAACTGCAGTGATATCACTTGGGCGTGTTACACCGAGATACAACGACTGTAGGTGATTCATTTTTATTACATGGCGACTTCAAATCTATTACAAATCCACACACATACATACATACATAAACACATACGTACATACATAAATACATACATACATACAGCCAAAACGGCTTGTAACGCATCCAGTCTGGAAGCGCCACCTGTCATTAAGCGCCATCTTTCCAAAGTCCCATTCAAACTGACCTGTCTAGAGCCGCCACCTGCACGACGCAGCAAAACGGCATTGTGTCAGGGTCTTCGGCCAACAATATTACCTGTCAAGTAACCACCAATTGCGATACTTTGATTGAGGATAGACTAGCATGATTGAGCGCTGATTGTCATTGGCCGAACATCACCAACATATTGACCAATTGTAGCTCTTCCCTATTTATGTATCCGACAGTGTGTATGACGTTTTGTGCCGATGGTGTCTTGACAAGTCGGCCGTGCTATTTGCATTAAAGGTAGTTGCTGCTAGAACAACTTTTGTTAGAAATAGGCAAACTTAAAACTGATAAAAGTTTGTCAACCCACGGACCTGAGAATCATTCAGACCATGAAGCTGAAATTTCGTGCAAAACAACAGCAGTACACCATTGATCAGCTAGCGATGGACACAACGACAACTGGTACCCATATACTAGGTCTGTAAAGCATGGGAATTACTAGCCAGAAGTGCTTCACTAAGACTAACTTTCTTGCATACAGTCAGTGTCGAATTCATATGTGATTCATCTGACAATAAATGTATCTCCTTGTCTATGCTGCAGTATTTCCCAGTACTTGTTTAGCTGTGAATATGAGAATCTTCCAGTTCTAGTCAGCCAGATCCAAACATGTCAGCCTTCTGCTGACTGGGATCTTCCAGTCAGAGAGTTTATTTCTCGAGTGTTCTCCACCTTGTATAGCTAGTGACAGTGATAATGGTGATAGTAAATCAATACAACCGAGTCACGTGCACCTCCATCACTTGACAGTGCGCAAAAATGCATACAAAAATTAAGCACGTTTGTTCTGCATACTGGCAATGCAACATTCGGGGATCGATGACCTTTTTGTATAAATAAATAAATAAATAAATATATATATATATATATATATATATATATATATATATACATTAGATCTAAACACTGTATAAAGTATGTGTATACATGAATAAAAATAAATAAAACGTAATATATGTTATTCAGTCAGTAGAAATACCACCCTTAATTAATTGCCTTGGGTTCCATCTCTCTGGAAGCTCCACCTGTCCTAAATGCCACTTAATGGCGTTAAGAGTAGATTTGACTGTATATCCATACATACATCACATACATACATCATACAGTATGATTAAGACCCGAGTTGTTTAATATCACTTTTAAATTAATGCAGTTCATTAAAAATAATGCTTTAAATAAATAATAATAATAAGATGAAAAACATCAAAACTGATCAATCTTGGGTCGAAATATCCAAGATGAACCTTGTTTATCTTACCAGCATTGATGTCATTGAACGCTGATAAAAACGTCAGAAGTAATGAGCTTAAAATAAATAATGGACGACAAAGACCAAAGAAAATCTAAATTTTAATTAAAAGAGCAATTAACAAATAAACTCCTTTTTATTACCCATTGATAACTCAAAAGCATAGTGTTGTCTCTAAGATTGGTTATTGTTAATAGATACCTTTTCTCTCGTCATTCCGTAGTCCGGATATAATTTGCTAAAATCGTTAATTTAGTTATTTCTTCATAATCATGACATAATTGAGTAATTCCTAAGAATAGCACGCTCCGATAGCACAGTTTTTAAGAATACTGCGCTGAAAGCCTTAAGGTTGTGGATTCTATTCCGCTTCATTCCTGTGTCCGTCGGATTTGTTTCCTGAGGGAATCGCCGTTCGATGATACGTTTCAGTTGTCATCAGTACCAAGGCTAAATAACTGAACGAGGAGAACCATTAAAAACAAATTTGTTTTGTCTCTGAGTTGTATTTTTATCTTGAACACTTTCGTTTGGGGACCATAGTGGCTCGCGTTTTATTATTGCTAATATTTTTTGCATTTATTATCTTAATTACCAAATTGCTTTATCAACAGATTGTAATTAGTTTTTTTAAATAATTTAGTTATAATGGAACAGAAGTTCTCGCGAAACATTAATCCACTGTCTTCCAGATTTGTTATGACGATGTAAATTATAAAATCATATAATCTGTTTAAGGATGTGATAATATGATGGAAAACACTATAACAATGTTTGCTTAGGGAAGAATTAAATGAAGAAAACGAGAACAAAATAACGTGTAAAATGTGGTACCTATAATACATATATTTTATTATTTCGACATGACCATCTGACATACCTTAATGCTTCAGATACCGTTATATAATTCGTGACATTTCTATTACATTGCAAATTAACCATATGCAATTGAGCACACACTTCTGCTCGCGGAATAGTAAAGATGAAATACTGACATCTGGATATCGATGGGTCCAGATGGTGGAAGTTCTTCAAGGTGCTTTCAGGTCAAGTATTTTGAAAATTATAAATTAAACGTTGTATCCTAGTTGATGTTCAGGTACCCATATACAATAATTATCTGACATTGTCCGGTCAGTCTGCGTAAGAATACACTCTAAGACATGTTCACATCTTACATAATATTCATTATCAACACTAATATATTTACGGAAACATTCTGTTTCAACCATAGTCTAGAGGAAATACATATCGACCGATAGGAATCATTTTCTTGCTGATCTCGGAAGGAGCATGGGTAGCTGGTGGGATTAAACAATATGGCAATGTTGAATAAATTAAATCAGTTTTATAAACTTACGTATTTTAGATTGATTTCATAAGCAAATAATATAAACTCTTTAAAATGTCTAGTTCGGTCCTAATTCAATTATATTTGGGGTGTTACTATACAACTTGATTGAAAGACTTTTGCTAGTAAGAACGCTTATAAACATCTACTTTATTATTATTATTATTATTATTATTATTATCATCATCATCATCATCATCATCATGATTACTATTAGAGTGGTGGAACTGTTATCAATATCAAACAAAAGTTATAGTATTCTTTCTACACCTTAACAGTTAATATATTTTAAGTGCCATGTTATTAACACAAGACACGCTAAAATAATAGGTCACATAATAAGTCGACAAAAGGCTTAAAAGACCTGAATTTCTTCGCACCAAATGCATTTAGTATGCACAGCACTTAAAGCAATATTGATAGTAAAATCAATTATATCCAACAACACACAACAAATATATCTGCTTAATTCTCAAATTACACCATTTATGCGTCCAGGAAGTGCTGCAAAACTGGTAGTTAAATGATGTTGTTGAATCCAGACTACTCGCCTGATGTAAACATTTCCTTTACATAAAACGCCCATCAACTGGATTATGTCACTAAAATCAATATCTGTGTATGACCACATAAAGACAGGCTGTAATAAGCTGTGTGTGGTAGACCTTAAAGGCCGGTTCTAGGCAATAAAAAGACTTTGATGCTGTGTGTCCCTATTTGGAGCTGTATCCAATATTCTACTGCGCAATTCAAATTTATATCAAAACACCTCAGCGCCCTCACGCGATTTTCTCATCATATCCCGTCATCCTTCAAGCTTTACTTCTTTCCGATGGCTTTCTGGTGTCATTCTGCGGGTTTATTAGCCGTCTACACGGAGTGTATACTGATATATTTCATCATATATCGTGATACAAACCATTATGTCCGGGAGAGAACCTCCAGTATATTTCATGGTATCCATTAGGGCCATCATCTTAAGCATACGATAGTCTTTACCCAAATATGGTGACCCTACCAAGAATTCCAAATTTTCTTTTTATTTCCACCTCTCTATTGCCTGCTTCAGCAAAACGATAAGCGAATGTTCTGGTACATTTTGTATTCATGTATGTTTCTCTAAACTAGAGTCATTTAGACTGGTCTAATATGCACATCTAATTATAGTAATACTGGTATTCAGCGTTGTTAAATAATATCAGTGTAACATAATAGATAACATGTCTTAGATATAGCCCTTCTTTCACTTCTTGTAACTTGAGTGATTCAAGTCTGAATATATTCCCCCACCCCTTGCAAATGAAGTTTCCTTTACACACGATGAAGATTAGCATGTCACCCTCATCAGCTTTATCGATGTCTGTTTTCCCTCACACTTTCAATCACAGCTGTTCATCTTTCCACGATAAAGTAAACTTCCCCTTACGATCTGTGTGGGTTCTAATGATCCAGCAGTATACTTGTATTTGTGGGGTTTCTTTACCTAGTCATATAACCAACGGTCCCATATGTGTTGCCAGTACTGAGACTAAATGACTCAATATCATCAACATATTTTATGGTCTGTGGTTTCATATCAATGTTGTGAGGTCGATCACGAGAACAAATGGAAGATTTTCTTTGAAACAAATCGTATAAAGTGTGGTGAAAAGTGTAAACAATTTGATTGATTCCGTGGTGTCTTCATAATCGCTAAGATTATTCACTACATCAGAAATTATCAATTAACTAAAAGTTCACTGTTGTGATGATTATGATTATTAAATAGTGTAATCGTTATAGATAATGATTAGTTTACACGAATTCTTCACAATATTGAAACTAAGTATAGTTAAACACACAATAGTTAAGTTGCATCAATAGGGCAAGATAATTAAATTTGATTTTGTTTCTTCTCAGGAATGCTACATAACTCTGGAATTTGACATGGACAGCGTGTGATCATGTACTCAAGGTAAGAATATTAACACAAATGTGAAATTTGGTAGGATGTTTTATATGAAATTCTGCAAAATGTACATTAGCTTTATATTTCTAGTTAATTGAATGCTTCTATAACCAATAAAATATCATTATTTTCTAAATCAGGTCAACTAAATTGTTTTCTCATTAAGTCACATCATGTGGAACTTGCCTTCTGTCATGAGTGTAACACATCTGTAGAATTTGATATGGACAAGATCTAATTTATTGAAGGCCAGAACATTGGTTCATTACAAGTAAATACCGATAGAATTCTTTGAAATAGAATAAAATAGTTACTATATTTGTATCATTAAGCTAAATCTATATCTGATGTATCCGAGTGGTGAACAAAATGCGAAAGGAAAACAGTACAAAACAAAATTCAAACTCCAATGCTATATTAAGTACCTGGTCTTAAGATGAGATTTGAAAATTATGAACTTAAATATTGTTAAGTAAATTGATGAGCAATATCATAATCTTCTTACACAACACATAACCTGTTTCCGGAATAGAATTTAAGATCAGAAACTCTTAGCTTAATCTAGTGGAGTTTGCATAGTACCTAAGATTATTATCTACATAGGAAATTAGTAATTAACGAAAAGTTAAGTTTTATGATGACTGCGATGATCAAGTAATGACACCGGTATAAATCAGATAAGAGATCAATTTAATTTTGTCAATTCCAATTCCACATCAAATTTATCAAATTCAATTCAATTCCAAATTTATCAATTCCAATTCCGAGCTTGTTCTAACCCTTTGTAACCTAATACTTGTGAATTAAAAAATAAGTGGTAAATTAATTTGTGCATTTAATTATTTTACCCATTTTAAACATTGAACGTTCATATTGCAAAAGCCTAACCACAAGGTGCGTTTAGCTAAAGAGATATTAGATGATATCAAGTGGGTGATTATAGTTTTGGGTGCATCCCCATGTAAAAGTTATTTTGTAATCATCAAAGATGTGTTTATATTCCACTATCCAGTAGGACCATTGAAACGAATGGTTTTGCTTAGTTATGGTTCCTCATATATTAGGAACCAAATTTCTGGATCATTTTAAAAATGGTAAATTAATTTGTGGAATTTGGTTTTGGAGGAAACTTAAATGGAAAGCATCTTATTCAAAGGTGAAATAACAATATACACCTCTAACCCGAAATTTCATTGTTGTCCGTAGTTTTACAACGACCGTGGAATAGCTGATAAACTGGAATATGAACATCTATGAAAGAACAACATATTCATGCTTTATTATAATTAAACTTCTTCAAACTAATAATCCAATCATTATTAAAGATTTATGGTTGAATCGTTGTAACTATAATAATTTTAAATTAGGTTCAAGGTGCCATTTGAATGATGACTATTCAGCAAACCAAACCACATGTTTCAGAATGAACATTAATTACTCAATATTAAATTGTGTAATAAACATTATACTCATTCCTTGGATAGTCAAGCATTCGTCAGAACATTGAAGATACATGAAAGTTAATTTATTTTTTCAGTCGACATTCATAATATATAAATGTTACTGAGGTGAATTAACTGTATCATCTAATGTATTAAAAATGGGCTGTTTTAATATATTTATTCATATAAAATGGCAAAAGACAATCAAAAAATTTGCCAATGCCATCTTCCACTTCCAATTTCGTCCTGAAATAAGACAAATCAGCTTTTTTAATAATGGCTTCAGAAAATTGAATACAAAACATCATCATATTACAAAAGGAAAACAGACGGAAAACAGTTCTAACAATTCGAATATTTAAATTTGACTAATTAGCATCATTTAACTTTAATGGTGCCAATAATTTGGACAATTTATTCAAATAAACTTTAGAAGTATTGAGGATACCGAAAGTAAAGGATGAGAAAATCCTTTTACGACAGTAATTAAGAAATACATTGTGTTGGTCTTTGCCAATGTCGATAGTTATGGAATAATCTGGGTCATTCTCTACTCAAGTCATGACTATTGACGGCAGCTCTCTTGGGAGAAATAACTCGGCGTTCCGATAGCAAAGTGGTGAGAGAACTGCGCTGAAAATGTCCAGTTAGAGTTCGAATTGACTCAAAGTTCATGGTTTTGTCACAAGCGAGTGGTCCTAGGCAATAGGTTCCCAGTGTGATGATATTAAATGAATTACTCAATCATTCATGAGAATAAAGTTTGGACTGAACGTTTCCAAGATTTCTCAATAACAACAAGTTTAGTTAAATATTATTGCACAAATAAAACAATGAAAATAGACTACAAAACTGGTTAATAGGAAATGTATCCGGATAAGATAATTTGTAAGAAAACCCATATAGAACCTTCCTTTTAGAATGTGACATAAATAACTGCATTTAGGCAACATTTGTTATTCAGAAGTGTGCATAGATTCCTAATATACCGAAATTACGATCGCTTGCAATTTCGTAAAGATGATAATGAGGTCTATGGTGAAGCTAAATATGAAGTTGCTGCTGACGGTTGTAGTACGAGAATGTTACCCGATTGAATTCCATTACAACGAAATATGTTTTCTTCATTTCATTCAATAAATTTTGGATCAGCACTGGTATTTGCAGATCTCACAATAAAACATTAAAAATTTAATGTCAAACTGTTAATTGTTATTATACATGGGCAATATTACAGTAAATTCTGAAATTATAGCCCGTTGTATTATGCTCATATTATACGCTGTTACCCGATGTTTCTTTATTTAAATAGTGTACCGATTTTATCATAGAAGAGAGCGTATGGAAAACTGCTCACGAATAAGAAATATATCCGCTATATCCAATCTTTAAAAGTCTATGAGCATTATTTCTCTGTCCAAACGTGTCTGACACATATTAGTTAGGACAGTTCATAAATAAATAGTTAATATCAACCGTAACCTTGTCAAATTGGTGTAGGAGTATATAATAAGGAAATTGATGCCAGAAATAAAAACAAATCGACGTAACCAAAAATATTTTATTATTGGCCAATGGCTGATGTAGCGAAATATAGAGAAAGTAATAGAGGGGAGAGAGGAGGGGGCTTTGTTGGCCATCTGCAGAGAGTTTGTTGTGATGGTAAAACGTGTTACAAACGATTATACACAATCTTTACCCGGAAGGAGCTGCATGTTGATGTTGACGTTTATTGGCTCAGTTCGATGATCTGAAAAGCCCTGATATACGGAGAAGCCATGTGGTACCATGATACATACGGTCTTTATATATACCGCAACTATCATCCCTTAGCCAAGTCTCCACATATATAATGCACTTGGTGATCTCCACATGAAAATGTTATCTCCACATCCTTATTTTCTTACTACTTATATTACGTCGATATTTTCATGAGCATGGTGTCCAAGCTGATTTATACAAACAAGAAGAGGCAAGCTTATTTAAGTGGGTCAATTAACAAAAAACATTAGTGAGCTCCGGTGGCCTAGCGGTTAAGCACCTGGCACTTGGTGCCAACGGTCACAGGTTCGAACCCCGTAATCGTAAGAGGTCGAAACTTTTCCAGGGATTAATTTCTCGGCTCACAACATCGTGGGTGGCTGACACGTTGAATGGCGCTGCCGTCTCCACTGAATTATTTAAAATAAAGGGGGACGTTAAAAAATCCCTGATGACGTAAAACACTCTGGCAGTGACCACCCTCAGGGTTTTTTGGCTCCATCTTTCCCTACTGTTCCCCTGTGAGTGGTGCGGGAGGAGGTTTCTCAACCACTCCAACATAGAGGCTCCGCCGAATAAGCGACAGCCTGTGGATTCTCCCCGAACAACAAAGCCCAAAACATTCTCTAAGCAATGAAGCAATTACAATTTCCCCAGGTCTATTATACAGTCTATAAATCATAGCTTTAGTTCTACTGGTTCCTTAGCGACCAACCCACCCAATATAACCTGTATTGTTTTTATCTGACACAATATATACACGTTAATGGCTATGCAAACAATAAGGCATGAGCTGTGATATTATAATATTTCATGCAGTGAATGGTTAATACATTAATTGAAAATTATTTATGTGGATTTGTTGCATTAATACATGTTATATTTTTGTCTTTGAAACATGCAGCTCTATTGGAGAAGAGTGTTGTTTGTAAACCCAGTAAACTACCTACCATGACATCATACACCCAGCCTCTGAAGAAATACACACCTACTGATACCCTTATGTTCATACGAATGAATTCCAAGTAGTATGTTTCTATTAAAGTTAACATTGTGTGAATGACCATACAAATGTTATAACTGAAATTGAATAAACCTGAACAATATTTACTAGTCTTGTATGTTTTTGTACACAAATATATACACCCAATTACAACATACACCGCACATAAATTTTAACTGTAAATGTATCGTCGATTATCAAATGACGTTCTGATTACGTCATGATAAAAAAGGATGCCGTCTCTGAAAGAGCTCATTAACACGTCGTATATGGGAACTTTATAGAAGACATAAAAAGAAAAAGCGACCTATAAATACAGACAGCATAACATATTGCAAACCACTGATGCCATGATTCTAGTATTTTGTCAATGCTTCAAATATTCATCAATTATGTAACATACTGTCCTAATATTATAAGAAAACAGATAATAAACCTGTATATTAATTTTAACATAACCTTAGCAATTAGTAACATGTTTATGGCATTATGCGACAAAATGAGTTAAATCAATTTGTAAATGGAATCGTTTTGGAGGATCAGATCCTATATATGAGTGAGATGCTTCCTTACATTGTAATATCACTGGGAAGATCCTGGGTCGATCAATGAAGATGCTTCGAGGGAGGGAATGTTGTGATGCGTCCATAGGTACAAAACAATACGTGTTATGCATACATAGAAACGTATATTATATGTTGATGTACAAGTAAGTTAAAACGAAGATAAATAAATTATGATGAAGATTGATAATACTATTATAACTTAATCAGGCATTGAAGCTAAACGGGGGAACTTCTATTTGTAATCTTGAGAACATCCTTTTCCATCGGCTAATTTCGCTACAAGAAAGCTGACAGACATATGGATATATATATATATTTGTGTGTGTGTGTGTGTGTGTATATATATATATATATATATATATATATATATATATATATATATATATATATATATATATATATATATATATATATATATATATATATATATATATATATATATATATATATATATAAAAAATATAAGATAGATATAGATAGATAATAGATAGATAGAGAGATAACATTGATGTAACATAGATGTATCGTATCACTGACAACGATTTTCTGGAAAAAAATAAAAATCTGTATCCGAGTTTATATATTACTTTTCAGTGACAAGTACTGCATGACCATTAAAGATCTATTTGTGGTTTTGGAATAATGCAGATTGTAACCTTTCGTCTCTTCTCATTGGTGATAATTATACACCAACTTCGAGAAAACAGCTTAGCTAAGTAATATCTCACAATACGAGCGACATTAATTTGGTGCCATGATATTGCATTGTGATAAACAGGTGCAGATAACTCCTTCAATGTTCACCTTTTAGCACATAATCCAATAAATATACCAGAACTTTCGGTAAATATTCACACATTTATATGATAAGTTCCTGAATGTTAACTTGATGAGTAGTATCTGCCTCACGTATAACGAAGTGTGGTGATGATTTAGGAAAAGTGTCAATCGATTTAATCCATTATCTTGTCTGTCATCAAATATGGTACAGAAGAACTATCTTTATTTATGGTAATAAATCGGTGTATTTCATTCTCAATCGGAAGAAACATCAGTGCCATCAAATGTTCTGAAAGTCATAAAATTATTGATAAACGAAGTGTTCATTTCCAGTTAATCTTTTCAGGCTGTGAATTTGATGCTGTTGTTAATTGTTATTTCTCACCTGTGACAAGATGGCTGGTTGGAAAAATGATTGAAGATTAACCATATATTGCCACAAAAAGGTTTTCTTTTTGTCATAATGACAAAGACCATCATATAACCAGCTGTCATGTCAATATTAATATGGCGTTAATTGTTATTTCTAACCTGTGACAAGATGGCTGGTTAGAAAAATTATTGAAGATTAACCATATATTGCCACAACAAGGTTTACTTTTTGTCATAATGACAAAGACCATCATATAACCAGCTGTCATGTCAATATTAATATGACGTTAATTGTTATTTCTCACCTGTGACAAGATGCCTGGTTAGAAAAATTATTGAAGATTAACCATATATTGCCACAAAAAGGTTTTCTTTTTGTCATAATGACAAAGACCATCATATAACCAGCTGTCATGTCAATATTAATATGACATTAATTGTTATTTATCACCTGTGACAAGGTGCCTGGTTGGAAAAATGATTGCAGATTAACCATGTATTGCCACAAAAAGGTTTTCTTTTTGTCATAATGACAAAGACCATCATATAACCAGCTGTCATGTCAATATTAATATGGCGTTAATTGTTATTTCTCACCTGTGACAAGATGCCTCGTTAGAAACATTATTGAAGATTAACCATATATTGCCACAAAAAGGTTTTCTTTTTGTCATAATGACAAAGACCATCATATAACCAGCTGTCATGTCAATATTAATATGACATTAATTGTTATTTATAACCTGTGACAAGATGCCTGGTTGGAAAAATGATTGCAGATTAACCATGTATTGCCACAAAAAGGTTTTCTTTTTGTCATAATGACAAAGACCATC
This sequence comes from Paralvinella palmiformis, assembly GCA_025642065.1. NCBI lineage: Eukaryota > Metazoa > Annelida > Polychaeta > Terebellida > Alvinellidae > Paralvinella > Paralvinella palmiformis. The sequence goes on along the minus strand of JAODUP010000874.1, from coordinate 16,202 downwards.
ATATAACCAGCTGTCATGTCAATATTAATATGGCGTTAATTGTTATTTATCACCTGTGACAAGATGCCTGGTTGGAAACATTATTGAAGATTAACCATATATTGCCACAAAAAGGTTTTCTATTTAGTAGCCATATGTTGGAAGATGGAGTTATTGTTTGTTTGTTGCTACGTTACCGTGTAGTTTGTTTGTCTATTTTGACTGATAATATTATTATTATGCTGGGTTCGCTTTAATGTAAGCACCCACCAAATGAAGCGCAAACACCCACAAATACACTTACTCGTCCTCTCAATACTCAACTAAACACACACACACACACATATACACACACACACACACACACACATATATATATATATATATATATATATATACACAGACGAACTTGTTTAACATACGATGGCTCTCTGAATCTTCATTCCAAAAGTAGTAGTAGTAATAATAGTAATAGTGGTGTTGGTGTTAATATAGTTTTAGTCGTAGTAGTAGTAGCAGTAGTAGTAGAAGTAGTAGTAGTAGTTGTTGTTAATATTGTTGTTGTTGTTGTCGTCATCGTTTCAGACTTTATTAGAAGGGAACCCATCAAATGGGCTATTTGATGTGAACTACAATAAGTAGTGCTTATAATGTGATTAGAAACGGTAAACCTTCGATATCACTTTACGACAAATACACCCGTCATTCGGTAACTATATCTCTTCACGATTAAAATTTACTTTCACTTTAAAAAAAATCCAATCTTCTCCTGTAATGTTGATTGACGGCTTAGGGACTGGTGAGACATTAGACATTAGACATTAGAAAAGTCCCCTGCAAAATAATCGCCCAGTGTTTGAATTCACGCTTCGAAATTATCTGTGTCAGTGCCTTATCCCACAAGGCGAACACACACACATCAAAATATATATAGTTACTTCAATAAATCTGAAGTAGAATGTTTTCTTAATTTCATAATAACTCAATAACAGCACCAAAAACTGTCAATCTACTTAACTGTGGGTAACATTTATTATAATAAAACTGTTGTTGTGCATTAAACAAATACTATCAGTGTCAACCTAAATCCATTAATTAAATCAACGTGTTAAATTAGTTTCTGCAGGAATTTGGTCATAACATTCCTGCTAGCAAATAAAATTAGCTTTTTTACTATTTAGACAAGTCGGAGTTTGTAAATATGGTAGTTTTAACCAAATTTTCACTGCCCTACCAAATATTCGAAACTTATATTTTTATTACCCCTCTTTATTACCTATTTCATCAATACAATAAGTGCATGTCTTGGTGCAGTTTTCATTAATGCATGATTCTCTAATCTGGAATAATGTGGACTTTTCCAATATCCACATCTAATTATTACCATAATATGATCCGCTGCTGCATGGTATCAACCTAACTTAATAGATTTTTTTTTCATAATGATAGTCGTTCTGTCACTGCTCGTACATTGGGTGATTCAAGAGTGGCAGATCATTTAAGGCCCACTTTTATTCTATGTCATCATATTTTAGCCAGTTTTTATATAATACATGTTTCATTCTCTATTTCAGTACAATCATGTATCCAAATCCTACATATCAACAATCATTCGGTAAATTATAATTATGTTGAGTCCTACTTTGTCAAAGCTCAAGTGTCAGGAGTGTAAAGATATATTTAGAATTATGATAGATATGTCTTCATCTTTAGAGTAGTTCCATGGGATCAATCTCAGATGAATTGACTTCATCAATTTCTAGACTTCGGATTAGTAAATTATGCACAATTTTCAAAATGAAGATAAAATATGTCATTTAAAATTAGCGTCATGTTTAATTTTAATCCGAGTGACTTCTATTGAGAAATTTCACCAAAGAACGTTGAATGTTATTAAATGGCATGATAAGTTTTGGTATTAATCCAACAATATAGTATAAACATCGAACAATGTTTAAATAACTAAATGCACCTCATATAAAGATCTACGAGTTGATATTCCAGGTAGTATTAGCTATACATCCGATATTATAATCTGATCCTGGTGAAACTGTTGGTGTGGAAATTCTCATGGGTATTTCTTGCTCATCAAGGGGACGTAAATGAAAGGCGTTAAAGCATTTGATTGCGTAATGGCCTCTCCTTCCTAGTCAAAATAAATCCATTAAACTTCAACTAAAAAGTCCAAGAAAGACTCAAATATACATATCTGATGAATCCGAATCATGACCCAAATGCAAAAGGAAAACAGTACAAAACTAAATGAAATAAAGAGAAAATAAAATTTTAAACCGTATGTAAAAAACGAAGTTCAGACTCTACAAATCTCCAATGATATATTACGTACCTGGTCGTGTACTAAAGATGAGATTTAAAATTTATGAACTGAAGTATTGGCACGCAAATTTATAACTAATATAACAATCCTCTTACACAGTGTATCCCTTGTTTCCCGGAATAAAATTCAAAATCAGAATTTTACTTCAAACTCTTAACTTGATCCAGCGGAGTTTTTATAGTAGCTAAGATTATTCTCCACATAGGAAATTAGTAATTAACGAAAAGTAAAGTTTTATGATGATTGCGATGATCAAATAATATAATCGGTATAGAATGTTCTCTTTTTGATAGAAATACTGATTCAAGTTATAATGCTTAGTAGACACAAATACCTCACAATGATTATATTAAACATGGTACAATAGATATTAGCTAAGTTGCATCAAAGGGGTATGGCATTTAAGCTTTTTTTTCACGGATTGTTACCTAACTTCTGAGATTTGACATAGCCAGTGTCTGGTCATAAGGCCAAGGTAGTAAGAATATTATAATAATTGGTCTAATTGTGAATTTAGTCAATATTTCCTATTTGTTCTGTGAAATTCTGCAAAGTTTATAGCAATTTCGTTTCTAGTTAATTTAATGCACCTCGAATGGATAAGATATAATTGTTTTACAAAATAAATCAATTTCTATCGTCGATTTTATTAACTGGAAAGTATGTTCTACAGAATAATATAATAGCAGTTTCTTGCAAATAAATTTGAAAATTAATGTCTTGGGAATTGAAAATAAATGGGAAAATATTCTTGAGATAGCTGATAAACTGGCACATCTATAAAAGTACAATAAATTAGTGCTTCATTACAGTTATTATTACTTAGAACTAAGAATCCAATCATTAATAAGGTTCTATTGTTCAATCGTTGTAACTATTATAATATTTTATTAGGCTCAAGGAGTCAGCTGAATGATGACTGTTCAGCAATCCTAAACACTTTGTTTCAGAATGAACATTAATTGTGTAATTTTAAGGTTACTAATTGTTAAATTGTGTGATAAACATTATAATCTAACATTCGTCATAACATTGAAGATACGTGAAAGTTAGTATATTTTTTCAGTCGATATTAATAATATATAAATGTAATGGCAAAAGACAAACACAAAACTTGCTAATGCTATCTTCCACTTCCAATTTCGTCCTGAAATAAGACAAATCAGCTTATTTAATAATGGCTTCAGAAAATTGAATACAAAACATCTTCATATTACAAAAGGAAAACAGACTGAAAACAGTTCTAACAATTCGAATATTTAAATTTAATTATGCCACAGTTTTTGACACTTTAATCAAATAAACTTTAGAAGTAACGAAGATAACGAAAGGAAAGGATGAAAAAAATCAACTAAATCTTTAAATCCTTTTACGACAGTAATTAAGACATAAATTGTGTCGGTCTTTAGCCAATGTCGATAGTTAGGGAATAATCTGGGTCGTTCTCAACCTATGTCACGACTCTTGACGGCAAGTCGTATTGAAGTAATAAGTCAGCGCTCCGATAGCATAGTAGTTTGAGAACTGCGCTAAAAACCTCATATTATAGTTTCAATCTACTCAAAGCTTCTGGATTTGTGGGATTTGTCCCAAGCGAGTGGCTCTGGGCAATTCTTTCTCAGTGTGATGATATTAAATAAATTACTCACTCATTCGTGAAAATAAATACTTGGACTAAATGTTTCCAAGATTTCTCAATAAAAAATAAGTTTAGTTAAATATGTTTTCATAAATAAAAGAATGACGACAGACTACAAAAGTGATTAATAAGAAATGACTCCAAATGGGATCATTTGTAGGAAGACACGTAGCTGCATAAATAACTGTATCAAGAAAACATTTATTATTGAGCACTGTGCGTAAATTCCTAAAGTACCGAAAATACATTTGCTTTATATTTCCCTGAGACGATAATGAGGTCTATGATGAAGATGGAGTTACTGCTATAGGTTATATTACGAGTACAATATCCAGATGAATTTCAGCAAAACAAAATATGTTTTCTTCGTTTCTTTCATTACATTTAAGATCAGCACCGGTAATTGCAGATCGAAAAACAAAACCTGATACAATTAGTCTCAAATAATGTGGAAAGGGGGAATATTATACACATGGAATGGCCAAATATGCCAGTTATTGAAAAGCTATGCTCAAAATGACTAACTTTAATACATACAACATTGATCAACAAATAAAACTATGTCTTTCCGAACTGTATATTTTTATTATACATGTGCAATATTAGAGTAAATTCTAGACTGGTGTATTACGCTCATAGTACACGTTGGTATCATATATTTCTTTATCTAAATGGTGTACAGATTTTATCATAGAAGAGAGCGGACGGGATACTAATCTAGAATTTATACATCCGCTATATCCAACCTCAAAAAACATATGAGCATTATTTTCCCAGTTCAAACATCTCTGACATATATTAGTTAGGACGGTTCATAAATAAATAGTTAATATCAACCTCAACCTCATCAAATTAGTATAGGAGTACTAAATAAGCAAATTGGTGCCAGTAATAAAAACAAATCGACGTAGCAACACAACTTCGCTTCGTACTCAAGCCACCTTTAATACGCAAGAAAGGACTGTATAATTGGTTATTAAATTGTATTACAAATATTATCCAATCTCTCTTTTATGCATCTTTGAACCAAATACTCGTCATTGTAGTCCTTATGGTACCTTGATAAGTCTTCGATTATGTTTGTCACTGGATGTTGAGGTAATAGAATGGATTACCGTACCATCAAAATATATATCATTACACTTGAGCGAGTACCATCCTTAGATGTCGACAAAGTATCCCGTCATTATTAACATTTTATTATTGGCCGATTGCTGATGTAGCGAGAAATAGAGAAAGTTATAGGGGGGAGACAGTTTGGCTCTCTGGTGCCATTCTGTGGTTTTGTTGGCCATCTGCAGAGAGTTTGTTGCGATCGTAAAAAGTGTTACAAACGATTATACACAATCTTTACCCGGAAGGAGCTGCATGTAGATGTTGACTTTTATCGGGTCAGTTCGATGATCTGAAAATCTATGATAAACGGAGACGCTAAACGGTACCATGATCCCTAAGGTCTATATATATACCGTAATTATCATCGCTTTGCCAAGTCTCTACAGATATAATGCACTTGGTGATCTCCACATGAAAATATTTTCACCACATCCTTATTTTCTTCTACTGTTATTTCGTCGATAGTTTCGTGAAAATGGTACTCACCATCCAGAACATAAACACATTTATGGCTGACCAGAATCTGTGATGGCAAACTGGGAAAATGTTTCAACCCCATTACTCTAGGGGTGGGGTGTGGGAGTGGGAAGCCGAAATGAGCTGACTGGAGACAATGAGGAGTTACCAGTGACATTTTGTCGGTTATCAGATGACGTCCTGATTACCATCATATCATGATAAATGGGATGCCGTGTCTGAAAGAAACATTAACACGCCGTATATTGGAAATTTATAGAAGACATGAACAGAAAAAGCGATCTATAAACACAGACAGCGTAACATATTGTAAACCATAAGTGCCATGGTTTTGGTATTTTTTTTAATCCTTCAAATATTCATCAATTATGTAACATACTGCACTAATATTGTAAGGAAACGCAGAATAAATATGAACCGCGTTGAAATTTTATTGACTTTAACATGATATTAGTAATCAGTAACAAGTTTATGACATTATGCGACAAAATAAATTAAATCAGTTTGTAAACAAGTCGTTTTGGATGATCGGATGATATATATGAGTGAGATGCTTCCTTACATTGTAATATCACTGGAAAGATCCTGTCTTGATTAATGAAGATGCTTCGTGGGAGGGGGGCTTTTATGACACGCCCATAGATACATAGAAAAAATATATGTTATGTATACATAGAAACGTATATTATATGTTGATGTACAAGTAAGCTAAAACGAAGAGATATAAATTATTATGAAGGCTGATAATAATATTATAACTTAATCAGGCATTGAAGCTAAACGGGGGAACTTCTATTTGTAATCTTGAGAACATCCTTTTCCATCGGCTAATTTCGCTACAAGAAAGCTGACAGACATATGGATATATATATATATATATATATATATATATATATATATATATATATATATGTTACATTATGTAAGGTAGTTATTTCGTATCATTGGCAACGAGGTTCCGGAAGACATCAAAATTTGTACCCCAGCTGATATATTATTTTTCAGTGACAAGTACTCCGTGACCATTTCAGCTCTATTGGTCGTTTCGGTATCATACATCGTTTGCCTGAAGATTGCAGACTTTCTTCCCTTCTCATTAGTGATAATTATATAGTAACATCGAGAAAACCGCTCAGCTAAGTAGTCTCAATTCGAGTTACACTATTTTGGTACCATAAGATGTCATTGTGATAAGTGTCAATCGATTTAATCCATTATCTTGTCTGTCACCAAATATGGTACAGAAGAGCTATCTTTATTTATGCTAATAAATCGGTGTATTTCATTCTCAATCGGAAGAATCATCAGTGCCATCAAATGTTCTGAAGGTCATGAAGTTATCTATAAACGAAGTGTTCATTTCCAGTTAATATTTTCAGACTGTGACTTTGATGCTGCCGTTAATTCTGATCTTATTCCGGATATCTATTACAATTATATTGTTATCAGAGTGACATTTATATTGTTATCAGATGTGAATGGGAGAGGATTGTATTTAGCACTTGTCACAGATGGAACATATTCAGGATGGGATACTTTTCAAGTAAATATACCTCAGCGATAGGTATGATTCGAACCCTAACCCTGACCTACATGAGATGTGATTTACGAAATAAATAACATAATCTTATGCGATAAGTTTCAAAGGGAAATATATTATTGGGGTATATCGCTGTATGTCGCTGTTTTCACGTTTGTGTTGTTGTTTGTTGAATGTGTTCTTTTATCATTCGGAGTTAGTTGCTCAAATTCGTCTGATACATCCCACAAGCCACGTGATATGTATACAAAGTACATATTTTTCTTACCAATCTGTGACAAGATGGCTAGTTAGATAAATGAGTCATGATTAACCATATATTGCCACATAATGTTTTTGTTTTGGTCAACAGTGGCATAGACCATCATATAACTAGCGGTCGTATCAATACTAATATGGCTAAGAGGCTCATCCTGAATCGACAAATTTATTTTCTACTTAGTAGCCATGTGTTGTAAGATGGAGTCAGTGTTTGTTTGTTGCTATGTTACCGTACCGTGCTGTTTGTTTGTCTCTTTTGACTGATATTTGTTAATCTTTATGCTGAGTTCGAGTAGACCAATGCAACAAACAATCACCATTGATGTAAACACGCAACAAATCAAGCATAAACACCCACACATACACTCACTCATGCTCTCAACACTGAACTAAACACACACACACACACAACACACACACACACACAAAATATATATATATATACATATATATATATATATATATATATATATATATATATAATATATATATATATATATATATATATATATATATATATATATATATAAAAACACTTTAACTAGTACTTGTAACTATTGTTGTTGTTGTTGTTGTTATTGTTATTGTCGTCATCGTAGTAATGTAGATTTATCAGACTTTACTAGAGGGAACCCATCAAATGCGCTATTTGATGTAAACTACAATAAGTAGCGCCTATAATGTTATTAGAAACGTTAAACCTTCGATATCACTTTACGACAAATACAACCGTCATTCTGTAACTTTATCTCTTCACGATTAAAATTTACTTTCACTTTAAAAAAATCCAATCTTCTCCTGTAATGTTGATTGACGGCTTAGGGACTGGTGATACATTAGACATGTCTCAGCATGAAAGGTCCCCTGAAAAAAATCGCCCAGTGTTTGAATTCACGCTTCGAAATAAATTATCTGTGTCAGTGACTTATTCCACAAGGCGAACACACACACACTCAAAAACACACACAGACAAACGCATAATTTATCAGACAAATCTGTTGTGGCACGATTCCGCCTGCAATAAAAAGTAGCGAGTCGACATCGTACTAAAATTAATTGATTTCTGCCATAAAATGGCATTCATCAAAATATATAGATGTATTTCAATAAGTCTGAAGTATAATATTTCTTTATTGTTATAATAGCTCAATAACAACACCAAAACCTTTAGCCACGAAACCATGAAAAAAGAAACAAGAAAAAGGCCTAGACAAACAATATCATAAAAAAACAATGCTATTTATATATATATATATATATATATATATATGCATGAAAATTTATTAGAAAAGATAATAAAGATAATGTCCTTTATGGTGTTTTTTTCTTTCTTCATATTTAAACTGTTCAATATATTCTCAAATAATACAATCTACTTAACTGTTGGTGACATTTACTATAATAAATACCTTTGTTGTGCATTAAACAAATACTATCAGGGTTAAACTAAAGGCACTAATTATATCAACGTGTTAAATGAGTTTCTCCAGGAAATTGGTCACAACATTCCTGTTGCTATTCCAAAATTGTTATTTTTATTGCCCATTTTTGTTACTGGCTTCAGCAAGTCTTGGTGCATTTTTCATTAATATGTGCATCTCGAATCTGGAGTCATTTGAACTTTTCCAATATGGACATCTAATTATTATCATAATATGGTCGGTTGTTTAGCGCTGTTGTATGGCATCAACGTAACATAACAGATCATTCAAGGGTGACAGGTCATTTAGGGCCAGTGTTATTTTATGCTATCATATTCTAGCCAGTTGTTATATGACACGCTTCATTCTATATTTCAATACACTCCTGTACCAAGATCCTACATATCAACAATCATTCAGTGAATGATCATATATGTTGAATCCAACTTTGTAAAAGCTCAAGTGTCGGGAATGTAAAAATATATTTATTATTATGATAGATATTTTTCCATCTTTATAATAGTTGCATGGCATCAATCTCAGATGAATTGGCTTCCTCAGTTTCTTCACATCAATAAATTATGCACAATTTTTAAAATGAAAAACCAATATATTATTGATAATTGGCATCATGTTTAATTTTAATCCAAGTGACTTATAGTGAGAAATTTTGAATAAGAACGTTGAATGTCATTAAATGGCATGATAGGTTTTGGTATTGATCCATCAATGTAGTACCAAAATCGAACAACGTGTAGATAACTAAATATGCCTCATGTATAGCTCTATAAAACGTTGATATTCCAGTTATTATTAGCGATACCTCTGACATTATTATATGATCATGATGATAATGTTGATGTGGAAAATCTCATAGGTATTTGTTTATAATCAAAGGGTCTTAAAAGAAAGACATTAAATCATTTAATTGTCCAATAGCCTCTCCTTGCTAGTCAAAGGAAATCCATTAAACCTCAAGTGAAAAGACCAAGAAAGACTCTAAATATACATATATGACATATCCGAATGGTGAACAAAATGCAAAAGGAAAAGAGTACAAACTGAATGAAATAAAGAGAAAAATAATATTCTAAACCGTATATATAACAACAAAGTTCAAACTCTGCAAGTCTCCAATAATATAAGTACCTGGTCGTGTACTGCAGATGAGATTTAAAAATTATGAACTGACATATTACCAAACAAATTGATAAGTAATATCGCAATAGTCTTATCCCTTGTTTCCCAGAATAAAATGTTACTTCAAATCCTAGCTTGATCCAGACGAGGTTTTAAAGTAGCTAAGGTTAATCTGTACATAGGAAATTAATAATTTAAACAAAAATCAGTTTCATGATGATTGTGATGATCAAATGATATTAATCGGTATAAATTGTTCTATTTTTCGTAGAAATAGTAATTCAAATGATAATACTTAGTAGACACAAATACCGCACAGTGATTATATTAAGCATCGTACAATAGACATTAGCTAAGTTGCATTAAAGGGGTAGGGCAAGTAAACTTGGGTATTTTTTCCGGAGTACAAGCTAACTCTGAGATTTGACATGGTCAGTGTCTGGTCAATGGCTAAGGCAAGAATATTATCATAAATGGGCTAAATGTGAATTTAGCACTATTTCCTATTTCATGTGAAATTCTGCTAAATTTGCAGTAGTTTTTACTCCTAGTTAATTTAATGCACCAAAAATTAGCAAGTTATAATTATTTTGTATATCAGCTCAAATAGATTATTTTCTAATTAAATCACGTGATCAGCATCACGTAGGGCTTACCTTCTGTCAACAGTATAGCGCATCTGTAGAATGTGATATGGAAAAGACCTTATTGATTTAAGGTAAACATAGTTGTTCATTACACGTAAAAAACAAGCATTTACTATTATATTATATATGAGGATAATTGTAGTTAGAATATTGCAGAGAAACTTCGCAATAAATGTTATTTATTTCTATTTATGGTTCAACAAAAACATTTGAAACAAACAAAATATATTCGTTTATAAATCAAACGTTCTTGATCGTTTCTGAACTAGAAAAACTATTAAAATATAACTTTATTTTGCTTTTTCACTGCTAAAATGTTTGTATATGATTCCACTAATCTCGCCAGAAAATATTTTTACAAAGAAAATCAATTTCTATCGTCGATTTTATCAACTGGAAAGCTTGTTCTACAGACTAATAGATTTTCAGTTTGTAGGATATCAGATTGAAAATTAATGACTTGTGGAAATGTTGATTGCCATTATATTGAGAATTAAAAATAAATGACAAATTATTTCTTCAAAAGTGAATTAAAAATATATACTTCTAAACAGAAGTATCATTGTTGTCAGTAGTTTTACAAAGACTATGAAAAAGCTGATAAACTGGCACATAAAGATCTATAAAGGTACAACAGATTAATGCTTTTTTACAGTTAAGCATCTTCGAACTAATAATCCAATCATTAAGAAAGTTTTATTGTTCAATCATTGTAACTATTATAATATTATAGTAGGTTAAAAGTGTCATTTGAATTATGACAGTTCAACAAACCTAAACAGTCTTTACAGAATGAACATTAATTTTGTATTGTTACTTATTGTTAAATTGTGTAATTAACATTATATTCATCACAACAATAATCTACCATTCCTATTAAAATAGAAAATACATGAAAGTCAGTTTATTTTTCAGTCGATATTCATAATATATAAATATTACTGAGGGCGATTAATTGTATAATCTAATGTATTAAAGATGGGGTGTTTTAATATATGTATTCATATATAATGACAAAAGACAATCACAAAATTTGCCAATGCCATCTTCCACTTCCAATTTCGTTCTGAAATAAGACAAATCAGCTTATTTAATAAAGGCTGCAGAAAATCGAAAACAAAACATCATCATATTACAAAAGAAAAATTGTAAACAAATAAACGCTAGAAGTAATGAAGATCCCGAAAACAAAGCATGACAAGGGTCAACCACATCTTTAAATACTTTTACGACAATTATTAAGAAATAAATTATGTCGGTCTTTAGCCAATGTCGATAGTGAAGGAATCATCTGGGTCGTTCATAACTCAAGTCATGACTGCTGAGTTGTTACAGAACTGCGCTGAAAACCTGTGGCTAGATTTCGTATTGACTCAAAGTTCCGGAATTTGTGGGAGTTGTCCCAAGTTAGTGGCGATGAGAAATAGGTTCCTAGTGTGAATAATTTAAATGAATTACTGACTAATTCGCGAGAAAAAAATTTGGACTGAACTTTTTCAAGATTTCTCAATAACAAACAAGTTTAATTAAATAAACAAATTACAACATTGATCAATATTGAAATTGTAGACTGGTGTATTACGCTCATAGTACACGTTGTTAACTTATGTTTCTTTATCTAAATGGTGTAACAAGTTACTACTCTCGAAGTAAGTTATACATCCGCTATATACAACCTTAGGAAGCCTATCAGCATTATTTTCTCTGTCCAAACATCTCTCACACACATTAGTTAGGATAGTTCATAAATAAATAGTTAATATCAAACTCGTCAAATTAGTGTTGGTGTAAATAATACGCAAATTGATCCCAGTAATAAAAACAAATCGACGTAACCACAACATTTCTCTTCGTGCTCAAACTACTTTTAATATGCAAGAAAGGGGCTATACAATTGGTTATTTAATTGTATTACAAAAGTCATACAGTCTCTCCTTTATATATATTTGCACCAAATCGCCAAAGTATCCCGTCATCATTTATATTTTAATAATGGCCGATTGCTGATGTAACGAGATATAGAGAAAGTGATACAGGGGAGATATATGGGGGGGGGGCTGTCTCTCTAGTGGCATTATGTGCTTTTGTTGGCTAATCCTCATACGTTTCCATTCATCACTATGTGAACTTTCTTTCATGCCTAATTTAGCGTCCCTAAGTATATAAAGCTAGGAGTGGTGGGATCTAAATTAAAGCGCCTATCCACTTGATGAATTTGACCCATGGTCGAGAACAGCGGATTTCAGGCAGATCTCCGATACTGCGAATGACACGTCGGGATTATAATAGCTATACATTTAGCACATTTCCTATATCAGTGTAATCTAATTACTCATAACATAGGAAAAACTCTGCTCGCAGCTTAATACCCATGGAGATACCTGCCGGAGTAACAAATGACTCCAGGAGTATAAATCTACCAAGCAGCATTCTATGAATTAATAGGTCGTTTCGCCAGACCACATAAGTGGACAACAATATAGAATCTACATAATACATAGCAAAGCTAATAGACTCAAACATGTCGTATTAACGACATAACTTTCTTACACTGGTGTAATAAGGAATCTGGATGGATATAGATAAGATATCTGGCACGGGCAATGTGCGTTTAAGGGTTCATATAAAGAGGCAACAGGCAAAGAGCATCAACATATCTAAACATCTTTCGAGACCTACCTCCATAAATCTAAATACAAATACAACTATACATACATTAATCTAAAAATAAAATGTTCCATACATCAACATATTGATAGATGTATGCGTATACCTATGCATGTGTCTGGTCTACTCATCAGCCTGTGGAAACCAACTAATTCGCTTTTCGTACACGACAAATATGTCACGCCCACGGGAAAGCGGCTACATGCAGACTACGTACAAAAAGCAGAAGAAAATAGAACATACCATTTGACACCACAGCTCGCAGTAAACAACGCGTGTGTGTGGTTCAATAGCGACTTAGTACATACATATGGTAACTACTTTGAAACCACAGTTTTCATTCAACGGTAATTATCTGTGGTCCATAAGAAACCTTTATAAAAAGCATTTACGCAACTCAGATGCTGACCTCAGCTTCATTCTGGGTTCGAATAACTAAATAAATCCTACCTATATTAACCAGATACACGTCCGATTAGTCTGGCTTCGAAGTTCTTTCTTCTCTAACCTAAGTGAAAGTTACGGCTTTTATAGACTTTCAGCACGTTAACAAACATTACAGTCTGTCGACCACGTGAGAATGTACACTAGCTCAGTATGGAATCATTAAACTGATTTAGTTAAAATAAAAAAAAGGGGTACAAACCCACAATGGATTATATTACTGGACTAGAACGAAATATCGTCTCAAACCTGAGTAAATACTATGATTTACTCGAACCTAACAGCTAATCCTCATACGTTTCCATTCATCACTATGTGAACTTTCTTTCACGCCTAATTTTGCGTCCCTAAGTATATAAAGCTAGGAGTGGTGGGATCAAAATTTAAAAGGGCCTACCCAAACTTAAACTTTTTCCCCATTTTGAGAACAGCAATTTCAAGCAGATCTCCGATACTGCAAACGACACGTCGGGATTATAATAGCTAAACATTTAGCAAATTTCCTATATCAGTGTAATCTAATTACTCAAAATTTGGGGGGAAAAAAACTTTTTGTCCGCAGTTTAATACCCATTCAGATGCCTGCCGGAGTAAGAAAGACCCCAGGGGGATAAATCCATCAAGCAGCATTGTATGAATTAATAGGTCATTTCCCAGACCACATAAGAGGAGAACAAAAAAGAAATTTTAAAAATATATAGCAAAGCTAATAGACTCAAACATGTCGTAAACAACATAACCCTTTTTTAATTTATGTAATAAGGAATCTGGATGGATATAGATAAGATGTCTGGCACGGGCAATTTGTGTTTAAGGGTCCATATAAAGAGGCAACAGGCAAAGAGCCTCAACATATCTAAACATCCTTCGAGACCTACCTCCATAAATCTAAATTCAAATATAACTATACATACATTAATCTAAAAATAAAATATTCTATATATCCACATATTGATAGATGTATGCGTATACCTATGCATGTGTCTGGTCTACTCATCAGCCTGTGGAAACCAACTAATTCGCTTTTCGTACACGACAAATATGTCACGCCCACGGGAAAGCGGCTACATGCAGACTACGTACAAAAAGCAGAAGAAAATAGAACATACCATTTGACACCACAGCTCGCAGTAAACAACGCGTGTGTGTGGTTCAATAGCGACTTAGTACATACATATGGTAACTACTTTGAAACCACAGTTTTCATTCAACGGTAATTATCTGTGGTCCATAAGAAACTTGTAAATTAAGCATTTAGACAACTCAGATGCTGACCTCAGCTTCATTCTGGGTTCGAATAACTAAATAAATCCTACCTATATTAACCAGATACACGGCCGATTAGTATGGCGTCGAATTTCTTTCTTCTTTAACCTAAGTGAAAGTTATGGCTTTTATAGACTTTCAGCACGTTAACAAACATTACAGTCTCTCGACCACGTGAGAATGTACACTAACTCAGTATGGAATCATTAAACTGATTTAGCTAAAATAAAAGCAAAGTAGCAATACTGCACAATGGATTATTACTGGACTAGAACGAAATGTCGTCTCAAACCTGAGTAAATACTATTTATCAACCTAACCTAATCCTCATACGTTCCCATTTCATCACTATGTGAACGTTTATTCAAGCCTAATTTAGCGTCCCTAAGTATATAAAGTTAGGAGTGGTGGGATCTAAATTAAAGCGCCTATCCACTTGATGAATTTGACCCATGGTCGAGAACAGCGGATTTCAGGCAGATCGCCGATACTGCGAACGACACGTCGGGATTATAATAGCTATATATTTAGCACATTTCCTATATCAGTATAACCTAATTACTCATAATATAGGAAAAACTCTGTCCGCAGCTTAATACCCATGGAGATGCCTGCCGGAGTAACAAATGACTCCAGGTATAAATCCGCCAAGCAGCATTGTATGAATTAATAGGTCGTTTCGCCAGACCACATAAGAGGAGAACAATATAGATTCTACATAATACATAGCTAAGCTAATAAACTCAAACATGTCGTAATCATGACATAACTTTCTTACACTGGTGTAATAAGGAATCTGAATGAAATAGATAAGAGGTCTGGCACGTGCAATGTGTGTTTAAGGGTCAATATAACGAGGCAACAGGCAAAGAGCCTCAACATATCTAAACATCCTTCGAGTCCTACCTCCATAAATCTAAATACAAATACAACTATACATACATTAATCTAAAAATAAAATATTCCATACATCAACATATTGATAGATGTATGCGTATACCTATGCATGTGTCTGGTCTACTCATCAGCCTGTGGAACCAGCTAATTCGCTTTTCGTACGCGACAAATATGTCACGCCCACGGGAAAGCGGCTACATGCAGGTACGTACAAAAAGCAGAAGCACGTAAAACATACCATTTGACACTACAGCTCCAGTAAACAACGCGTGTGTGGGTTCAATGGCGACTTACTACATACATATGGTAACTACTTTGAAACACAGTTTACATTCAACGGTAATTTTCTGTGGTCCAAAAGAAACCTTTA
>JAODUP010000873.1:0-168232 GCA_025642065.1 Paralvinella palmiformis | reverse complement strand
ATAATAAAAAATATAACAAGACACAACTAGGCCACCATATTATGTATATGATATTTTTAGTATGACCATCTTGCTATGCTAACATCATAACAATAGACGTCTATTCTGTTCTGAATGTGGCGGGTATGATTTATCTGTAAAACTCAAATAGATTGAGTAAAAAACTGGCATCACTGAGTAAACTGATTGAAACGGCGTTCTTTAACAACATAGAAACTTTCCATTTACCGCTTAACATAGTATTCGTCTGTATTCGCCATCGGCGTTTTCTTTTACAGATAACAAAGAAGCAATTTTCAATGCTTGGTGTACAGGTCATTCTCTCGTCTATCACATCCGAAAAACGTGTGCTTGTGGAAAGGATGGTGAGTTTCCGAGTTCGGTGAATTTTAGTTATGTTTCGTGGACTAGTTTTATGGGAGTCTTTTTAATAAATAATAAATGCACGTTTCCCTGGATACGATATTTAGTGAATCCATGAAATGGGCACTGTTCTCACAAGACAAGATTATGATCAATATGGCAAACACAACATTGAAAACACATGATAATTTGCTAATACAGATTATATATATATATTGTGTGTGTGTGTGTGTGTGTGTGTGTGTGTGTGTGTGTGTGTGTGTGTGTGTGTGTAGAAACTATACATGGTGTTTGATTATATTGTTCACAGTAACTGTGGATCTGTGCGATTTAGAAGGAAACATACAACATTTATCAAACAGACTCTCTGATTATGCTAACACCTATATGGATGGACGAAATACCTACATTCTTGTGAAAGTTGATAGTAAGTAAAAGAAAGGGACAATATGGCACGAAATACTGAGTATACACACATACACACACACACATACACACATACGCGTATCTGTATGTATGTGCATAGATCTTGATTGTTACATGGATACTCTCACTTTTCAGAACAAAGTGACAATGAATCAGATAATTACAGCTTCTTATTAGAAGACATAGACACACTTCATCCAAATGTATCCGGTAAGTGATGATAATTACTGCCAGAAAAATTCAATAATTTATCATATATAATCACAGGCTGCTCCGATGACTCAGTGGAAAGAGTAGTGCGCTACAAACATCCCGGTTGTGGGTTCGAATCCGGGATATTTCTCTAGAGAGTCACCCCTCGTAGCAAACCATTTCGGCCCTCAGGTGTGACAAGAACCGAGATTAAACACACTACTCACCCACTCGTATCTATGCGTATTAAAACTTGTAATTAGTAACACGCAGATCGAAATCCGAGATGCCTTCAGTGGCTTCATGCAAGTGTACCGAAGTCTGAAAAATTTAAAACCTCCAGAGAGAATCGGCCACCAAGTCCATCGATCATGTTAAGAGCAGAATTATGAATCGTTGATAGATAAATATCGTTTCCAATATTTCATACACTATGATACTACGGAAACAATAAATATGTTGCAGCGGAGTAGTGTGGGTTATGGTCACCCTGTGCGGCATTCAAATTGAGAATCCCCTTTCTTAACGTAACACACCTTCGACTGCAGCAAACACACGTACATACAAGTATTTACCCAGGCGGCACGGGAGACTACGCGACTACAAATGGTGCCAACTTTAAAATTTATCCATTTGGGAAAAGAACCATTCCCCCAAAAGTTATTAAATTACAGGAAAGTGACGAAATTATAGATCTGCAGCCCCCCTAAAGTAGCCTCCCTTCGCGGTCTACACACCCGCACACTACGCTACGCCACTGATAAGTTGAGAAGTCCACACACAATACTTGCAATAACAGGTCCTATTGTCTCAGCGTTACTAACACTCCATATTGACCTTACCTAAATATCTTGGGCTGCAATTAGACAGCCATGCCAGTAATTATACAATAATTGTAAAGCAAACAGTATTTAATCCTCAACCTGTCACTCATTTACTGTGTGCATGGCTAGTCAAAACGAGGTAGGACTTGGTAAAGCTGCCAGAAAGTGGTCACCTTAACATCAATAACATAAAGCGGCGTTTTGCCTCCGCGAGAAAGCTCTTAAAGGCCTACTGGGTCAAAATAACAGTTTACAAACGTATGTGACCGTGCTTCACAACGCCCGCAAGAGTGTATGCGCCCTGACATCTAGCGAATGCGATCGGCGGTCGTGACGTCACTACAGGAGCTTTCGTTCGAAAATCTATATACCATAATTTTAATGTTGCAGAAAAGCTGAAACGCCTGCAAGATTCGGCGCCGCACGATAGGAGACGAGAGAGGGGCAGAATGACCTGGGGAGCGATGCGAGCAATGACCAGAGTGTCGTCGAGGATTAGCAAATCGAGAGATAACCCACGCCGAAGCTCGCGCGACGTCTCCAAGTCATGACTCCCCGTCTGGATCGACGTAATAACGGCTGCGATGCCGTCGTGGTGCTAATCCTGCCAGTTTCTTCGCCCATCGATGTCTGTTCGTTCTGTGCCAACGGGCAATCGGCTTCCGAAAGAAGAACTATGCCTTTCTTGTTCTCGAGGGAATGACGCTCGCCGTGAATAAAATAAAATTGATCATCGATTAATTCGACGGCGTCAATTCCTTAGTTCTGTTCGTCGTGTTTATTACGTGAATGCTCACAATTCGGCTTTTAATCAATGTATCTTCGCTGTCGTCATTTTGGTAAAATAAAGCTGGTGTATCCTAGTATAAAGTATGCGTTTATAAGTCAACCCGAATGTGTTGTTTATGTATGTGTGTAATTAAATGGATGACAATTCTACCTACATTAACTTAGTTCAAGCCGAAATCATAGTCGTTAAGTAATTGTTATTTTTTGGGTGTCTACATACTAGGCACTATCGATGTATTTTAGATGAATTTCGATTTGTTAAAAATGACTAACAAGTCAAATGAGCGTGAGAAAAGGAGAAAAGGAAACACAAAGAAGCCGGCAGACGTGCATGAATGCATTTGCACAAGAATATATACACATACACACTTCGGACGGTAGCAATTAGCAAATGACTACTATTATTTATCGTTTTACGTCAAGGTGATTAGGCCCAATGAGTTATTATTTTATATCATAAACAAAACCCGATTAATGTTGTGTATTAACTGATACAAGACCGTAAGCTACGTAAGGCACCAAGCTGATTAGGGTGAAGGAAGTTCGTGACTGCCGGAAGTAATTTATTATACGCCACAATCCTCTCAGCCCAGAAACCAGTAACGATTCACCGGGAGGAGGGGGGAAATGCGAAAAACAACAGTTCTACATTATAAGCCCTGCAGATAACAGGCATCTAAATTAATAAAAACTGTGTGTCTGTGTGTGTGTGTGTGTGTGTGTGTGTGTGCACGCGCATGCGTACATTCGCCAGGTGGCAGCACTTTATAGTTGCTAGCAAGTGTTCCAGGTTATTCAATTCAATCAATTTATTTCAGAATATAAAATTCCATATACTTATGAATTATGATACAGTGAAGTGTATACTACACATAACAAAATATAAACAAATTATAAATAAATTTCTTAATAAGTTTCTTTTCAACACACACGCACGCGCGCGCGCGAATGTTGGTGTTTGTTTGTGTGTCCGCGTGGAGCGATGCGCGACTTCGAAGTTTTTTTTCGAATAAGAAGATTTTCAGCACATTTTCCCACCAACGAAATAAACGACAGACGGCGTTAGTAGTTCAAAGCAAAGAAGAGCACCGTTCAGCAAATAATCGATTCCTTTCATGCACAAATATAACCCATCGATTACGTATTGGCATTTACCGAAGCGGAACCAGCCACCAGGAGTTATAGCCTCATTTGACCCACACACCATATGGTCGGATTAGGTCTCTGCTCCTAGGTGTAGCGTGACTTAATGACCCGTGAAGTAAACCTGTTTATTATTAAGGGCAGACGAAAATAATCCCGTTGATGTTGGCCCATCGGTAAATATTCCATTTTAAGATTATAAGTATACGGGTTGACAACTGGAACGTATGCTTATTTAGAGATGATCCGGTTTGTAGTGGACTCCGGATCCAATTATCATTGCTGTAGCATAAATTTAGATAAGTTTCTTCCAGTTCAGGATATCCAAACGTCCACCGAGCGTAAATACGCTGACGAAAACGACAATGTGGGTAGGGAGAGGTTTCAACACCTTCAGGGACTACACATTTCCTAACCCTGTAAAGGTTGCCGTTTTACGGCCACTTTTATGCACGCGGTAGGCGCCAGAGGTGATGAGGCGAAGTTAAAGATTAAACACCATTCGGACATACGCCGGCCAGAGGTTTGAGCCAGGTGTTAAATGTCTATGACCACCTCCCCTATACCAGTTAGGACAAGGAGTCGGGTCAAAATCAAAATCAGGGCGCCTCCGTGGTCTAGCGGTAGCGTGTTGGACCGCAGATCATTACCACCCGTGTTCGAATCTCGGCGTGGGCATATCTGAAGGTTGTTTCATCTTTGACTTCGCTTCATTACCTTTGAAGGTCGCTCGGGCCATTTAGCCTACCTTGTGCACAAAAGTGGATGTAAAACATCAATCATCATCATCATCATCGGGTCAAAATCAGTCTTTATAATTGCCACACTTGTGTTAGATGGTTGATAGTACCGTTCTCAATCAAGGACACATTAGTGCTTGTAAATACAAGTATCACAAAACAGTTTATGTAATTAAGTGGAAGCTATTTTATTTCGGCAAATCACGGATCATTTAGGATCATTTAGGATCATTTAGGATCATTTAGGAGACTAGCTGATTTATGGAATTTCAAATTTGGCTCAAGATGTAAACAATGGCGAAGGACTTTATGTAACAAGATTTTAGTTTTCGTTCCATGGAACTAATTGTGTATATGTGGATATGTGTGTGTGTGTGTGTGTGTGTGTGTGTGTGTGTGTGTGTGTGTGTTAGCTGTGTATAATGAATCCAGAGCGGCGAGGGTATGGATAAAGTCGACGAAGCGTCATTTCCATAGCAACCAAACTGTCAAAGTCTGTTGGCAGGAAAAAATCATGTCAACTGACGAGAGTAGGCCATGAAATAAACGAATGATACTCTTATTTTATAAATCATTTATAGAAAATAATCAACAGAGACAGCTTCTGCTAGAACTTAAAAAAAGGTAGACTACATTAACTCCATATATCCATAGATATCTAATCCTTATTTATTGACGGTTATTTTACAAATGCCAACATTATATCAGAAATTATATTTTATGACGTATATAAACAATTATCTGATCATTGTTGACTGACTCTGTTTAATCCAGTGCAAATTAATATTAATTTTACGACATTATTACATCTTCCCGTTGAGTTTATACGTCGTGTATTGTACGATAGTTGTCAGTTATAATTTCAGTTTTAATTAATTAATGGTATCGTGTGTATAAAAAATGACGACATATCGTTGACATTCGATTAATCCCATAGTCCTTACGGTCAACTGAACTCGGTGCTACCCGTTAGCTCACGGGAATCCCCCCCCCACCTCATCACCATCACCATAAATATGTTATTGTTATCGGGAAATGCCGAAGTGAGCTCCGGTGGCCTAGCGGTTAAGCACTCGGCACTTGGTGGCAACGGTCGCAGGTTCGAACCCCGTAAGAGGTCGAAACTTTTCCAGGGATTAATTTCTCGGCTCACTACATCGTGGGTGGCTGACCACGTTAAATGGCGCTGCCGTCTCCACTGAATTATTTAAAATAAAGGGGGACGTTCAAAACCCCCCTGAGGACGTAAAACACTCTGGCAGTGACCACCCTCAGGGTATTTCGGCTCCATCTTTCCGTACTGCTCCCCTGTGAGTGGTGGGGGAGGAGATTTCTCAACCACTCCAACATAGAGGCTGTGCTGATTAAGCGACAGCCTGGGGATTCTCCCCAAACAACAAAACCAAACCAAACCAAATGCCGAACAATATATCTGATAAAAGAAACATTATTGTTAAAAGATGACAAAGGTGAGGAGATGTCCTTTAAACCTCCACTGACGGTCGATGTTTACATGATGGGAAGACATATGAATATATGAAAGATAATCTCAACACGCTACTTGATGGGATAGTTAGGTATGTACTTAGTAGAGAATATGCGATAAACGTGTCAAATCGATTGCGACTCTTATTGATCGTGTGTATTAATTAAGGCAAAGTGCGCTGAAAATGTCGAAATCTCTTCTTATTCGGAGTAATTCTTCTTCCATACTAAGTGGATGGTGGCACAGCAGAACTACACTAGGTCAGTGTACAAAATACTTTATCTGTACAATACCCAGTAAATATCTTCAGCTATCTCTTTCGTGTTTATCTAGTCACCTCTAAAGGTAATGAGGCGAAGTCAAAGATGAGACGCCCTTCGGACATGTCCACGCCCAGATTTGAACGAAGGTGGCTGAGATCGGTGGCCAACCGCACTACCTGTTAGACCATATAATCATTATAAACCTAATATAATTGATTGGCTATCGGAATGAGTAATGCTAAATAGTTCACGAGTACAGTCATAATGCAAATACAATCATAATGACAACCTATAATAGGAAAAACGTCTTTATTGTAGTTTTCATTCACTCATTTATTATGCATTTCAATAGAAAAACTATCATACACAGATTAAATTTAAATGTTTAATCGGTTACGGAAATTACATTTGAATTTACAAGAAACAAAAAGGTTTGATAAATTATTTAATTTTGTTAGAATTATGTTCATTTTGATCACGGGTACGTCCGGCCATTTCCTCCACATGCAATATCTGATATATATATATATATATATATATATATATATATATATATATATATATATAATATTTTCAACTATTTTCTTTTGTTTTATTTTAGGATAGTAAATTGTCAATATGCATGTTCTGCGTCATAAGTTGATAAAACGTATACGTAAGGTATTAAGATAATTCCACATTGTCAGATGTAGATAGATGCTTTGTAAAATCCCTATTTATACATTCTTAGGTGTTCGTCTACTAGATGAATCAGTGTTATCAATTAAGTGTATTCTGAAGAAAAAAAACACCAGGAAGGAAGGAAGCTTTAGAAATGTTTACTCTCGATAATGGATCACAGGAAAGGTTACTTGAAGTTTTTGCTTTTTACAGCTGAGGTGACGCAGTTTGCTGATATATTAAGTTTACCATGTTTACATATATCAAATAATAAAAAAAATCCGTAGAATCGGCCAAAATACAATTCTTTTTCGTAGATTGGAAAAAAAGTGTCAAAAATCCGTTTAACACGTTTTTTTCCGTAAACTGGGCATCCCTGCCATAGTCTTTTCTGAAAATGTCGTCTCACGTGGGATCATTACTTACCCGACACACGTGTTCACCGGACACGTGGAAACTATCAACAATAACAACACATCCCATGCGTTGAAGTGAATACTTCGCGCTCGCTAATTGGTTTATTTTAAGATGGTGGCCTTACCAGTTACCATAGAATGAATATATTGAATGTTCCGTCACTAACATAGCTATCTACAAATGACCGTAATATTCAACTTTGTTTCGCCTCACTCTCTGCCTTATTCACACTCTGATGAGTACCGTTCAGAGGCTTGGTTGTGCCTGCGGCCAAATCCGACTCCTTGAATATATACCACAAGACTCAAGTATAGGGCCTAGTACTGAGAAATGTGAGAAAGGAAAACATCTTAAATATGTGAAAACAGATGAAATAAACTTTTTATTCAAATTAAATATAAATCGGTGACATTAATTCTGTACGATTCCCCAGATGAAATAGCTTGTCAGAAAGCACTTTAATTACTTTATTTTTTATATCAGTTTTTTATTGGATGCCCCTCGAAATGGATGCTCAGAGACGCGTCCCCCACACTTTCCCCCTTCAGCACCCTACTGACACTGTTGATGTGGAAGCATCCATCCGTAATTTGAGTATATTCCTGTTTGGACTTAATTCGTTCCACCTCAGTGAATTCATCCATGAAACGAACGCGACATAATTACTACAAACGCCATCTAACTGGGTCACGTTGTCTTCAAATGCCTGAAGTGTCTGACAGGCATAAATACCATAAATTAAACGTAAACAGGTAAAACTAATTATCATTGGTGAGAAGCTATTTAACTATCTATAAATAACTGTAATTATTGTAATTGTAATTTACTGGAGAGGTCTACATTAAACTGGCAGTATTCTTAGTCGTTATGATATTTAGTAGTAACCAAGAACACTATGTGAGAGGTCCACAATCTGCCTGGAATGGAATTATTTAAGCGGAGATCTACTTATACATTTGATTAATTTTACGACACACGCGCTGTGTGTGTGTGTGTGTGTGTGTTACAGTTCATCTGTGCAATAAGGTAATATATGCATATTACCTGAAATTTTCAGGTAATGTGTATTAAATCTCAGTTAGCAATAGACGTATTACCTGAATATTTCAGGTAATATACATATTACCTGATTATACAGAGTAACTGTAAAACACACAAACACACACACACACAAACACACAAACACATATGCATACAGGCCTTTTTAGGTGGTAACCAGTTAAACTTGTAGTTGGTTTACTCGGTATGATAAGTAGTTATTTTGGTGTATTTTTTAAAACTTTTTCTTCTGTAAAGTCCTAAGTGTCCTGTATTATTTAATAATATACTGTTAAGATCTTGCCATATTTATTATCTTCGTAGTTATGTCGTTATTACAACATATTTGAGTTTATTAGCTTTGTTATGTATAATGTAGAATCTATATTGTTGTCCTCTTATGTGGTCTGGCGAAACGACCTATTAATTCATACAATACTGCTTGATGGATTTATACTTAGGGACGCTAAATTAGGCGTGGATGAACGTTCACTTAGTGATGAACGGAAACGCGTGAGGATTAGCTGTTAGATTTGAGTAAATCATAGTAGTTGAGTAAATCATAGTAGTTCAGTAATAATCGATTGCACAGCATTGCTACTTTTTTTTAAAGCTAAGTCACTTCCCTGCCACTATGTATAGATACTGTACACGACACATTATCATGTGTTCAACTGAAACTGTTGTGTTGGTTACTACGCCGAGAGCTCATAAAAGGCACATATTTTTATCCTGATCGGGTAACACCTTGGCGTTAAACTGAAACAGTTATGTTCCTTAGCGCGTCGAAAGTTCATGAAAGGCACATATTTTCATCCTGATCGGTTAACAACTTGGCGACACCCGTAGTGTACAGGACACACCTTTGTTATGTGTTCAACTGAAACTGTCATGTTGGTTGGCACGTTGAGAGCTCATAAAAGGGATAGGGTTTCACCTCGATCATATAACAAATTGGCGACGCCGAACCTATCGGACCTCTCTATTCGTATAGTTGATAGAGGTAGGATTTGTTTATCTATTCGAACTCAGATCAGCATCTGTGGTATCGAAATGTTTTATGTATAAGTTACCATTGAGCCACAGCAATTTACTGCTGAGTGTAAACTGTGGTGTCAAAATATTTATCTTGTACATATGTTAATTTACATTTGAACCACATGCAAGTGTTGCAAATTGCGAGCAATGGTGTCGAGTGGTACTTTTTGTTTTTGGTTCCGCTTTTTGTGCATAGCCTATATGAACCGCTTCCATGTGGGCGCCACATATTTGTCGCGTACGAAAAGCGAATTAGCATTGTCCCACAGGCTGATGAGTAGTCCATACTCATGTATAGGTCTACTCATATATGTATCGATATGTGGAAGTATAAAACATTTTATAGTTCGATTGACGTATGTAAGATTTTATATAGATTTAGATTTACGGAATTAAGTCTCAAAGGATGTTTAGATATGCTAATATTCTGTCCCTGTGCGTCTCTATATGTATCCTAAAACACACACACACACACACGCCCACACACGCACACACACGCGCACACACACTGTGTGGGCGTGTGTGTTACAGTTAATATGTATAATTTTCGGGTAATGTGTATTAAATCTCAGTTAGCAATAGACGTATTACCCGAATATTTCAGGTAATATACCTGATTATACAGATTAACTGTAATATATATATATATATATATATATATATATATATATATGCATACACGCCTTTTTAGGTGGTAACCAGTTAAACTTGTAGTTGGATTACTTAATATGATAAGTAGTTATTTTGGTGTATTTTCTAAACTTTTTCTTCTGTAAAGTCCTAAGTGTCCTGTATTATTTAATAATATACTGTTAAGATCTTGCCATATTTATTATCAGACAAGTGCCACATCTTCGTAGATTTCTCCTTACCTTTATCATATTTCGGCATATGTCCAGAACATTCATCTCTATTTTATGTCATACCTATTAGAGAATCAGATAACACAACAGATAATTTAGTATAGAAAAGACGCGTCCCAGCGGGTACTGCTCACACGAGATTCAAGCCTTGTTTAGGCTGATACAAAAATACACCGATGGCTACGTAGCAAGCACTGCGCATGCGCTACAGATATAATTTATTTTCATCGGAATCGGCCAGGTTTCCTTATGAATAAAATTAATATACGAATTGTGCTTACTACGAGTGCAGGATCGATTTCGTTTCATAACTATAATGGTAGGTGCCCGCAATGCAAGTAGAAGAACAGCATACGTGATACGATTTAATATAACATCCTCCAGATGATGAAGACGGAGTATCTCCATGTTGGACAATCAACGAGATGGAAACATCCCATAATGGCTCATCGTCGGTATATTTACTTGATATTATTGTCTTTTCTGATCGTTCTGGCCACGAACAACGTTATCAGACGACAAAATGAAAGACCACACAGAGAACAACAGGTAATACAGATACATTTGATCGTTTTACTTTCACATATATGTTAAACCGTAATGTTAGTGAATCTTTATGATGAAGAGGACGATGATTTGTTTGTTTCACTTTATTTATTTACAGTTAAATAAGTCAAACTACCAAAATTGTCAACGGGACTCGTCAATAACCGGAACAACAAAAAATCACACTTCCGGAATGTATTTGGGAAATGAATGCTATCCCGAGTTTTATGATTTGCATTCACTAAAGGAAGCACAGGAGTTATTTTATGGGTATGTCGGCATTCTTCGAACGGATGCACAATCCTAGAGTAAATAGATATGTTTATGCACGCACATACACGCACGAGCGCGCGAGCACACACCATTTGAACCGACAAATATTCCTTACAGGTTCACGTAATGTACATACCTATATACCTACTTATGTTTTATAAGCACATTTATACAAAACATATTCAACACACTAAGAAAATACTCTATGGCTACACACCCGAGGCTGTTTAAAAGGTTGAAAAATGCGTATCATTATTAGCATTTATGCAAATGTAGAAAATGAGGTCGGGTCATATCGCAGACTGTTGCAGCCCACTCGGGGGTCAATCATACTTCATTACAATGACTATTTCTTCTGAACATTTGTCTGCGGCTCACTAACGTAAATATTTCCTCAAATGTGTTTCATTGGATTTTAGACTATTTTATGAAAACGATATTAAGCTGATTTGACGCATCTATTTTAGACAGATTGTAACAACGCCTTACATATGCAAGAAAATAAAACGATTTGGCCGTATTGGAGACGGTGGCTATGAGGTCTGCTTAGATGATGTTTTCGCCCCGAAGCGGAATAACTGTCTGGTTTATTCATTTGGGTAAATATGTTTTCTGATTTTCCGTTCGATTTCCAATGGTTTGTCTGTGCACGTATGAACGATGATTTTCATAGATTTATCAACCGGGACAAGATTGTTAAAATGTGAAATTGTTGTTGTGAATGTTCTAGGCGCCTACGTGGTCCAGCGGTAGCGTGTTGGATCACATATCACTACCACCAGTGTTCCAATCTCGGCGTGGGCATAACAAAGGTTGTTTCGTCTTTGACTTCGCCTCATTACCTTAGGAGGTCGCTCGGCCCATTTAGCCTACCTTGTGCACAAAAGTGGCCGTAAAACATCAATCATCTATGTCAGGGTTCAAATGTGTCTGCTTGTTTTACATTTGATATAGTAAGTTTCGATGATCGTTAACTTATTTCCTATAAAAGCTGCAGATTAAGATAGTATTGGGTAGTAATTGCAGATTCCGACCAACATTGACGAGGTGGAATGTATCCTATAATGCCATTTAAGGGTTGGGAAGATGATTAAAAAGAAATCCTTTATATAAATGTTGCATTAGTTGGGGTTTGTTTCCCCATAAAACGGATGAATATATTTTGGCACAACTTACTTCACTACACGAAGCATTAGCAAACGGCACTGGTATGATAACTTGCCAGGTCAAACTTCTGGTACATTGTATCAAGCAGGTAACACCTGATGTTTAATGTTTGCTTTGTGCTCAACGGCGTGGTGATTCGACTTCCCAAAACACCTTAACAATTTGCATATTTAACAATTTGGTATCTTCTCCCTCACTTGAGGTAGCTAAGACACGTAAAATAACTGTCATTTCGGCCATTATTATAGAACGAGTTGAAATAAGATGGTACAAAACGGGGAAGTAGAAGCTACTGTTGCGATTGTTTACAGTTTGTAGAAATGTTGCCTCCGCGTAGAATAATCTCGGTATCAGAAGCGATAAACTTATTTTGTCGACTTAGTTCAACCATCCAGTGTTTCTTCCATATCGTTAGACCCATGAATGGGTCGCATTCCAGCAAGATGCACGTTACTAGATCCGTCCCACGGTGGTCTTCTATCTAGATTGTCACAGGTTGTTTTGCGGACACGGGTTCGAATCTCGGCGTGGGCATTCCTGGAGGGTGTTTCATTTTTTATTTCGCTTCATTACCTTTGGATGTCGATCGGCCCATTTAGCCTATCATGTGCACACCAGTGGCCGTAAAACATCAATAATAATAATCATCATCATCATCATCATCAATGCGAACCGATTATTAATGGCTCCTATTATGTGTACGCATATATTGGGAATCTATTATACATACATTTTTGTTCGTAGTTACGTGTATGACTATGTTATTCGTAAATCGATACAGAGCTGTAATGTGTAGATGTCCGACTTGATTGAAAACTCAGAAGTGAATGTTTTATTGGTTAGAGTGCGCAGTTGCGGAACAACTTGGTGCGCATGTGCGAACGATGATGCAATCATAGTGTATGATAATATAAGGGAAAATCATGACTGTTATTTTTTAATGCGTTGATGTGAATGTTTCCTGTATGAGCGATGTCTGCCCCGTGTCAACGGCTTTTTCGCCATTATTTCATGTTATTCACATGCGCGCGCAAATCTCGATCATCAACTAACTTCTAAACACGTTTCCCTTTTGTTATACAACAACAGGTTGAGTTCGGGTTAAACTCGTTTTGTCATCAGTATTCAGTTGAGGTGTTTGCATCTTCTGCCTTTAGAAGACAACAACAACATAGAATGAGTGTATTAAACGTGGCCCGTATTGCACATTAACTTCGTAAATCATGTAATCCCTTGTTCAGTTTACTAAGTGTCGTGTATAGATAACTAAACTCCTATTTGCTAATCCAGAATTGTGACGGAAAATCGACAAAACCCTGTTCCATGCTATATCGTTCTCTTCGACGGAAACGCAACCAAATCACCGAGAAGTTACTTTCAATTAATAGTATTAACCGTATTGCTTTAACATTCCCAATAATTGCAAATCCCCAATAATTGCAAATCCTGTTGGATATTTGTATAATAATTATTGAATTCTGTAATTCAGCTCAAGCCGTCTATCATTGATGGGCATACAATATTACTTACGCCAAACTTTATTTTTAAGAATTCGAAATGAATGGAGTTTTGACGAGTCAATCAACAACCAGTTTGGATGTGACGTCCATTCTTTCGACCCAAGGTATATACATTTCGTACATACGCTATTTTAATTACCTTTACTAATAATGCCAATGCTGACAATTTGATGATATAACTTAAAATCAGTTTATCGTTACAGTATGGGAATGAACGATCACGTCCACAGAGAACCAAACATGTATTTTTACAATCTTGGTATTTGGGGAGACAATTTCAGAAATAAACACAACTGGGAGCTCCGAGATCTGGCTACCATCATGAAAAACTTAAAACACCAACAGGTAAGAAAACGTCACAAAGGTTAACAATGGGTGTTCTCTTTAACTGTCAGTTGTAGAAACACTATCCCATTGATCGCAATAATAATAACTATTATCATCATTATCATAACCGTCGTCGTCGTCGTCGTGATGATGATGGTGATCATCATCATCATCATCATTAAACTAATATACAAAATAATGTTTTTTTTCTCCTCTACCTAATAATATAATATGTGATATTTATATAGCGCCCTATTCAGCTACTCTAAGGTGCTTTACAATATTATTTACAATATTATTATCCCCGACTCAGACCTGTTTCCACCCAGCAAAAATCTCAACTTCCAAGGGAGTATACAACGCATGCTGCCATTATAGGCGCAAAGCGTTACTCACACATAGCCATAGCGTCCTGTCAGGTACTCATTTTTTTATGGATGAGTGAACCAGTCGCCACATGACGGCATTGCAGCTCACGGAGCCTCGAACCCGCGACCGTTCGGCTACGAGTCCTACGCTCTAACTAACTACGCTATCACGGCTCGACATTCTGTTGATATTGTTTAATATTGGTTTCTTATTTTATGCGGAACACAACTATCAAGACTCCAAGATGTGTATGTGGCACTGTTTGAGCACGAGGACGCAAATGGTGTGACGAATGATGGAAATATGTACAATATATATGATCCTGTTTTCTGGATCGTTAAGGCTCATTGAAGAGATCAAAATTAATACAGGAAGCGAATGTTATACGAAGCCGTAATAACATAAACTCGAACTTTTGATATTTGAATATCTTTAATGACCCAAGTTCCTGTCATTCCACGAGGTCGCTCGGCCCATTTAGTCTACCATGTGCACATAAGTGGCCGCAAAACACCAACCACCAATCAATCAATCCTCTCATTCCATCAGCGTAGCTCATTATATAAAAATAGGATCGCCTCTTTGGCCACATGGGTAGAGCGTGACACTATTTACCTATGGCGATGGTCATTCTGTACGGGAGGTCACAGGTTCGCGCCTAAGACGTAGGAGGAGTTTTTAATCCAACCAGGCAGCTGGCAATGTTTTCTCCACCGAACATACCATATATTCTAAATTCTAAACTTATTTAGAATTAGTCTCCGTGGGGAAGCTATAAATTACAGACCATTCGCGTCTCCCTCATTTAAGGTTGTCAGCCTCGTATAATAACTGACATCATTAGTATTATAAAATTAGGACGAATTTGTCACAATACTCTTATTATCGATATATTCTGATATTCTGCAGCGTGTTATTGACTATCTTAAAGTTGACGTAGAAGGAGCTGAATGGCCACTTATAGATCATCTTATCAAATCTGATGTACACAAACAGATCAAGTAGATAGCGTTGGAACTACATACGCCGAGATTGAAAGTGGAACGAAAGCCGATGATGGTCAAAGATTACGCTGAAATATTCTACCAACTAAAGATGTTACAACAGTTAGGTTTTAAACAATTTCTCTATCACGCCAATAATAATTGTTGTTGGGTATTTGCTGTACTGACGCCGGCCTCCATCGTCAAAAGACGACTATGTTGTTATGAAACATTCTTCGTAAACACAAGGTTCTTAAGTTAATGCAATTGAGTGAAATGGAACACTGATACCTGCTTATTTTACAAATATATAAGATTTGTAAAACATAACTACAACGGTATTTTTTTCTTCAAGCGGTCTTAATTTCTTTCTCTCTCTCATTTTCTGCTTGAGCCGACAAGCGACGTTGGGGGGGGGGGGGCGGATGG
This sequence comes from Paralvinella palmiformis, assembly GCA_025642065.1. NCBI lineage: Eukaryota > Metazoa > Annelida > Polychaeta > Terebellida > Alvinellidae > Paralvinella > Paralvinella palmiformis. The sequence goes on along the minus strand of JAODUP010000873.1, from coordinate 152,376 downwards.
TACCTTGAGTGAACTAATTGCAATGACAAGGTTAATACCAATGTCTGGTGAATTATTAATATTCTGGTCTTAATATCCAGTAAAGTCTAAATGTTTTCCTAAATATTTGTGAAAGTCGTTATAGATTCACTAAATCACGTATATCGGTGTCCGGGCGCTCCATTCATGAACACATTCATGTAAAATTCAAAATGGTGCACTTTGAAAATCTTGTGAACATTTGTATTAATATCAAGAGCAATATATTGTGCTCCCTATGCATTGATATTCTGCTAGTATAAGTATATTACTGATGTATACAAATGGCATGGTTACGGTATCAAACACATTGGAAGGATTGAAAACATCGTTATACTTGATAAGTGGAATGATCTGTTTATTTAAATATACTGTTGTTTTGTTGTTGTTGTTGTTGTTGATATGTTGTGTAGACCTAGAGATGTCTCTAGGCCAAATAAAACATGGATTGTGGCAGTCGCCTATGTATCGCATAATGATTTATGTATCGTATAAAATTTATAATTTCATCGATTTTCAAAAGCGAATAATTTTATATTTTAATGTACAGAATGAACACAACACAATTACGACTAACTGGAAACAACAAAGGTTTATATATATATATATATATATATATATATATATATATATATATTTTATTGTAATACGAATAGTATCTACATAATATTGGTATTTTTATATTATAAATTGTAGAAAGATTTATTGTTGAATATCTCCACATTGCTGCGCATTTCCGATTTGTGATAAAAAGAAATCAGTCTGAATTTTGGAAATAATTACTCTTTTGAAAATTTTGCAAAATATATGCATTGACAGTAGAAGTCGCTTATATGCGTATACACGAAGGAAACCTGTTGCTCTTTAAGTATGGAAGGCGCGGAGTTAGTGTGGAATTGTTTGGGCAGATCGTTAGGGTTGCGATACGTGCACTAATAGAAATATTATCAGTATTATTACAGTAATGCAAGAATTTATATATATCGGAGAAAAAATCAGGTGATGTAACCACAGCAACATAATTGACAATAACAGTAATATTTATTATATTTCTCAGCCTTATATAATTACTTAAATATCCATATTTCCAAAATGTCAACCATTATTGAAGCCCATATAAAAATATATTTTTAATTCTCTTAAACTATCAATCATATCCGTGGTGCAATTATTGTATAGTTAATTATTAGTGTTCCCCATATCAATTATATGCTGATATTATACAAGATTCGGTAAACAACAGGAGTTTTAATTATTATAGCCATGACGTTGTGGTTGTGATATATATTAATCTACATCCAAAACATACATCTACATGTCTTGCAGGATATGACATGCATTTAAAACTCTATATTTACATTTAATCTACATGTTCAAGTAACAGATATGTAATAAAATGGTAATCACATATTGTTATTAAAGTGATAGTGACAACCTTTTGTGTAAATAATGTAAATAAATTCAATACCAATATATACTATAAGTTATTTAGGCATTTTGAAGGTCTTCTTCTCTCTCATTTTGTCGATGTTCAGACACGTGACCATATCTGTTGATTTCCAGTGGCCCAGGGAACAGAAATGTGTAGGAACATCATCTGAATTGTACTTCCAATCAGTTAACCCTTCTGAGTCAGCATAGACTTGTATTTGGTAGAGAGGGCATTTGCGCACTTCTTGCACTGGGCTGCCAGGCAATCAAATTTTGGGAAGTCATTCTTTTCAAACATGCACATTTAACACAGATATATTCAGCGAATAATTAGCGGGGGCTCATTCAACTTGTTGCGTGAACGGAGAATGTACGCAGTTTCTCCTCAATGCTAAAGCCTGTCGCACATATGCATACTCTTCGATAAGTTAGGTTCATCTTCTTAATAAATCATGGAATGTCCTTCTTAAAGACTATGTATTGGAAAGGGAAGTTAGAAAGTTGTTCAACAAATCTCTGGAAAGCCTATTTTTAGTGAGAAGTAGGTACCTCTTGGCTACATGCATACCATCAATCTTCTGCACATCTCGTTTGTTTTGGATTTGGCTCGTTTTTTTCTTAGTTGTGGTTGGCAATTGTTTGGGTCGTACAGCCTGTAACTTTTTCATAGCAGCCACCTTGTGAGGTGTTGCGTTTTTCAGGATGTACTGCATAGTACTTGCCCATTTTGTTGGTGATTCTAGTAGCTGATTACGCACTCTCTGGATTCGCTTCCGGACTTTACCTCAGCATGGCATACATATCTTTTGCTGCAGGGTTTTAATTTTCCTTAGAAGCAGTTTCTCTGCATCACGCTTTGATGACTTTGTTTTGACTCGAACTGTGTTTACTTGACGTTGGTTTCCAATAGCTTTTTTCGTCTCGTTATTTTTGTCTCAGTTTGGCCGTCCTCAGTCTGTTGCTTCCCCTTTATGGCAGCATTAAGAGTGACATAAATATCTTTCTTACCACGTAGTTCTGCATGATACTGCTTACCTTTGCTCTTGTTTTTCAACTGGAAAGCCCTGGAAGCTGCTTCATTGTTTTTTTTTAATTAGTGAAAAGCTTCTGCCGAATATTGCCAATTGGATCCTTTGCTGCTGATTGGGGCTGTTGATCGAGATGCTGGGAAAGATCATTTTTACAACCAGTTTCTTCATATTTATTTTTCCTAACCCTTCACCGAAGTTTTCAGTCTGTTGTCAACAGGAGACAAGCTGCAAATCACGTACTAATTCTACTAACATTAAAGTATTGTAACCATTACGGAGAGAGATAGCTCAGTATTGAGGGTTGTAGCAACATTACAATCACACACACACACACACACACACATATATATATATATATATATATATATATATATATATATATTGTTATAAATTATCTGAATAATTGAACAATTAACCACATTTAGCAATATTGTACGACGAATACAAAGCGATACATTTCAGAGATAGCTTGTGTTTGCTGTTTTTGTGAAAGAATTTAGATAATATCTTTGGTTATGGGTATTACTTTATTATCAGTGTAGGATTTCAAACCAGAAAACTTATGCAATGCAAGAGAGATTCAACAAATGTGTTACGGTTGCGACATGGAAGTGTTATTTCTCCTAGAGGCTTGAAGGTTAATTCCATTACCACCAATCTTGAAAGCATAAGTAGGCTAAGGTAACTAATGACATTACATTAAAGTATGGCGTACTGTTAGGAGGAACTACTGGTTCAAGTCAAGCGTCATCGTTGTGATTACACCAATAACACACGACACCTGCATCAACATGTAAGACAATATGGCACATACTTTTAATGGGCACACAGTTTGGCACATACTATATGACACATACTTTTAATGGGCGTACTCCAATTACATTAACCATAGGATCATTTAACGTTTCAAGGCAATAGATTCGGTGTAATTGTACAAGCATATTCTACCATAAACATTTATTAAAGAAATCAGTATTTTTGACCTCAAATGATTACGGTTTAATAACTAACGTAGTTATTGTCATTTTGTATCTCTTGTGCCAACCAGAAGATAAAATATGAAATAATATTCTCTAGTTTCTCTAGATTCTCATCTTTAGAATTAAGTATCTCTCACAATATCATTGAAAAGGTCACAATTTCCCAGTTCATCTGAAGTTTGTAACATTTGAACCGATTGTCATGAAATTTGAAACAATTTTAAAATACAATGCACTGATTTCATGATGAGTGTGTGTAAACGGAAAGTATGCCCTCAGTTGAAATGTATCAAAATGTCCACCTGTAATCTTGAAGTTAGAGAGAACATCCACTAATTATAAAATAATAAGAATTTAAAGTGTATGTTGAATCCACCACATATAGACTATCTGTTGAAATTTGGGGTAGAGACCCTTGGCTGTCCCCTGTTGGACAGAGCCACCTGGTGTTCATGTGTGTGTGTGTGTTTTTTATCTCATTGTGACGTTATTTTTGCTAGTGTTGTCAATTGGGGGTGTTTTAGGAGAAGTAGATGAGGCAATATCACCTATTTCCTCCATATTTAAACCATTATGCCAGAACTCAATTGAAATCGCTGATTCCCATTATGGGCATTAATTGTGGGTAGTAATAATGAAATGCCATTGATATATATATATATATATATATATATATATATATATATATATATCAATAAGTATGTTAATATGGTTGTACCTGGGTATGCTAAATGGGCCGAGCGATCTCCAAAGGTAATGAAGCGAAGTCAACGATGAAATATCTGAAGGGTGTTTCATCTTTGACTTTGGGGGTTGCTTGGCCCATTTAGCCTACCATGTGCACAAGCGTGGCGGTAAAACATCAATCATCAATCAATCAACCTGTGTCTAAACATTTGGCAAACAATGTAGAGATACATTGACAATGAAGATAACTGATGAAACGAAGATGGTAGAATACAGAGCGGACAATACATAGCCGAGGTAAGGTATACCTCGCTAGATTTGTATGTATAAGACTGCAGGAGAAAGTAAGTTTCAAACCTTAAATTGTGTGTGTGTGTGTGTGTGTGGACACCGCATACTGATAAGTTACCTGGACATATATTCACTGAGTTGTTTATACATTTATTGACTTGTGTACATATTGATTTGTTGTACTATATATTTTTTAAGATTGTTTTGGCTTTTGGGGGTCAAAGTCCGTATCATCGTTTCTACAGATCTTAAAACACACATTGCCAGTATCAGTGATGAGGCCTATTTCGTTCTAAATATTTCTTATTTAATTATTACCCTAATATATTTATAACCCCCCCCCCCCCTACCATAATAACAATAACCTGGACTGTTTTCGAACACATTTCAGCAAATGTTATGACGTCAGAAACAACCAAAACTGTATATTTTGTTTGGACATAGGGTGTATATATATATATATATATATATATATATATTGGTATTTTAATGTGAGTTCGGGGATGCCACTTTAATTCTGACAATACTAATACTAATAATAATAATGTAGATACAATAAAGCTACCGTATTAGCAGGAGCAATTCAATGGGGGATGTCATACCACAGTAAGATGTATGTAAACTCCAATAAGGAATTTGAACTTTCCACATTATTTACTGATTAAAGCAATCTTGGATAGGTTGAGTTTTTAGAACGGATTTAAACTTTTCTAGACATGACGCACCTCACAAGTGCTTCGTTGGCAATCCATTCTACAAAGTGGGGGCTGCAGGGCCAAACGCACAATTAGCTAATATAACTTGGGGAAAGTCACAGGTACCTGCAATAGTACCTGATTGGGTGATCTTAGATTTAGGTGCCACTATGGCATTGATCTAGATTTAAAGTTGTTAGTAAAGTCTTGAAACGAATACGTTATCTAACCAATGTAGTTTTTGAAGAATAACGGTCATATGTGATCATAATACGAGCTTCACGAGTTCGATTTAACCGAAGTTAGTGTTATAATGAGATATGCGAATTACTAGAGGATTACGATAATCTGTGCAAGATATCTCAAAGGTATGGACCACTTTAACAAGTAATTAAGCAGCTCGCCATATTGACGTTTCGTGTTTAGTCAGAGTGATGTATTTGTTCAACAATAACCCGTAGAATGTTTAGTGACACATTAGTGTGTAATATTGGTGACTTTATAGGAATATTACCTAATTTCGTTAAGACAGTTATAATATTTATTTTATCACCATTTAATTTTGGAATATTTTCAGTATCCATCATAGCCCAATACCAGTAATGTAATTGTCAAATTCTTTAAGGAGGCTAAAATTATGCCATAGACCCGTATATCAATGTAACAAGCGATATTTAACTCCATATTCACAAGACAGCACTAAAATACACTAAACAGAGACTCTACTTCATGAACCGAACATGTCTTTCAACCTAGAAAAAGTACGTTATGATCAACTGTATCAAATGCAGCAGACAGGTCAAGGAGAACGAGTATAACTGGCTTACCTTGATCAGTCGACATTATACTATCATTATTTAGCTAAACCAAAGATGTTTCGTATTTTGACCACTTTTTATGCAGCCTCTAGTGATTCATTGGGGTTATTATTGAATTAATATTTGTTTAAACGGAAGGAACTGATCCTATTATAATTTTAGGTAAAATATACAACTCTGTAATTGCTTACAACATAACACTCTAAACATTTGTTTTACTAATCCTTAATCAAATAATAATTTATTAAATATATTTGTAATTTGGCTTATCAGAACATCCTGACATTTTTTCACAAGCCATGCAAGCATAAGACCATATGCACAGAAAGCATTTGACGACCTCTTCATGCAGTAACTCTCTGGTATCTGCCCTTGTCAGAGGCTCAAATGCATCCATTAATCCAAATGCAGTATTGTCACAAGATTTGTCTGAAGATTTGCTATTGCTCAGTTCACTTTCAGACATTTAACAACAGGATACTGTAATACTAATTATAAAGATTTAATAAACCAAATATTCACATATTTAGCCGAATAATTTTACATACACTTTACTACCCCTGAAACAAAATTCTACCTTAGACACAATTAATATGCTTCAACTCCGTTATATCATGATAACATCACTGAACATGGAAACTATATGTAGTTATATCTCTAAATCTGTTGAATGATGACGATGTGCAGAAGGCCGCTAAATATGTATAATGTGACTATTGATGTGTACATATTTTTATGACTCTGTGTCTGATAATTTTGTCCATAACCTTGATGTATTTTTCACTTGAATCAACATGTTAGTTCAATGGTTTTTTTCTTTGGCTTATAGAGACAGCAATGCATGACACCAACTGATCATCTAGATGGAAAATATTTCTATAAAGGTGTCCAGAGGGAACTACAAATAGCTAATTCTCTGCCTTGCCAGTCTATGACATACTCATATTCTTTGAGCTTCAGCATGTGCCATCCATGCGGCTCTGAAATCCGTGGCAAAATGACAGAATTACTAGCCTCATGGCCAGACCCAGACAGACAATGTACACCCAACATACAGTCACAGTCCAGTGAACAACACAACCCCAGAATCATTGATCAGTGCTCACTCAAGACTAAAAGCGTAAAATACACACTTCATCAAAATTATCAGAACTTATTGTGACAAGCGTAAAATACACACTTCATCAAAACTATTAGAACTTATTGGGACAAGTACCATTCTACTTGAAAATAACAAATGAAAGGCTGTTGCTATCATTCCATCTGATCACGGGCTATAAAGAACAACACCACCTGTTTAACGGATGAAGTGGTGCTTCGGAATAATATTGCTAAGCTTCACGAAGAGACCTGAAGACCATATAGAGTTAAAACAACCCTCAGCATTAAGACTACAAATGTATTGATGATTGTTGATCCAGATCAGGTTATGAATCACGGTTGTACCAAACAATACTCCATAAGCTTTGCACAGCCAAGTTGAGTTATATATATATATATATATATATATATATATATACTTTTTAGTAGTGGTCATTCAGTCACATTTCTGTAAGATTGATAAACATTACGAAAACCTAAGCCCATGCCTTTATTATATGTAACATAACACACACACACACACACACACACATCTGGATTGATAAGTGGTAAACGGTTATATTCTGCTTTTGTGTTAGTGTATATAAGATATCCACTTGCTGACTATGTTCTGCGTTACTTGGCACTAGTACCATCCTCTTCATCACATCTATAAATGCCAGGAACCTTTCTTAGTTTTGACATGGGTAATCTTGGTATATATATATATATATATATATATAATTGGGGCAAATTTCGTTCTACTGGCGTATAGTTTACAGACCTGGGTATCATCTAAAGTTGGGATCCGGGCAGCCTCATAAAGCCAAGTTCAGACCACAAGACAGTATGAATATTTGGATTCCCTATCGACATATATCAAACAGACTTAATAGTAAGCCTGTTATATATATATATATATATATATATATATATATATATATATATATTGTACTTTTAAATTCAACAAGCTCAGATTTATCAGTCAAATAAACTGTAAACCATTGGTTCGCAATGCCACACATCACAAAAGAATATTAACTGGCTTTGAATAGGTCAGAAAAGGTAGCTAGCATTATTTAAGAATTCGACTTGTTGACAGATTATGGACAATAATTTAGTAGCTGCATTAATTATCAATTGTATTGATCGGAAACTAATGAATATTTACATACATGTTGATATGTAGATGTGGGTTTTTACCGGTTCTTTTCAGTAAAGCTTAAAGAGGTACATTTTAGTGTTCATTACATGAACCTGCCCCGTATCCACACCATCCCCCTCAGATCCGCGTTTAAGCTAACCAGAAGCCTGATTAGGAATTTCCTTTCTACTTTATACGGTTTTTATTTTACTTAGGAAAATCTCTGAAATACTTCGATTTCATTGCAATCTTCAATCTGTTACAGATATTGTTGGACTTTTTCTATTCAAATATATTCTCATCGCCGTGGCTAGAGTGTCTTTAAACATCACCGGGCCTAAACATACCACTCACTCACTCACTCACTCACCTACTGCATAATGACAAAGAATCTCCGTATTCAAATGGTTACCATAATTATGATAATAAATATTGCTGTTTTACAACCACTTTTTTGCACAACGTGAGAAAAATCGGCCAAGGGACCTCCAAATGTAATGAGGCGAAGTAAAAGATGAAACATCCTTCTGATATAGCCCGGGCCGGGATTTGAATCCAGATGCTTTAGATCGGTGGCAGTTACCATCATAACGTTCCATTTTATACGTTATCATTTGTTTTTCATTAACCCTTTTTAACCATATACTGTTCAAATGCCAAAGTTATCTCATAGGATTTTTATCAATATGCTTTTCATTAAATTGTGTGAGTTTCAAACAATTATTATGTAATATCATGGACGATAATAATTAATGACATGACGCGTGTGTTAGCCACAAAATCTAGATAATAATAGAATAAATCAAAGTGAATATTTGTCTATAAATAGCTAACACTAGTCTGGTTATATCCAAAATATGTGCACAGATACGATGTAGTTAGTTTTTAACATGATTATAATAGATCCGGAACATTGACTTTTAAGGTTAAAATGGCGGGATTACCATAGTATTATCGCTCAGTGGATCCCCTTATAAATCCCACAATGCAAAGCGCGCCTGGTTTGTTTTGGTTTTTTACGTCATCACAAGGCGTATGTTAGACTTTTTTGACAAGTTTTGTGAGGTAGTTCATTGCTGAAGCAGTATTACTCTATCATGGCAGCATTTCATGCTTGTGTTCGACGATTCAGTCATTTGGGATTGGATTTAGGTGCTAAGTCGTGTATCTTCAAATATAGATCTGAAATTATTTATTATACTATTACTGTATAGTCTATAGACTCTAGAGTCTAATCAGTAGATCTATTCTAGATACTAAGATGGTAGAGTCTAGTCTAGATCTAGAAAGACTAGATATACTATAGTCAGTATAGACATTACTATTATACATTTAGTCATATACTGACGTTTACTGAGCACCTTCTCGTCGGCTTCTGTTTTCACTAGAGATATACTATTAACTATAGAATAGATCTATTAATACTATACTCCTAAGTCTAACTACATTCTAATCATAAAATATATTGTACTGTGGTTAATTTCTTTATAAACTATATAACAGCACAACACCTGAACTTCTTTTTCACTGTATGTCGATTTTAATTGTTTTTTATGTCTGTGGATTAAAAATATATGCATTGGACCTTACAGTGGGTAATTTTCTACCCTATCGAGGTATATATTTCCATAATTATGTAAGGAAACCATATCACGTTATATATTTCGTATTATTCTCTTCAAGGCCTATCTAATGAAACAAAAATGGATGTTCTACGACTAATTTGAAAATTTCACCATTTCTCACTTTGGACCACCCTGAAATAAACAGTCTAAATTTGCTGATTGGTGTTTGGGCCAATTTTGCAGCCTTACTTCTGAAAAATATGATAATCTGATACATATTTATTTATTTTAATGTGTTATACATAAATATTACATTACACAAATGATGAAAACAGGTCAGTGATACAATTATTTGGTGAGTTATGACATTGATAAACCTTCACCTCTGGCAATGGTACATTTCTGCAATTAGACTTTTGTGACCTGTTAAATAGGTGGCCATATTTTAGCTGATTACTCAATACTGATAAAATATAGCCCCATTAAACTATATATTTTCTTCTTAGTTATGAAGCTCTATGACCATTCTGAAAAATGTAGAGCATATGCCACAAGGTGCTCCATTGTGATGGTTTGGTTAAAAATTTCTGAACAAATCATGTACTTATGTTGTGTAGGAAGTGAGGAATACAAAAACTGAGGTTGCTTTTAAAGGATCTTTGTGCAATTAATTGATGAACAAGTGGATTCCAGTGATCCATGCAAATTAATCAATTACTGAATCCCGTGATCAGCAGTTCCATGATGCACATGTGAATCATAAGTAGTCGTCTGTCACGTCTTTTAATATTTTTTCATTGATAAAATTAAATTAAAAGACATTAGCTAATGTTTATTTTAATAATTTGTTGAAAATGGATGAATGATTTATTTCCAAACTCTACAATATTACCATTACAACAATAGTTATGTACTACATACAAATAGATATCATTTAAGATTGTAATTGCAGTAATGGATAAGAAAAGTTAAATATATATATGTATATATATATAATCGCTATTTATTGAATAATGATGGATTAATAGGCAGCGATGTGGTGATTTTGTTCTGGCTCTTATTGGGTTGAATCCTATAGTGTTGTGTGTTAAGGATAGCCGAAAATATCTTTCCTTCAGATGGTAGGAAATATAACGTGCACATAAGTTGAAATGCTTCTGAGAATTCCCTTTTCCCTCATAAAAAATCGATTTAACCGCAAGTATTTACGGTACAATTATTTTCAATCTGTTGCTCAAAACAAATCAATTTTAGTTTCTTCCATTTGCCCCCAAAGATTTTTTGCAAACCAACAGATATCCTATATCCTACTATAATATATTACTATTTGTCTAATTTTGGGGTTTCTTCCATTTCTTCCCAAAATGGAAGAAAGTATTTCTTCCGTAACGGAAATAACACGGTTATTACCATCCATGGTAGAAACGTGCCAACCCTGGTCTATTCTGACCATTCGACTAATACTGGGCAATAGCCTTCTTAGTTACTATTGTCTCTTGGTTGTTGTTCTTGTAAAACTCTACGGTAGCCAGGTAGGTGAATCAGTAAAGTGTGAAGTAGAGGAGCAGGAATACAAGACTAGACTCACTAAACTACTAGTACTACATGATCAACAGGAACCTTGGCCCACAAATATCTCAACCCCTATGATTATAATCTTGGCACATACAGATATTGGCCTGCTTAATTAAGCCTTGATTATTATTAATACTGATATCAGTAGTAGTAGTAGTAGTAATAGTAGTACTAATAATAGATGTAGCAATTTAATATGTGACATGTAATTAGTTTAATTAGCTGCAGTGGTAACCCAACTAGCACAACAATGTTGGACCAACCATGGTCCAATGTTGGAGACTACACTGGTCCATGGATGGCATACTACGTTGGGTCAGCATAGTTTTGACCACCAGGCCAATGTTAGTCCAATACTGGCAAATCATCATTGGTCCAACGTTGGCCCATCATTGTAAACAACATTGGTCTAGTGATTGTCCTTAACAGCAATGAAAACAAAATATGCATTCAAAAGCTTAATCCATTTTTATTAATTTAATTCTAAAAAATTGTTCTTTAAACGTGCGTAATACAAAAAAGGCAATACATGTAATAAGTACAAATTCACGTACAATTAAGCAGTCAGTCAAAATCTTGCTGCATCTGTGCCATCTCATCCAGCCTTGAAAAATTGAAATAAATAATTTCATGACAAAATGTAATCTATTAAGTCGAGCATACAAAATGTAATGAATTAATACATGCCCTGTGCACAACGAAATTATTTGAAGACAAAATAATTATTTTTCCAAAGTGCATTTTAAACACAAACAAATTGTATACACTTGAAAGATGGAGTGAAATCATTAGTGTTCTTATTCTCCAAAATGTAGTCAATCACATATTCAAGATGACTTCATTCATGATGTTACAACATATTACGATGATTTGATGTCTTTTATAAAGGTAAATTTCTAACAATGGATGCAAAGATATTTGTTCAAAACAAGATATTTCGCTCTAAATAAAGACAAACAATAGTTTATTTAAATAATATCCAAGCAACTAATTATAGTTCTATACTGCCACACACACAGAGAGAGAGAGAGAGAGAGAGAGAGAGACAGACAAACACACAGAGAAAGAAGAGAGAGTTTTAATTAAGATTAATTAAATTCAACACTTTTAAGTCCAAGACAACATTAAACAAAACTGTCATTTGCACTGAACCAGAGCTGGTGCGATGTATCTATAATGTTCAATTTAGACAACACTATTTGCCAAAAAAACACCACCCACTTGATAAAACCCCAGAAGAAAAAAAAAACATTTGGACAACTTCCCACTTATTTCACGCAATTCTTGAGTAAACTCTACTCTATTGCACTGAGTGTCTCCTTAATTACAATTGATATATGTACAATGAAACATTAGTTATATTACATAATATAACACAACTAAATAAGTTTATTGTACATTGATCAAAAGACCAGGTGACCAATTATTGATGGGGCAAAAGACCTGGACTCAAATACTTCATCTTAAGAAATAAGTAAAACTATATTTCTCTATAATACAAAAATAATACTACCATATATACTCATGTATAGGCCACACTTGTATATAAGAAATACCCGCTTTTTGGACCAATAAACTACCCTGGAGTCGCAACCATGTATAAGACGCACTAAAATCAGTAATATTTATTCAAGATAAAAAAATCATCGTCATCACTCTCTTCAATGACCATCTGTTGTATTTGTTCATGTTTCATCATACATCTCATTTCCTTCTTCGTCGGAGTCAGTGTCAGATTTGTCATGTTGTTCATCCCACAATACATCATCTTCCATGCCATCTAAATCATTGCTGATAGAGCACTTCTTGGACCAGGGTTGGCTTTCTCCCCTGCCATGGGGATAAAGGGGGAGAAATACCTTTCTGCTGGGGAGAAATGGCCGCAACTCCCAGATGTGTTTATTTTAAGGAGCAAAACATAACCATGTGTAAGCCATGGTATCACCAAATATAAATTTGTACAGGGATACAATTAAATTATTAATGTTTTCATCTGTTTAACAATGATTAAGAAAAACAACAAAGTGCTTCCAGACATAATCTTGCTGTCTTCCCTTGAATATGTTGAATGTTATGCGGTAAAGTGCAAAACAAACCTGCAAGATAAAGCAATTTGTCCAGCCACAATATTCAGCATTTGCAAAGTATAGATATGTATGTCATATTAATTATTAATTTATTTATCTGTTTAACAAAATCTGGAGATTACAGTAGATGATCCACAAAATCAGAATTCACTCCACTTGGTTTCATTGCATTCCACCAAGTAATAGGGTCAATGCTGAGTGCAGCCTCAGTAAAAAATGCTTTGGGATATGGCGATGATTTGGCCTGGAATGTGATCAGTTCGGCAATGAAGGTTGGATTTTTTGACACCAGAAATTCATTCACTACTTCTGCATGTGGACAAGATTTATAATTAAATAACTTATGCTTATGTATATTGGTTTCAAACTGTTAAAGTCGCTATTAATTGGGTATTTTCATGGCAATTTTCCCAAAATTTAGTTTCTGCCATTTCTCCCCTGGGCAGAAAGTATTTCTGCCATGTCGACAGAAACTGGGCAATTACCATGGTATTTACCATGTAGGGGAGAAACCTGCCATCCCTGTCTTGAACGATTTGGTAATAATGCGAGGGTTGATTTAATCCCAGACTGTTTTCACCCACTATGTGATGAAAGATAACAACGGCCACTTCAGGTTGTCTGCTGCTGTGTGTTCGTTTCCGCTGTTTGAAGTAGTTTATTAGTAGTTCCCACGTGCCAGCTTTGGAAGTAATTAACACATTGTTTGCAGTAATAGTTTTCCTTTGGTATAAATTCTATGGTCATTCTTTGCGTGGCCTCATTTACCATTCCATTCAATTAAACACACTCACACATTTCGATAGTAATGACATGTCTTAGATAGACCAATTATATACATTCCAAAAATAATATCAGTTTATGGAGGTGGCTGGCTATATTGGTTATGGTGCAGGCGTTTTTGTATCGCAGCCGATTTGGACCTAAACCTTTGTGGTCACATCACTAGTTAGAGCATCAGATTAAATAATCATGGCAGTTATCACGATTAAGTTTGGCTTCGAAAGACAACAGCGAAAACACACCTAATTAATTTGTTTATTGTTCATATATTCATTATTAATGTTGAAAAACAATATTATTGTATTTTCCCCTAAATTATGTCAAATATTACCTTCCCTTTTAGTTTTAGTCTGACCTGTGTATAAGATGCACTTGCTTTTGGCTGCTATTTCGTGGTATCAAAAGTGCAGCCTATACACGAGCATATACAGTAGGTGAGGATAATGATCATCAATTTTGTCATATCGATTATTCTATATTTAGCCAAAATCTATGTAGCTAAGTTAATTTTGTCATTCAGATTTATTTCATAAACTATTTACCAAAATAAGAATGATGATCAATGAGCAGATCCTTAAAAATTAGGCCAATATACTATCAAATTGAATTGAAGCGCAAAGTGAATGCAACCACACCAAGATCACAACCATGTCATAAGCTTTATAAATTGCAGGAACAGCATATATGTAATGAAAATATGACTATCTTAAAAACGTTGCGGCCAAACAGAAAACAGTATTTTTAAATAGTTGTAACATGGAGACTGATTACAATTCCTAATAGTTACACAGTAACATGAAAACTTAGTTATAGCAACTAAAGATATCAAGTTGTAAAGTCAAATCATTGTTGCTAACAATACGTATTTGTTAAACATTTGAATTACACCAATAGATTACTTTTTCAGGGTTCCCACAGAACTTAATGTTATTCTTGTGAAATACATTTTCTGGACAATTTTAAATATTTGCATTATTGCTACATGTATAGTTTGCTGTTATCAAACATTTTCCATGCATTATATATATATATATATATATATATATATATATATATATAAAAGTTCCTTTTTTTGGTCTGACAAAATACCCCAGTCTTACTCTGAGTATTTGTCTTACATCGATATTTACATTGGGAACCTTGACATAAAATTTTATCATTTAATAGATTGATCTGCCATTATCTGCCCTCCAAAAATTAGAATCAGATAAATAAACAGCACGAATATCAGTCCCACAAACATATGAATTTACCTGCATAAAAGTTTCATCTGAAACCACAAAATAAGACAAACGTATTGAATAAAAACTTTATTTTATGGTTCGTTTCATTCTAGCATGAACATGTTTAGCAATTTGATATTTAATAAAAGAAAAAAATAATATAAAGGTGTATGGTTCACCTTTACACTTTTAATACCTCTTCACCTCTGACTTGAACATAGTACGTTTGCAAATACAAACTATTTATGCAATTTAATATACAATATAACTTTCCATACACTTTCTTGTTACTTTGTCAGCCAATAAAAGTATTAAAACATTCATTTGTTCAAAGTCTGCATCTGTTTGTAGAGGCGGACCAAACACATTCATAGCATCCTGGTCATCCCCCTCTTGATCTTCTAGCTGCCTTTGCATTGCCTGGAGCATAAATCAAATAAAAATCATTATGATGGAACGAGTTAAATATTGCAATAGGTACAGATGGTTGAGCATGATAAATACCTTGCCGTTGGCGTCCCGGCTTTGTCTTTGGAAGATGTTCCAGGAATGCTGTATACAGATAGTGGATAGATCATATTAGGTGACACGTAGATGCATAGTATTCACAAATTGTTTCTTACTCTTCTAAACATATTTATACATCATCTCGTGATTCTCACAGCTCATTAGTATAAGTTACTACAATGATATATATATAAATAATATCATAAATGCATGTTCCAAACAAAAGCAGTTTACTTTTCTAATACGTCCAAGTCACATGTACCCTCTGTTGAGGGTGGACAGGCTGCACTAGTTGACCTTATAGGATTAGCAGTATACATTGTTGGTCGACTTACTACAAATGTTGGCTGTAAGTGGTCATTCTCAGCAATTGCTTTCCCATATCAAGCCTTGTTGGCGATGCATCAGAATTTCTACATAATAAGATATTGATGTTTACAGTTACATAGTTAAGGAAAAACTATATTGTGTGTGCGTGCATGCGTGTGTGTGTCTGTTATTACTCCCCCCAAAATAGATTGACATATTTTAAATGCCCAAAAAATACTTATAAAATTATTAGTAAAATAGTATCCTGTTTTTAAATCCTTAGAATGCTTATTCAGGAATATGCCGAAGATTTTCAAGCTAAGAACATGCCTATAATCAGGCCAAATTGCAGCTTTCTCTGTTGGAAATGGAGGAACATACTGGTACCTTATTACGGATTGCTACTGCATATAAATTTATGCAATTAAAAACTTAATAAGCAAAAACAAAATGCTGGTGGGTGCTTGACATAAACAGGAACTGGCTGCAGCAAGGAGCATACCATAATCTGGTCAAGGAACTACAATTTGGTGGGGAGAAATTACAACAATACTTCTAGTTGACCAGAGAATCAAAAATCCGGCCAAATTGTTCAGGAAACACCTGCTCCTGATGTCATGTTCTGGATTCCCCCATCCGTTTTTACGAAGTTGCTGTATGAATTGCTATATCGAGTGATTAAGTTTGCCACATCGATACACAGCCACAGGAAAATCATTCAGTGGCCTAGCTTGGGGTGTGCATAGGGTGGCTATTTTGGGGGTTGGGTATCAATACTATAAGTTTATTATTTTCCTGTGATTTTGAGGTATGTTTTTGGTAATGGTTGTTTTCTGAAATGGATTAATTTTAAAGTTGACTCCATTTGTACTTGAGCACCATAGGTAAATCTTTTATGTACATGTGTTTGCTGCTGTCAACGGTCTGGAAGATGGTGGCCAATTTGGCTACCACACAGGGCGACCAAAACACATGCTACTCAACTGTTCACATACTGGTACACACATATACAGTTGGTAACAGCAGCATAAAGATCTTTTTTTAAAGTCTTAGTGATTTGAACACTGAATATATTTCAAAAGGCAAGAACATTGAACAAATTTATCTTGAGTAAGATTGGTGTGCGAATGACAATTTATATATATATATATATATATTCTTTCATTTTATGGCTTATTCACTAAGTTACTGTCTTTCGGTAAATCACTGAATATTAATTCTGTTTTAATAGAAATTTAATTTTAACTAGATATGTCTTTATTGTTATTCTGCTTAAATATACCTTTCTAACTGGTACAATTGTTTTTAGCTTGTATTCGTACAATTACTGCTCTGGCCTCTCTGCCAGACACACATCAGATGTTAAGACAGACACTGAAGGATTGGAGTGATAAGGAACTGAAACCTATTGCTGGAAAATTAGATAAGACAGCAATGTATCCTAAGGAACAGGTAACTTAATAAGGATTTTAGTTTTGACTTTGATTATTTATAATTATAAATAAAAAATTCTATGATTCATGGAATAATTAATCTTTTCAAGTAAACAATTCTAATAATATTTGTAATATTTTATTAAATATGAATTTGTTTTAGAATTATGATTATCATGTAGAATAAGGATTGTTTTGTATATCCTAATAGAATTGTTTAATCACATGTGTCCAATTGATGATATTATTGAAATAATTTAGTATATGAAGTCTGTTATACAATTTACATGTATTTTCAGATTCTCCAGTTAGGGCAGTTAGGTATAATGGCTGTAGATATACCTGAGAAGTATGGTGGTGCAGGTATGGACTATTTATCTTATGCTTTAGCCATAGAAGAAATAAGTCGTGGATGTGCCAGCACTGCTGTCATCGTTAGCGTCAATAATGTATGTTGACACCTTACATGAGTGCATGCTCATAATATTCCACTGTTTACATATATTGTTCTTCTTAAATGTTTTTTATTTTATAGCCTATATCCATTTTGTGACTAGTCTTAAGGTGTGTTTATAAGCTCAGATAACATTTCTAAGAAACCTGTCTTATTTAAATAAATGTACTCTATTTTCATGAAGAGTCTGTATTTAGGACCACTGAAGTCATATGCTACTGAGGCACAGAAACAACAATTTCTGGTACCTTTCACAAAAGGCGACAAAGTTGGTTGTTTTGCACTCAGTGAACCAGGTAAATAATAACAGTTATATTTTATTGGTCTTTTATTCCCACAAGATTGTGACATTCATAAGCTACACCAACACTGAAATGATGTATCACTTTTCAGTAATCCACGAAGGAGTATTTTCTTAATCAAGAATTTCCTTGTTTCAGGTAAAAAAAATGTTTTTATTCAGCATGGAAGTAGATGATTATTCAGCACCAACTTGCTGACCTTTGAAAGTTAACAATAGGTTTCTGTATGATCTATGTTTATAAAAATAGTTTTTGATCTGTGATATCTTAGATTTAGATGACATCGAGTATTACTAGGTACAGAGTGTAGTTTTATTGGTTTGAAATGCTATCTGCTATTATACCTGTCACTGTCAGTGCATCACTGTTTAATTCATATCTGAACATGAACTCTACCTGATAATTATAAATAAGAGGAGATAATACCTTCCTTGGATGCCAGATTGTATGAGGATCTCAGGTGGTATAAGGATCAAGTAGCCATCTCAATCCTGATTAAGTCAGGTCACAGAGGCTCTGGCTTAGCCGTCCTCCTTGTGACCTTACCTTGTGACCTTACCTGCCCCTGTTCTCAACCTACTAACTACTACTAATTAACACTGTGGTCAGTTCATTTACATGTATCTGATAGCTCAGTAGATGATTATTGTTACAAGAGTATAAAATAATCTTTGGGAATTTCGCTATATAATTTTCTTTACCCATTTCAATAACTGAACTGTAGTATTCATAAATATGCCTTTGTACTGAAATTACACGTTTGCCTGACCAATGTTTACATTGTTATAACTTGGCAATACAAACAGCTTGTATTAAATGATGTCAGATTTCAGGAGCATTCAGTCTGTGTAAAAAAATATCCCTTTTAAAAAGAAATCCAATTTTCCAAATCATGGTGTTTGTGACTTCATTTCTCAATGTATAAAACCAACCCAATATCACATTTAAATCAGTAATTTCTCGGCTCACAACATCGTGGGTGGGGCTGCCTACGTTAAATGGTGCTGCCGTCTCCTCTGAATTATTAAAAATAAAGGGGGATGTTAAAAAAAACCTGAGGAAGTAAAACACTCTGGCAGTGACCACCCTCAGGGTATTTCACCTCCATCTTTCATATTGCTCCCCTGTGAGTGGTGGGGGAGGAGGTTTCTCAGCCACTCCAACATAGAGGCTGTGCGGAATAAGTGACAGCCTGGGGATTCTCCCTGAACAACAAAACAAACATTTAAATCAGTAGTGAGCTCTGGTTATGCAGATACATTTACTCTGATATGATAGTACAGTGATTAAAGTATTGTACTGTAAGCTGCCAAGTTTTGAGTTTGAATCAAATACACATGGTTCCCACTCTTTCGCTCTAATTGCTGTGCTGCTGTTTAATTTTATCTTTAATGATTGAAAAATATGTAATAAGCGGTGACCCGGATATTGTTTAAACATGCCCACATGTTGTTTAAACATGCCCACATGTTGTTTAAACATACCCACCAATACATATATTTGCATGAATGGATGACTGTTTTTAGATACACTGCCAAGTCATTGTCTAAATCAAATAATGTTCTTTATCATTCAGTACAGCATTAACATGCCTACCTT
Source organism: Paralvinella palmiformis (assembly GCA_025642065.1). NCBI lineage: Eukaryota > Metazoa > Annelida > Polychaeta > Terebellida > Alvinellidae > Paralvinella > Paralvinella palmiformis. The sequence continues at coordinate 132,364 of JAODUP010000873.1, read as the reverse complement.
GTTTATACTGAACGTGGTGAATAGAGTAGTGAATGGGCCTAAATGTCCTAACCACAGTGGCCATTGGCAGATGGTAAAACATAACATCACATTAAGTTATTTCCATTCCCTTTCAAACCTGCATTTATCTAAATATAAGATTTTGACTTAGGACAGATCTAATGTTATACTGTTAAGTAGTTTGGTCCCTGTCAGAAATGGGGTCAATTCCATTTTATCAATTCTAATTCCACTCAATTCCATTTGGTCAATTCCATATCAAATTGATCAATTCCAAATTTATCAATTCCAATTCTAGTTTTTACCTACTTCAATCGCTGATTGGAGTAGGTACTCTGAGTATCTACTCCAACTACCTACTTTGTATGAAACTTCAATTCCAATTCAAAATTTATCAATTCCAATTCAATTTTTTTTTTAAATAAGCAATTCCAGTTCTGGAATTGACCCCATGTCTGGTCCATGTGGAGGTCTAATTATGTCCTTATTGTATAATTTATGTCATTTACAAACTGTTCTAACAGTCTCATTCAAGTTTTAAATATTGTTCTGTATAGACCCGTATATGTACAACCAAAGATTGAATGTTTAATATATTTTCTATTAGGCCATTATTTTTATAATTTATTTTACAAATCTGTGACTGTAAAATGAGATACGGTAGTGCAGTGGGTTTTTTTCTCAATTTTTGTTATATTCACCAGCTTTTGTTTAGGTGTAACTGGGAATGAAAATATATTTGAATATAGTTGTCTGTGTAACACTAACAGTTTCAAACGGAGACATTTCACATGACACTGCCATCTTGCTAAATTAAAATGAAATAAATTAGTTTAAAGTGAAAATTTCAACCTGCTGATTTATAAGATTTTGTATAAGAAATCTTTTTAAAGGATTTTAAGCTGTAAACAAGATGCTGGATACTTTTGTGTATAAGATTTTATATTTAGGTAATGGAAGTGATGCTGGAGCAGCATCCACGACGGCTAAAGATGGTGGAGATCACTGGATCCTTAATGGCACAAAGGCCTGGATAACTAATGGCCATGAAGCAGAGGCTGCAGTGGTGTGTTCGCTTGAATAGTCTGTTTTATGTATTAAGAAAGCTGTGCAGCTTTATTGTTTGCTCTGTCTCTCTCTCCCTCTTTCTGTGTGTGTGTGTGTGTGAAAAGACACTGACACAGATAATTATGTATTGTGAAAAACTGTATGGACGATTCATCAGTTTACATGTATATGTATGCATGTGTATGGATGTCTCTGTGTCAATGTTTGCATATGTTTGTGTGTGTATCTGGCTTCACTATAGAACAGTCAGTATACCTCATAAGTGGATATGATGCAAGGATGCTTGGCTCCCAGTAATTAGAACTGATGTTATTAGATTTCAATATTTTTCCTCAGTAAGTCTACATAAAATCTGTGCACATCAATCATAGGCCCTTCACTATTCACAAAAATTCAAATGATGATTTAACACTTTGTATTTGTTAGAACTCAAAACATTACCAATGGTCATTATTATTCAGTTTTTCAAGAAATTTATGCAACCTATAGTAGTGAACATTTAATTGCAGCTTAATTGAACATTAAGAACAAACCCATATTGATGGTTTTATATGTTCATGTGGTAGTTGATAACCAAATTAGTTCTAATAATTGTATTAAACAACCCCGCTCCAAAAAATTAAGACTGGGAAGAGCTATTTTATTTATATCATGTTTGTCCTATAACATTTCACAGCACCTAACAGGAGTAAAGTGGCATTTAATTAGGCACAGTTACCCCTATTGTCACAGTTCATCATTCTATTTTGGATTAAAATGATTGTATTATTTTATCTTTAAGAAAATACAACAAAGTATAGATTATCTTTCCTAGTAATAGTATCCATTGCTGTAGTTGTTCTCAAACATAGAAAATACCCGAGGAAATGGTCTGGCAAAACGTAATGACTTGCCAACCCCCCTTCAACCACTAACTCACACAGACCTAACTTGTGAAAAGAACCTGTTCTCTCTCCAGTCCACTTATGACATGATCCATGACTAATGGACCATAAATGCTGCATTGTTAGAGAGCCAGATAATCTACATTTACCAAACAATTGTTTCCTTTAGTTTAATCCATCTTGTTACATTAAATGTAATTAAACAGTTTTGTTCATTTTAAAAATAATCATATATATCTTGTTTGTTCTAGGTGTTTGCAACCACGGATAAGTCCAAAAAGCACAAGGTATGTCCATTTACATCTGCATGAAAGCTTTTATTCGAATAAATTATTGACTTTAAGAGGTAGGTGTCTACTTTAAAGATTTCAGTCAAAGAAATTTCTAATGTTACAACAGGGTATCAGTGCCTTCCTGGTGCCTATGCCTACTGACGGTCTAAGCTTAGGAAAGAAAGAAGATAAACTTGGCATCAAAGCATCATCAACTTGTTATCTTATTTTTGAGGACTGTCGGATACCAAAAGATAATCTACTTGGCGAGCTGGGAGATGGATTCAAAATAGCAATGGTCAGTCAGTTTTCATTTTAATATACCGTAATCTTCTGCCCCTTTTTTCCCTGTTTTCTGTCATTTTTGGGGCTGTGCATTTCACACCATAACTAAATGTGTCCATTTTTTTTAAAGAAATAAAATTGACAGACATTTTTTATTGCTGTGGCCATTTTTTTTTTTTGAATACTTGTTTTACAAAGCCGCCGATCACAGCTTAAACCCACCACCGAGAAATAAAATTGACTTTTATTCTTATTATTATTTTCGCTCCCGTGCAGAAGCGGATTAGGCTACCATGTGGCCTAATCCAAGATTGTGACAGGTCAGTTCCATGTTGAAGTTATTTCTACAGTAAATCAAGCCTAGAAATCTTATAAATTGAAACTAATTATAACTTCACCGAGATACACATAAATAGAAATCGCCATTGAAAATATTGCCATGATAAGGCTTGTGCCGATAAAATAATATATGGTTTGCAATTTATATTATTGTAAACTTAATTGAGCTATGTTCATGGTTATTATAATAAATAACTTAATTTCCTTGTTTCTTTTACCACCTTTAATTACTAAATTATAAAAATGATCATTATACAAGTTGTTAACATAAATAAAATACTATAAGAATTTGTGAAACATCTCAACATATAGGTGCATCATATTTCATTGATTAGCAAAACAATGAAAATCACTGCTCCCAATTGGGAATTGAGTTTGTTAATTATAACATCAAAGCAATTATGAATGGAAATCAAAGTTGTGACAAACAGCTTTTAATCTTTTTGCAGACCTTATAAGCAAATTCTGTATCAGGCCGTCATACTTGGAGGGTGTACATAATTATGGGAAAAATTGGTGTGCAACTCCAGCTGCATATTTTTCCACTTTCTCCTGCATGTTTTCTGGTCAACAAGGGGTGCGCTTTATACATGAGTGCACGTTATACACAGAAGATCACTACATATTTTGTCTGGTTTCTCCTGCATGTTTTCTGGTCAACAAGGGGTGCGCTTTATACATGAGTGCGCGTTATACACGGAAAATTACGGTAGTTACTATTGGGAGGACAGGTTGGTATAGAATGGGCTTTAATTATTAAAATTTTGTTATTGTTATCTCCTTTCATTTCACATGGAGTGAATGGGGTAATATGGTACTCGTGTTGTGAATGAGACTCGTGTAGCATGCAGATGACACAGAAGCTCAATTCTAATCCCGTATGAATATCTACAGTTTGAAATTTTATAACAGGAACAACAGCAGGAGATTTATATATATTTGTGGAAGTGGCCATCAATAACAAATATGATCAAAATAAACATAGATTACAACTAAGATGCCCTCCTTCCAAATCTACTGTTGAATAATTCCTGTGCATGCTTTATATATTTTGAAATGTTTTTAAACAGAAAACATTGGATGCTGGAAGAATAGGAATTGCCAGTCAAGCTGTAGGAATAGGACAGGTAAATAAATAATATAAGCATCTTTTTAAACACTAAATCAGTATGATGATACTAATATAGATTTTTTATGAAGTATACAACTATAATATATAATGTGCTGAAATATATCAGGTGTTTTACACCTCTGTCATTTCAGGCTGCTTTAGAATGTGCCCTTCAATACTCAGGACAGAGACAATCATTTGGAAAGCCTATTGCCAAACTTCAAGCTATCCAGGTTTGATTTTGAGATAGATAAACTTAGGTTATAACTTTTTATGTGTAAGAATAGGTTCATACCTCAAAATATTTTCATCCCATCTCTTGAATATCTTTTGCTTGGAGTTTAAAATCTTAATTAGGAATAACTTTAGACAGTTTTAATATTTGCAGATGAAATTGGCAGATATGGAATTGAGGTTAGAAAGTGCGAGGCTGCTGACGTGGAAAGCTGCTATGATTAAAGATGCAGGAAAACCATACACCAAAGTATGAATATTTTACTATATATGTGTATCATGGTACCTCAGCTTGTGGCCCTATGATTTAGGAGTCTGCCTAATTTTCTATCACACCTTTACATTTAGAACCCATCACAATTTGTTTTAGCGGTTCTCTTTTAATCAGCTAATTGGCTACGACACACTACATTTGCCTTTCGATATTTGATGGTTTTGGCAACCTAAAATTTATCATACTAAAATACAGTATCAGGTGGCTAGCTGTGTACTTCTAACCCAGCAGACCTGTCAGAATTATAATGTCACATGGGATTAGAAGTACACACATGCTCATCAGATAATTCTAATTCAACTCAATTCCATTTGGTCAATTCCACATCAGATTTATCAATTCCATTTTTTACTTACTCTTTTACCATGAGTAGGTACTCTAAATACCTACTTCAAGTACTTAATTCGAATACCTACTCCAAGTAGTTCATATTCCAAGTAGTATAGTCATGGAAGAAATATTTCTGAATTAAAAAATTAAAAGGTCAATTAATTTGTGGATTTAATATTTTGTAGCAAACTTCAATTCTGATTCAAAATTTAGCAATTCCATTTTTGGACTTCTGATGAGTTCATATGGGATTTGGTCACACTTACTGTTGTTTATATACAAAATGTGGACACAGTGTTAATGATTGGTGAAATGGCATATCTTATTATGCAGACATTTTGACAAGCATTAATGTAGCTTTTTTATCCCCATGATTGATTAGTCTGTTTTTCAATAAATTCCATCAGATATTCTTGGATATAGGTGTTTCTCGTGTGTATGATGAATTGCCCGTAGTCTAATATATTCTACGACCATTCCCTGGTCTTGTACATGGATTTTATTTCAAGGTCATAGAGATGTGACTGGCTAATGATTATAACCACCTCTATGGCCCAGTGGGTAAGAGTGTGGTAATTTCTTACTCATGTTCATGCTGTGCTGGAGGCCGGAGGTTCGAATCCTGGCCATTGCACTATAGTAGGAGGAATTTTTCATCCAACCTGGCAACTGGCAAAGTTTTCTCCACCGAATATGCCATATATTGTAAAGTCACGGCGATGTAAAATAACTGTCATTTCAGCCATTATTATGTATTATATTGAGAAATTTATATCCTTTGGATCTGAAGAACTAAATATATTTCTATTGAATACAGGAAGCAGCAATGGGAAAACTAGCAGCATCAGAAGCAGCAACATTCATCTCACATCAGGTCTGTGTAATGTTTATTTTAATTATCAAATTTCTCTCTAAACATCATAGTAACAGAGTGGGATACAGTGAATTATGGGAGGTCTATAAGAGGTGGTTTAATTGAGTGATTGTTGTAAAATAGTTTGTGTTACATTATGTCTAGTTCAGTATTACTTTGAATGGGACAACAAAACATTTTGGTATTCAGCAACAAATCTAACAGGAGGCAGCTGATAATATAAATGTTAAATTCTTCACTGATATAACATAATTGGTTGCTTTGTATTAGAAATGTATCGATCTACATAAAACTAAATGGTTGCATGTGACATAACAAGATTATTATTTTTATTAATCGAACAGGCTATCCAGATACTAGGAGGTATGGGCTATGTATCTGATATGCCAGCCGAGCGCCACTACAGAGATGCAAGAATTACGGAGATATATGAAGGAACAAGCGAGATCCAAAGGCTTGTAATAGCTGGAGCGCTGCTGAAAGAATACCAAGTTTTGTAGGAAATCCTTTGGACAGTGCCGATATTTTATTAAATGTTGCAAGGTGCCTATTTGCTGATAGTTTTGTCTTAGTATTCAACACTGTTTTTGTATTTCATGGAATAATGTTATTAGATACTGTGATTAATGTATCATCTTGTTTTAATTTGTATGAACATTTATTGTTTGTGGATAATACAGGGTTTTGGTGATTTCTCTAAAATGTTTCTAAACGCCTAACTTTTAAACAAAACTAGCCACAATGTTCTAAACTGGAACATTGTAATATTTTCTAATTAATTTACTTTTAATGGCACACAAGTTATAAACATTGATTGATTTGTCCTATATATGTGTATGGCATGGTGGGTAGAACACTGCTTTAAAACCTCAGGTTCTGGGTTCAAATGTGTGACCAGTGCCAAGGCTGAACAACTCTGTGCCTGTGTGGAATATTGTCAGTTTATATATGCAAGTTATAATATCAGACATAATGAAGACATGTACATCAGTCGGTTTAATCTAAATGTAAATCAGTTATTAAATGAGAGTCATAGTTTGTTATTTTGGTCTCCAAATACATTGTTTTTTACCAATGTGCTGTACAGTGATACCCCAGATACAATCTATCCAAAACCCAATTAGAAATTTGAACAGTTGGCTTAATTTAGTGAAGACAGCCTTTAGCAAGCTAGTTTGTCAGATGGATTCATACCTCCAATTAATTTTGGGTTTTTATTGAAATGCTATCTCCAGTGGTTTATGACTAAGTTTGATACTGTTTATTTGACTGTTGGCTTCTATTTATATCTGCAATCTACTGCATGCATATGTTGATATCCATCTTCTTTATATGGGGTCATGCATGGAAATTACTCAGGCAGAATTACAAATTTATCGTAGATTTCTCTTTCATTTCTCAGATATTCATAAAGACTTACTTATCAATCAGTACAAAGCTTTGGTGTGAGTGTTCCATTTCCTAAGGGGGGAGTACTACAACAGTTGTGAGTGTAATGTGACAGTATTTTGATAACGGATATTCATTAATGCAGGCAATAAAGTTGTAAATATTTTATAATTATTAAATGTTTTAATAGTTGCTGTGCAATGTGTGATATTTTACATCAGCCTAAAGATGGTTTCATTACAAAGTAGAAAAACTGTCTAACTGTTTTTGTTCGTTTGTACTATATGTATTTAAAATCAGACAATTAAATTATCAGGGTATCTAGGTAGTTACTAATTTTATTAAAAAGTATTGAGAAATCTACAGAACATGGAAATTAACTGAAAGAACAGCAAGACTGAAATTTTAAATCTTTTCATGACAGAAACCATTTTAAAATAGTATGTCATTCAGCTACCACTTTCAATTATCATTTCAAAATAACATGGATTATATTTTCCAAAATCAGTAGCCTTGCCACCCTCTCTGTGCAGGGCAGTTTTATGAAAATATAGACTTTGGTTCAACTGTAACTACAGTGATATCTCGACATGGGGAATGCTAGACATTTAAATCCATTTAGTAAAGAAACCTTAAATAACATAAACACAGCTATCCAGTAATACAAACAACCATTTTCTTCATGCCAGTTATAAACCACTATAACAGTTATGGAACATCTGTGACTTTCCTGGTTACAACCAGATATCACAGTTGTTGTTGTGAATACTATAATCAACCTTTTTAAGATTTTGCTGAAACTATCCACATCACGATAGCTAATGACAAAATTTTTTGAATATCTGTAGGAGCTATGGAAGTAGATCTCTATCGAATATGCCATCTATTGTAAATTCTAAATTTATTTATAATTAGTCCCTGCAGTGAAGCAGTGAATTACAGACCATATGCGGCTCCCCCCATTTGAGGTAGCTAATCTACATAAAATAACTGTCATTTCTATTATTATATATATTACAAAGCAGAGAGATAGACTAGGGTCTTCCAGTGGTGCTGTAACAATAGATAACCAGGATCATGAACGGGAAAGATAATGATATTGTAAATGAGTATTTAGATGTATGATACACTGATGAAATCAACTTGGAAATGTAATGAACTTGAAAACAAAGGATGCTAGCTTTTTACAGAGGGAGTGGTACAAAGATCCTGATTAATTCCAAATGTTTTATTATTTGTGGATTGAATCAAACAAAATACATCGAATAGAATATAACTGAAGCCAGATTACTAAGCTACTATGATTATGATTGTTCCAGCCCTGCTGATTGGTAGAGACTGTAAATTTATTTCACCCCCATGTAGTTCATTTACGTAGTTCCTCTGTAATGTTTGTCAGTCACCAGGTACTAGAATAGTAATATTATTTAACAGGCCAACATAATTTCTGCACTCATTTCATTGCAAAATGTGTGCACAACGTTGTATTTGTTATTCTTTGTACAATATCCAACCGTTTTCATGGCAACAATTGAACCTGAACATGTGACTTTATTTGAGAATAAAACCAAACACATGCTAAGCTGCAGAAAACATCAAATTTAAGATCAGAAGCTGGAAAATGGATTGGACCCCAACTTTCATCTTAAAACATCTTTAGTATGCTTGTGTAATACTTATTGACTGTCATATATAATATACCCTTGCATTATTCAGATGAAGAAAACTACTTAAACGTGTAATTATAGTAACTATGGAAGCTACTTGGTTGCACACACACACACACATATATATCTGATAATATTCAAGAAATCGAACAAGATGTCCATTTCCAGTTTGAAATAATAGACTGATGCCACTTGAATGGTCTGATATACTTATGATTTATCCCAGTTCATGCCAATATGTAGTCTTATATTGTTTATGCCACATAATGATGATAGTGCCACAGCTTCTTTTAAATCAAAATTCATGTACATTAAAAAACAAGTCTATAGGTCAAACAACTTACAAGCTGAATTACTGTGAAGTCAAACGAAGTAAACTCCATGAACATTCATAAAATTGTCAAAGAGAAATACAGTTAATTTTTTCATCAAAAAAGACGTTTCAAACTCATGGTATCAGCAAGTGTGATGTAAATATATCGATATCAATTTCTTCATCAGCAGCGATACACACACACACATTGATTTTGCTTTGACGTTATAACAAATAAACAAACTTGTCACACCATACACACATGATTGCAACTGGCAGGCATTATTAATTAATTTTTTCATGGTTTGCAATGTGAACAGTGATTTTAATATTATCACTAATCATCTGGAGTTAACAGCGTGTGATTATCAAGTATTATTACATAAAGACTAGCATGTTTGTGAGATCCAAATAACAGTTTGGTGAAAATTAATCGTAATTTATTGAATAAGACTAGTAGGCAGAGATGTGATGATTTTGTTCCAACTATGGCTCACACAAACACGCCTGATTGTAACTTCATTTGGCAAGTGTTTTAATTCATTGTTTCACAGCACATCTGGAGGTACTGGTAGGTAACAGTGCGTGACTATCAAATATTATTACATAAAGACCAGCATGTTTGTGAGATCCAAATAACAGTTTGGTGAAAATTAATTGTTATTTATTGAATAATAATGGATTAGTAGGCAGCAATGTGACAATTTTATTCCGACTTTGGGTCGAATCCTATAGAGTTGTGTGTCAATGATGGCCCAAAATATCTTTCCTTCAGCTGGTAGGAAATATGACACACATATAATCCCTACCCAAAAAATCGACTTATATGTGAGTATATACGGTATCCACACAAATTTGTATGATGTAGATATTTTCAGTCACATACTTTTTTTTTTCATGAACAATTTATTTGTATCAAGCAAACTACATTTAGAGTTGTTCTAAAATAAACAGCGAATAAATTATATAGCAGTATAAACAATTTATTTACAGAACATATACTTTACATGAAGTTTGGTAAATACTAACTGTACTGTTAGTAAAAAACTGTTCACAATATGTCATCACAATCAGGAGCCCTGGATTTTGGATTTATGTTCATACCTTTAGTATCAGATAATCAGAGCAAATTCATAACCAAGATTACTCCTATTCATTTAAATGTGAACACAAATTTGGATAAATTGGTTACAGTGGCTCTCATTGGCTCAATAACTCCACTTATGTCATGATCAATACATACGTCACAATTAAATTTACATTAACTCTCCATATCGATTTGGAAATGCAACAAGTGAATAGTGAAATCACGAAACAATCATCCTACAGTAATCTTGTCTGCTTGTTCCAGGGCTTGTTGTAAATTGACATCAAACAGTTCACAACTGAAAGCAAACAACCAATGATAATAATAATAATACATTTTATATAGCACTATATAATTGGATTAAAATTACCCTAAAGCACTTGATAACCTCTAATCTAAATTAGTACACGTCAATATATTATTTTTACAGAAAAAAAAACATTGATTAGAAATGAAAGCAAATTCATTACAAATTAGATGATCACAGTGGAAATAACAGCATAGATCTGATAAAATCTCACAATTCTTAAAAGTTCATGAATTATAATGTGATATGAAAAAGTCTATTTGTTGACAACAAAGTATTTGTGAAGGTCTATTAATTCGCTTTTAACTGACCATTATCAGGCATTGGATTGATAAAAACTAACACTGTCTCCATCTCACATTATATTATGGTTGAACAATGTGTTAAGCTACAAATGAGAAGGTAAGCCTGTCTCCATGGCCTAACAGTTGACCACAGACTTCTTATTGGCTGTGTTTATATCCTGGCCATGCTATCTCTGAAAGATCATTCCAAGCATAAACATGCCTAGATTCATGTGAACCATCCAGTTGAACTGTCAAGAGACACTCTATCTTATTAACTGGTTTATCATATTGGATCAGCAATGACTTTTTAAATCATAAACCAATTTGTAATGCTTTAAAGGACACATAAATACATAGAGTGTGTCTGTAATACATAGACTCACCACCACAGATATGTCAACATAAGCAGGCATTGTACTGCATTATACTCCTTCAGTTCATCAATGTGTACAGAGCCACCTCATTGTACAATATCTGCCAGCAGCAAATGTTCTAATATTTCCGTTAATGTTCTTGGCTGATTATACTGTATTGTTTTCTCTCTCTCAGTATTTACCAATTTAGGAATATATCTTATTCAACTGTCACAGGCAAATATTTCCACAAAGCTCCCCCTCTCTCTGACTCACTATTACTTACTTAATTGGCATGTCTATAGAATAAAAGGGGTTCTTCAAGGCATAATCAGCGTAAATTTCATACAGCTTCTTAAGGAAGCTGTCCTGTCCAACTTGACGAGGATCAGATAGCACGACAAACTTGATTCCTAAAATAAACAGATAAAGTATTAGTGGGTGAACTATGATCTCAGTACACAAGATATCATACACCACAACAGTGTAAGGCAACAAATTCACACAGAGACACATTGTATTAGTATATTTTCAAAAATATCAGAAGGAATTTTTAGGTCACATTGTATAAATACCTATTTCCTCTATAACTATAATTTGATATTACTATAATCCAGGAGTAAAACATGAAAACAGAATCAACCTAGATATACAATGCTGCTGCTTGCTGGATATAAATCCACATTCGAGGCAGATCTGGTAAAAATCATGTTCATGTTATATGCATAACACATCAATCTACAAATTATCGTTGTTCCTACCAGTCAGAGTTTGGCTGCAGCACAGTTTGAATGTATCAGTTTCTAACATCTGTATGCCTGTGCTATGAGGTACAGGTGATAACTGGACCGAAATAGCAAACAAGCTGAAAATAACAATGACGTTAATTTCACTGTTGATTTTAAGTCCTGTTCATTCTGGCATTGTACTATGTAGCAAGTGTAGCCAGAAAGATTAAACATTTACCTGAATATACCGATACATCATTCTTAATCAGATAATTCATTTTACTATAGTTTAAGTGCTAAATTATCCTGTGGTTTCTGGAGATAATCAATGCATGAGAACATTCAGTATTTGTGTGCAACTGTACTGGTACCAGCACCGAATCTGTCCAGAACCAATCAACTGTATGCGCACCACATTGACTCGTTTACCTCAAGAAGCCACATAATTTTTTAACAACTGTTTACAAAAGTAAATAATGAAACAATGAGCCTCACGAATGGAACATCCCAGCAAACATGATCTCTTCATTCTTTGACAACTTTGGTCTACCAAATTTTATATTCAGTGGATATTTATCATCATTGTTTAACAGCTCCATCACATCTTGACCATCTTCTAACTGCCTGCCATTAACTGGTAAACCATTTACTGCCAATACCACATGACCAACTGGAAAATATATCAAACAGTACAATCTAACGCATTTATGATAAAAGCTAGATATTCTGTCTTACCATATATAACATTACAGTAAATATAGAGATCAGACACGGCACATACATGGCTGCCAACATTTGAAAATTGGAAAGAGTAATAATTTTCGCGCGAAATGCGACTTATGGCTAACATGACACTATGCATCATAAAACCATGTAATTTATCAATACCAAAATAATTTAACATCATAGGTATTCTTTTGTGAAAGGTTCAACTGTTTTTTGTTTTGTTTAATCAGATTTTTCCACACATTTAATAACACTTATGTCATCATGCACCAGTCTGCACTTTCAGTACATGATTACACTAAATATTCTACACTATATTAAAACCTCACAGTGATCAAACAAATAAACATGAAAGGGACAGAGAAATCTACCATATAAACAAGACCATGTGCTTTTATTTACTGTAAACAAAGATAACTGTATTTGAGTCACGTGACCATCATAATGCAAAATGGATGTTTACCAGCCAAGATCAATAGCTCACCAAAATCTCTCCCATCCTTGAAACATGGTTCTTATATTCAATAAATATTTATAAGTACGACATCTGAAATGGTTACAGCAGTATATTTTGGCATTATTTCAGATCAGGAAAATATCGGATAAATTTTTTTTTGTCGTTTATCATGAACCATCTTCTGCTGAAAATCGGTCCAACATCCAGCCTACAATCGGGAACAGTCCTTTTTAGCGACAGTTGGTGAGGTATTGGCACAGGTGTTTTAAACTATGATACTTTTTCCACCACAAAGAGCTCCAAAATAGCGGAAAATCATTCTACAATAAACGAACTGGAGACTACAGCATATCTTGCCTCAAAATAGCAGTAGCCTGGTCGGGATAGTGTTTTAGACTACTCACTAAGCCCAAAGACAAAATCCACATTGTACAAACAAGAGGATTTGCTGCATAGGTAAAACACATCATCCCCATGAAATTCAGGGCCCTCCTGGAAAAAATGCACCATTGCAATTTGTTGGCGCATCAAAGACTTTCAAGCCATGTGGCCTAGAGCAACTGCTGTGTGATGAGCACCATAGAGGCTGTGCTTAACAAGCAACAGCCTAGGTATACTCCCCGAAATACAAGCATGCAGGCAAGCCTTGTGATACAATGTGTAGCTAAGACAGTGACATAACTGAACCATATGGAACTATTATGGGAAAAGGTAGATTTATTGTAGTTTTCAGAGTATGGGCGTAATGGCGTAATGAAGAACAGAAAATCGTAATGATTCCACAGAAGTCGTAATGGCTGGCCGCTCTGCACATAGGTCTTTTTTTTTAAATGATCCATCTCCCCATGTGAAAAATATAAATTAATAAAATAAAAAGAAGCAAACAATCTGGATTTGATCAATAAGTACATGGATCAGATAAGAGGTCAATTAAAAAATGCAATTGGAATTGATAAATTTTGAATTGGAATGGAAGTTTCCTACAAAAAAATTTAATCCACAAATTAATTTACCATTTAATTTTTGTATTCAGAAATATTTCTTCCATGACAATCCTACTTGGAATATAAACTACTCAGAGTAGGTATTCCAAGTAGGTACTCCAATTGGAGTAGTAAAATGGATATGTTGATGATACACAAGTGTATATGACTTTAAAGTCATGTGATAAATGGGATGATATTTAATCTTCAAATGAAGCTTGTATTGCAGACATAAGTACTTGGATGAACAGCAACATGCTGAAACTGAATAAGGACAAGACAGAATTCATTGTTTTCTCATTCAAGCAACATTTAAAGAAAACTGAGAATCTTTGCATTAAGGTAGGATCCAGTTATATAAATTCTTCCATGTCTGTAAGAAATCAGGGCTTATATTTGATAGTACTCCAGGAATAAAGAAGCAAGTGAGTTCAATATGGAAGTCCTGTTATTATCAAATAAGAAATATAGGACTTATTTGTAAGTACATAAATGATAAGACATGCAATCCTAAAACACATTGTGTAAAATGGCAAAACAATATCATTCGGAGATCCTTTTGGAATAAACTCAACTGTGACAGCACATACTCTGTGTGATTTTTTTTACTGATAGTGATAATAAAGTCATTTGTAGTGTTCTTGCACTGCATGGTACGGGAGTTTTTGATTATGATGGGTATAATTGTGACGATAGATTATTTGGAAAATTTTGTTGGCTGTAGATTTAAACAATTAATTTGTCTGAAATTCAATTTAATGTGTTTGTTTGGACACATGACATCAAGTCAGCTTTAACTTGTGGTCTGTTATCAATTGATATAAAATCTAGATTCTAGGGTCTAGACTAGATCTACATCTAGATCTACACGTCAACATGATGATGATCTAGAATTCTAGTTGATTTGATTCTTACCTTTAATTCCATCTCTCTGGCCAAAAGCCACTACGACTTTTTCGTCATGAATTTTCAAGGTTAACTCTAAGGGGTAACTGAATGTTTTTTCAACTTCGATTTTTGGTACATTATTATCATATTGGTATATCAGGCCACCTCCTTTATTAATTATATAAACACTGTAAATCGTCATAATTCACACATTCAAGTCTGGAGTTTTCGTTTCACACTAAACCGATGCAACGTGCATTTATCTCGTTTCGGATTCGTACCAGATCACACATCCTCTTAGAGGCCTCGCTTATCCATTCAAAGTGTTGGCTTTATTAGATGAAAATTAAAGGCTCAGTTGTAAATTATTGAAAGTTATATAACCAATAAAATGATTTAGTTAATGAAATATCAATATCTGTGGGCATTTAATAATTATATATAGCTTAGAGTTAGAGGTAACAAGATAACTCGTACCCAAACCATCCCGTACTCAAGACAACCGGTATCCAAGACAAGACAACTCGTACACCCTTCTGATCCTAAACCAAAGGTTTATTTCAATGTTATTATATATGGAACAGAATATATATGTATCTTTCTGTATCGTTGTCAGTGATCTACTCGATCTCGTGTTGTTGTTTTTGTGTGTGATCAATACCAATGACAAGAGGGCTGTGTCGCCTCTCATTTAATTTAAGAATACATTACACCTGGAAAGGGTTATCTAATTGTGATTACTTAAATCATATGTTTCGATACTTATTGTATCGTTGCATTGATCCCCAACTGATTGATCCGGATGCTGAAAGCACTCGTCTGCATACAAATTTATCGCCTCTTCGTAATCTGCGTGACACCATGCAGCGTCAATGTACGACCCGTTCTCCCACCGCATCACCCTTCATTGATGTTTAATAATAATAATATGTAATATTTATATAGCGCCCTATTCAGCTAGAAGCTGCTCTAAGGCGCTTTATAATATTATTTACAATATTATTATCCCTGACTCAAAATAGTTTAACGAGCAATCATAGCTCCCCAAGTTTATTTTAATTCCGTTCAAACGATTTTCATAAACAAATATAAAACTGGAGAAGAGCACATAAAATAAGACCTTTGTGTATGGAATGATACTTGAGGTTTAATGCTTATAATATAATAATATCTGATATTTATATAGCGCCCTATTCAGCTACTCTAAGGCGCTTTACAATATTATTTACAATATTATTATCCCCGACTCAGATCTGTTTCCATCCAGCACATATCTCAACTCACAAGGGAGTATACAACGCATGCTGCCAGTATAGGCGCAAAACGTAACTCAAACACATAGCCATCTCGTCCTGTCAGGTACTCATTTTTATGGATGAGTGAACTAGTCGCCACATGACGGCATTGCAGCTCACGGAACCTCGAACCCGCGACCGTTCGGCTACGAGTCCTACGCTCTAACTAACTGCACTACCACGGCTCGACGTGTTTCTATGTATACTCCATCCCAGCTTCCATCTATTGTCGTTCGTACCATCGATGACACCGGCGCCATTATGGAACAAGCCTCCATCCAGTCCATTCCCTTCTTGACAACCAAACAGATGCCATTGGAATTATTTTTATGTCTCGTCGCCGTAAGGACTAGAAGGGATATATATCACCAGAGATATATAACATGAAATATAACGTATTTTAAAAAAAATTGTTAATAATTTGGAAGAATTTTATTTATATTTTAATCGTAATTCGTATCTTTTCAAGTGTTCAACGCTGTCGATCAATGATGCCCTTCCCACTGAGCTATTGGTGGAAGGCTTTGGCTCACATTTTGAGAAAGGTATTATTTTATTTAGTTTATGAAAGAATTTTTAATTTATTATTAATAATACAAATACATCGCGCGCTTATAATGTTAAAATATACACTAGTCTACTCTGAAATATAACTTAAATACTTGTGTAATGCGTTTGAGATGTTATGTGCGGAAGATCGAGGTAGACTCTCTAGCGTCTGCACATTCACCAACACCTGCCACAGTCAAACCAAATAAATTAACTATCGTTCAAGACCAAGTTATGAATATGTGCACCTATGTTTAATAAATTAAAGACTACTATGCCTATACAAATATATAGATATTAATAAATGTCAGACGGAAAAGTGAATGATACCTACTCTGGAAGTAGGTCGGACACTTGTTGAGTAGCGGAACAATATCACTGGAACACTCTTAATTGATGGACAAGATGTTCGCTGGTCAACGCTGCGGCTCCGAAACTACGTCACTAAATTTTTGGGAGTGAAACTAGACGAATACTTAAATTGGGATGATCAAATAAATTCTGTTTGTAGAGATCTGTCAAAAAATATGTCAGTGTTGTACAGAGTGAAACATATTTTAAATAATGATTATATTGCACAATGCTATCTTGCACAATGCTACCTTATCTTAGTTACGCATATGAAATTTGGGGCAATACCTTTGAAACGAGATTTAAAAACTTGGTTGTTTTACAAAAGAGAGCCATTAGATTGGTTGACGAAGCAAATTATAGTGAACATTCAGACCCATTGTTTGCCAAATATAAGTGCCTAAAATTGTGTGATATTGTTAATTTGAAAACAATAATTATTACATTTCAACCAGAATATAACATGTTGCCTGTGAATTTACAGAAAATATTTTAAAAAAATCTATGTATCTTCATAAGTATAATACTAGATCCTTTACTAAAGGTAAGTTTGAAGTTAAATTTTGTAGAGCTAAAACAAGATCTATGGCAATAAGTGTCAAAGGTGTGAAATTATGGAATGATTTAAAGATTGAGTATCACAATATTAAGTCTTTGCAGAAAATTTAAAAAGTTATTAAGAAAATGTATATTAATGGTTATAATTAACGATTCTCATGAGTGTATTATAAACTTGATAAGTAGGGATAAGAATGAGCTTATATGGATGTATTTCAGTACTAACTAATATTCCAGATATATATATTTTATTTTAGTTTGTAATTTAATTTTTTTACAGGGGAATGTCTTTGATACAAGCATTATGCTTCTCGCATTCTCCTTTTCAACATTATACTTGTTTCACGAAAATTTTGTAATTGTATAATGTGATAATGTTGAATAAAATATATTGAATTGAATTGAACAACATTGTTCATATATGTCCCCCCGAATGTGCACAAACTTTAACTTGTGCCATCTAAGTTTGGAGTATTGTGTAATTACATGTTAACAAACTGAAGTTTATACTAGTGTGGATATCGTGTGTGATTCGCTGTGAGTGTGATATGGACACTAGGGTCGTTGTCCGTAATAAGTGCATGTGTACGTGCCTAATCATTTGTGTCATATATAACGACCTGCATGTTATCTTTGCTTGCGTGTGTCATAACGATATGGAATCACGTTTCATGTCATAACAGTTTGTCATCGTTCCTGTGGTGTCATAACGACCCATTATCATGTTTGGTATTAAGATGATAATCAAATCACCTTTTTGTCAACATCCAGTATTGTCGAAATATTTACATTCATTGAATTATCTATAATAAAGTGTGCGGAGTATTTTCAGTTTATTGTTTCAGTTACTGAAGGGGGGGGGGGACATTATATAAGCAATGCTTCAAGCACCCTCCTTTTCAACATTCTACACGTGTTTGATTTCATTAAAACTATGTATTATGAATGTAATGGAAATAAACGAACTGAATTGAACTCTTATCCGGGAAGCCAAGGACGCTCATGATTGTCCGAGAGCTGGATCCTGATAACATTTCGCACAGAGATTATGGCTGGAAATTGGCGCCAAAACGATTCGACAAGCTTAATAATGATATACGTGATAGTCCTTCTGCTGCTTATATAAGCTACGTCTCCTCTAGTCACAATCCAAAGCTTGCCGGGGAAGGAAAACTTCAACGATATCAGCGCAAGGCTGCTAAGTTAACACAAGGTTTATTATTTAAACTCTGGCCGGAGTGAGTACATCGCCGGAAACTGCAACACATCGATGCTTCTCAAGGCACGCAGGGAAATATACGCACCTCTCGTCGAGACCATCCAGCACACCGAGCGACATATTTAGGACATATTTAGGAGTTATAAATGAATGTATTCATTTGTAATTAATTTATCACTACAGATCTACTCGATCGTGGTTGTATATGTACCGAGAGTTCATTGTAAAATATTAATAAAATATATTGGGTTTCAAAAATGTCGTAGTTATGTTACATGTTCACAAGAACATATAGAAATGCAACACTTAAATGCAATTTAGGATCAGAAAGGGGTACTAGTTGTCTCAGACAGGGGTATGGGTTGTCTTGTCTGGAATACGGGTTGTCTTGGGTACGAGTTGTCTAAAATTCGACTTATACTAGGGACGTATATTAAACACTGCCGCAATCACAAGTGCCGTAATGCTTAAAAGGGAAATTTTGCTTGTCATGAGGTAATATGTGTATTTCTAATTGACACGTGTAAATATATGTATATGTGTGTGTATATATATATATATATATATATATATATATCGCATTATCTTTATGTGATAGACCTATCAGTTACAAGATTATACTAAACCCTGAATGATGATCTAGTCTAGATCTCTATCTTATCTACCACTAGTACTAGTAGAATCTACTAGGTCTAGATCTAGTCTAGACTCTAGTCTACTACTAGATCTAATGTAGATCTAGTCTAACTCTACGTCGGTTTTGTGATTGTTAATGTTATTTAGTCTGCAATGCAGGTTGCCATGTAGTCATTGTGGACTAGTCGATCTACTTGATGTACTAGTTTGATGCTGGGAATTGATAATTTTAGCCATTGTAGTCACTGTAGCCATCATCCATCATGATCATGTACACTCTTCACTGTAACTACTGATAAATCTTATCACTTTATCATAAAGTGATAAGATGTATTTCATACTTCGGCTGCCAGTATATCAGTAGACTTTATCTATTTAACTATTATAATATTAACATGTCATGTATCAGGGTGTGCAAATGTACCATCAAATTAGGCATTGCTATCATTCAATCACTTGATCATCAATGTCATCATGATGATTGCTGTAAACCACAACTTGAACAAGTGTTGTAATTGGCCCTTATTATATTATACTTTATAGTCATAATAGTGTAATCATAATGATAATGAGTTTGTGTGTTATCATTCTGTGGCAGTCACAATACACATGTCTTCTTCCAAGTTCTGTCATCTATTTCACTGTTCAGTTCACAAAATGTTACACATCATAATAACTTTCATGCCAGAGATCTGCACACTAAGAAAACCATGTGGTGCAGCATAGTCCAACCACACCTAGACTAGTGCTGCCAGCTATGGACATCACATTGAGTTGGAGACAGATATTTTCTGCAACTGACAATTTTAAGACACCCAGTTTAAAACTGGTGTACTGTTATGATATATTATGGGGTGTTGCTATTGGTCTGGATGGACATTGAAATAGCTATAGCTCCGGCACTTCAACTGCACACTTTCCCGAATATCCAGTAGAATATAACACTGTCAGCTACTGGACATCTTATGAATTTACTAAAGTTCCAGCACTGTCTGCCTAACCCTAATCATAAATCTAACCCTAAACCGAAGTATTTGTGCAGTTCAATCAAGATAACATGCAAGCAACACAGTATCTTGTGGGTGACTGGCCACGTTAAATGACACTGCTGTTTCCACTGAATTAATTTTTAATAGGGGGACATTAAAGGTTCTCTGATGATGTAATACACTCTGCCACTGACCACCTTCGGGATATTTTGACTCCATCTTTCTGTATTGCTTACCTGTGAGTGGTGGGGGAGTAGTTATGAATAAGAACAAAGGGATCACACTTGAAATAAATGCTAGCACTTTCTTGTGATAGATCATGAAAGCTAATCAATCATAAGTACAAGAATAATTATTTATCCCCCTTTATTTTTTATGTAATATTTATTGATTTAAACATTACATGGTTTAGTTGATAAGTGCTAACTGAATATTGTGACATTTCCTGGCAGCAGACGCATTATATATGCCATAGAAACCGGAAATGTGCTGAACCAATAGCTATAAAATTGCACTTATGGATCCGGACCTGTAGCCACTTCGTGACTATATATAGCTCCAGATTCAGAAGTGTACTCTGTGAGTTATTGGTCTAGCACTTTTCATTTTGCCAATGCAGTAAATGTATGCACATATGCCTTTGAATATTAATCATATATACATTTTGATGTATCCATTCCTTCTTTCTGTTTAAACTTATTTATACATTGCACACAGTGAAAAACAACACGTAGCTGGCTTTAACTGAATGGACAAACAAACTTAAACTAATATATCAAGTATCAGACATGGGGTCAGTTCAATTCCAGCATTGGAGTTGATGGTCAGTATTGGAATTAGAAATAATTATTTAAAAAAAATTGAATTGGAATTGAAAAAGTTTGAATTGAAATATTTTAAATTGGAATGGAAGTTTCTTACAAAAAATTAAATCCACAAATTAATTTACCATTTATACAATGTTAACACTTACATGTGGTGTTACCAATATATGGGAACCAAAATGATCCAGAACTTTGGTTCCTTGAATATATATATATATTTTTATAATATCAGATATGCACACCGACCGTGGCACCCAAAGTGAGTGTTTAACCAATTAAATGGTCTGGATACTGTGGGCTCTGCCCACAACACTGTGACACCACCACATAGCATACCTGTAATCTATATTGAGATATTGCTATTTAGGAATTTACCACCGTTCAATGTTTAGAATGGGCAAAAAATGTAATGCACAAATTAATTTACCATTAAATTGTTTTAATTCAGAAATCACAATCCTGCTTGGAATATAAACTACTCCGAGTAGTTTATATTCGAAGTAGGTACTTGGAGTACCTACTCATGGTAAAAGCATTAGGCCAAAAAAGAGTCATGGGGGGGAAAGGAATTGGAATTGATAAATTTAGAATTGAATTGGAATCGATAAATTTGATGTGGAGTTGGAACTGACAAAATGGATTGACCCCGTGTCTGTCAAAAACTTAAATCCATTGCTTGAATATTGCTCCATTTAGGCAAATATTTTAGTTGATTAAACTTTTAAAAAAAATTTCAGCTTATAATTAATAGTGGTAGATGGCTCACAAAAAAAACTTCTAAAAATTGTGCTGGAGTGTTAGTCACTGCTAGGAGGGTCCAGACTAATAGAAACAGCCTAAAATATATTTCTTGTGTTCTGTGTTTATCTTAGTCCCATTATTTATTTTGCAGAATATTCAAGATTTTGTGGAAATTATCAGGGTGTAGAAATTGAAAAAAGGTTATACATTATAGTTATACAAACAAAATAGACAGGTTAAAAAGCAAAAGATACATTATCTTATCTATATTGACCATACATATTTGAAGGGTTTCTTATGTATGGGCTTTGCATGTCATCATATGGGCAGAGCTGTCAAAAGTAAAATGTAAATATAAAACTGTGTTCGATGTTTTTGAGTACCGTATATACTTGTGTATAGGCTGCACTCGTGTATAAGACACATCCAGTTTTAGGACCAATAAACCCCCCTAGAGTCGATCCCGTGTATAAGACACACTAAAATCTGCAAATTTATTCAAAACCCAAAAATTCATCATCATCACTATCTTCTTTGAGAATCCTTTGTATCTGTTCATGTGTCATCATACATGCCATCACCTTCTTCGTCGAAGTCAGTGGCAGATTTGTCATGCTGTTCATTCCACAATATATCATCTTCCGTGACATCTAAATCATTGCTGATAGTGATAGAGCACTTTTTGAATGATTTGGCATTAATGCCGGGGTCGATTTAATCCCAGGCCGCGCTGTTTTCACCCACTGCATGATGATACATAATGGCCGCTTCAGGTTGTCTGCTGCTGAGCATTGTTATTTGTCTAGTCATGCCTCCACAATGGATGAATAAACAGTTACGTGTTGTTACAAAAACCGAATACTCAGGATCAATCCGAACACCTACAGATTATGGGCTGATATTGTTTCCCATTAAGCCGGCAACCTCGGAGGCCTGTGAACTTTACACTTTGTGGTCACGTCACTAATTAGAGCATCGGATTAAATAATCATGGCACTTATCACATTTAAGTTTGACTTCGAAAGACAACAGCGAAAACACACCTAATTAATTTGATTTTTGTTTATATATTGATTATTAATGTTGAAAAACAATTTTATGGTATTTCCTCCCTAAATTATGCCAAATATTACCTTCCCTTTTAGTCTGACCCGTGTATAAGACGCACTCACTTTTGGCAGCAATTTTGTGGTATCAAAAGTGCAGCCTATACACAAGTATATACTATAACTTATTCTAGAATATAAATAGCAGATGCTCTCTAATGAAATACATCATCTGAGAGAGTTGAACCCTTTTCGACTTAAGTTTTAGGAATGCTGATTTTTTCTTTCCAGAAAAACCAAATTCTGTTTAAACATATTCTGAAACCAGGAAAATTCTGTTTCAAATCCTAAACTCTCTGTTTCTGAAGGTGTAGGCTTCTTTTCAAATACTATTTTCTATTTCAGAAAGGGCAACAGTACTCTGGAGAACTGCATTCAAAATCTCCAGGTTAGTATTAAAATCCTGTGTTTGTGAGATGTTCCTGTCTGTCACCATTCCACTACATACCGATTACTAAGGCTAAACAAAGTGATGCCTATTGGGGTTTTGGTTTTCCATTTAAAAAACAGGAAACCTTCTTTATCTATAATATCTCAGTTGAAAAATTGTCTATCATGGCTAGTTTCCCAATATAAATTCAAATTATTTGTCTATGCATCCACATACTTTACAAATAAACAACTCCAATTAAGCTCTTGTACAGGTTAAATTCATTCTGTTTAGTATCTCCTCAGAATCTCGCTACAAATCTTAGAACCCTCATTTGAAAATCTGTTAATAAAGCTTAAAATGTCATTAGATTAAAGGGTACCTCCAGTGCTCCCCAGTGTTTCTTGTGATAAAATATTCAGATTATGATATTAATTATCTTATTGAAATACCTCCATAGTCCACAATGCAAAATGTTTATTCAATTTATTAATGGTTGCTGTTCTGGGCTCTCTAAATGGTCTTCAGGATGTGCCATCAACGAGTTGATCCTGGAAGTTGTCTGTTCGCATACTATCCAGGCATAACCTGTTAACTGCAGTGTATACATTTGTTTATTACTGGATAGAATGGCATCAGATAATATTGATGTAGTGATTAAAGGATATCTTTATGAACATGAGAAAACAGATTATCCAAATATCAATCAAAGTGGCCGTTATTGTGAGCTCTATTAGAATACTGATGGTGAAACTGTTCATAACTTCCGTGATGGACGAGCAAAGTTGGCTGAAACGTGGTGTCAGTGTGACACCTTGTGTTTCTACTCACATCAGTTTGATACTTTATGTGGATAAATATGATTGGAACAGTGTCGTTTTTGAGAATTCTTCATTGTGGTACACCTACAACTTTGTTTACTTTATCAGCTTCATAGCACATGATTTAAAAATGGTATTTGCAAATGAATGAATTGGTGTCAAATGCAGTGGTTTTGTTAAGAAATAAACTTGTCACATACTTGTAGGCCTTAAGGGACTACAATGACATAAAGAGGCATTGGAAACAACATTAGCCAAGGTATGTCATTGAGAATATTTAAACTTCTTACATCAGACCTCAACTAGAGCATGCTGCTGTCCTATACCACAATTGCACCAAAGATGAGGCACACAGACTAGAAACCTGTCAAAGACGAGTTGCTATTACCTGTACCAGAGTGTTTAGAAGAATGAATACAGAGGCACTATTGATAGAACTGGGATGGTCCAAACTTCAGTACATAAGGGTCTCGCTTAGTCAGACTCTACTATACAAGATGGGAAATCAGTTAACTCCAGCCTATCTTATAAACCTTCTTCCACTCAGACAAGACAAAAGTGGCAGCTACCCAACAACATCCCCTCATCCCAATCAGAGCAAATACCACCAAATACTATAATTCATTCATCCCTTCAGCAGAGCAGTAAGACAATGGAACTCTAGAGAATTCAGTCAAGGCTGCCACAACCGTGAACTCCTTTAAATGCATTGTTTTCGAAAACAAGTGGCCTACAGACAAGATCTCCTCTCTGGGCTGTGACCGATTATGGATAGGCTCTACATTGACATCGGCATTACACAATCAGTCTCTAATTTAATAACACTAGGGCATACAGCATTGTCAGTATATGATAATGTTGCACTATTTTACATACTGCAAGAATATATAACAAAAACGAAAAGATTCTAGGAAAGCACATTCTCAGTGTGTAGTACACTAAAACTGTATGTTTTATGTAAATTCATATCAACACAACACAAATTGTACAATTATTAATTTTATTCATGTATGTACATAACTTGTATTCTCTGTAAATGAAAGCATGTTAATTGTGTCGTGCAAACCCCACAATGCTACAGCATTGGGGAATGCACAAAAAAGATATAAATAAATCAGATCAAATGAAAGTAGCTTGGTCTCTACTTGAAAGTGGGCGGGTAAAAAAAGACTTAAATGACCCGGATCCCGGCTTCTCACAAAACGACTGCAAATGTAAGGTTTTAAACTCTTATCCAGTTCCAGTATTATATAGACACTGTCACGTAATATCTCTACATTCAATATTACTGGGTATAGACACTCTAAAGTTATGTTTTCCTTTATTTTTCTACTTATTATTGGTGCAACCCCAAGCTTTGTATACTACCGTACTATATTGTTTAGTGTATCATTGCTAAGTACGTTTACCCACAATTCATCGTGCAATCCTGACTGCTGCCAGAGAGATGGAGATTGCACAGTTCCTGGAATCAACTTGGCGATATTACACAAGAGGCAAATTGGGATGAGGAAGAAGGCAATATGGCCACATTCAACTTCTCTTTTAGTACAATTGTACATAAAATATTTCTCAAGAAGATCATTGTTGTAGCAATTTGTGTGAAAATTTAGACAACTTATATGCTAGATCATAATTGTCTATATTATGTTAACCACTGGAGGTACCCTTTAAGGACACTGGCATAGACTTAAAATACACGGTACAATGCAGAACAGTGATTGGTTGGTTAATTGGTCTGCCCTAGATAATTACTGCTGACATCCTCATGCCATCAATACACACATATAATACAACTGATAAGAAAATCCGTACCTATAAACTAGTTATGTCAGCTCAACTTCTAGACAGGAACTAGGGTGCTTCCGAAGTCTAGTGGTAGCGTGTTGGATGACAGATCACTATGCCGTGTTCGAATCTCGGCGTGAGCATATCTGAAGGGTGTTTCATCTTTTACTTCATTACCTTTGGAGGTCACTCGGCCCATTTAGCCTACCATGTACACAAAAGTGGATGTAAAACATCAATCATCATCATCTAGACAGCAACAAACAATAGTGGAGTATATTCTATAAAAGATCAACTTTATGAAATTAGGCTATTTCGTTCCCTACAGCAATCTGCACAGTCATTGAATAAGTTAGATTTCATCATCTCCAGATGGTTCTAAACAATATTAGCTTACCTGTACACAATAAAGGCCAGACCATCACCAACAATCTACCATTATTCAACTGAAAGGAGCTAATCACCATAATAAACACATATCCAGGTTGTGATCAATATTAGATTTTACCCTAAAATAAAGAAGTTAATTTTTGGTAATTTGAGGTTAGGCTTAGTGTTAGTACAGAACTGTAATGTTAGATTTAGGCCAATCACTTTGAGGATTAAAGAGAAACAGATAGTTATGACAAACAAAGTCTGACAAATTAAATATATTGTAAACCATTTAAAGTGAGAGAGGGAGAGAGAATAAAAGAACACTATAAGATAAAAATTAATGTGAGAGAACCAAGAAAAATAATTATGTTAAAAATTTATCATAATGCCCAATTATTGAGTCTCCAACCAATCACACTAAGAGTTATTTTACTGGATAGTAACATTTAGAGCTCAGTGTATTCAGTTTTAAATAAGGAATTTTGATAAAGCCAAGAATTATGAAGTAATTCCTGACTCTCAGTTTTTATACTTTGAGGACTATTTCTATAATACTGGCCTAAAAATGGTACATTATTAACCTGTTAAAATTGGAAAATACATCAATTTCTGCTGATACAGAATCAGTCTTTTTCAAGAGGAAAATTCTATTTCAGAAAATTTATTTTGGTTAATTTGGAACTTAGTATAAGTACTATATTAAGTAAATAATTCTAGTGATGATACCAAGGCTGACATTGATTAAATTCCAAGCACTTCATAGGCTGAATCAGATAATGTGTCTGTCGAACTGGCCACAGTTAGTATAATGAATGTAATATATGGCTGAAGCAGTGTTCAACAATCCACATGATTTAAGTGTGCAGTAAATGAGATGTGACTGTGTCCCTGTTAAAATATTTGAGAATGAAGATTTGAGTCAAATACTGATGATCATGATTGATGTTTTAATGTCACTTTTGTGCACAAGCTAGGCTAAATGGGTGAGCAACCTCCAACGGTAATAAAGTGAAGACAACAATTAAACACCCTTTAGATATTTCCATGCCGAGATTGAATTGGATTGAAATTTAAAATTAAAATAATTTTGATATAATTTATCAACATTATCCAATAAATGGTGCTGATATCTCTATTTAAATGGGATGATAAAAGAACTTGTTTAGATTTCTTTCCCGTGTTCAACCTGAACTTAAAATATAAATTCTGTAGGAAAATGAGAGAATCAGCTAGCCTAAGGCTGTCTATCCAGTGGCCCACTGATTTACAGTTGGTCCAATGCATAAGGTTAAAAATGTTTTTAACTGGAGTAAATAATCTGTTTGAGTGGCAACTGATTCAGATTTGTTGTCATAGGTGTGCCACTGATGATGGAACTCCAGTATTTGTAGTTATTTCAACACTCCAAATAAAAACAAATTAATCATTTCGGAAAGGGTACACACAATAGACCCTGTTCTGTACATAAAACAATTCCCCAGAGAAGATTTCAGTTAGTACTTTGGTAATGATTTCCTTGGTATATTAACTGTCATACAGTCATTTGTAATTACCAATTACCTTTGGTATTAAAGGAAATCAGGGTTTGATTAAAATCACTGATTACATTTACTGGTAGGCTTGTTAACTTGAGTGGCACAATACATCAGTTGATATTTAGCTGCTGACCTATTAACACCCTCTACTGTTGTCTTATAATTTATAGCTGTTGTGATTGTCGTGTATGTGTGCTTTTCACAATACCTGGAAGAAAAAAAGGATTGTGTTTGGCTATATTATACTGAAACTGCTGTCACTGGGAAAACTGGCTCTAAGGCCAAATGTAAAAGTTGTTGCAAATAAATGCAAGGCATCATTGCACATACGAACCAGCACAGTGATAGTTGTATAACAGCAACGTGCAGTAATGATTAATCATCTAATGTATTTGTGATTTCTGTGACCAGCTAAAAGTTTTAATCTATTTAAATATTTTATTAATTACCAATTTTTTATGAAGAAAATACTTAATTTTACATTTGCATCAGGCCAGAAACTGAAGATAGGAATACCCACATTTATAGATGATTTTCTTGTCAGACGTAGGGTCAGATCCATTTTGATGGTCCCGTCTGTACTTCCAGATTAGCTTTTTCTGTCCAATTATCACTTAAACATGCTAGAGTCTAGCATATTTCATGTTAATACTACCCAATTGTTTTGTTTACCTATTTAAAGCGTGATATATGCAAGTTAAATTCGTTATTCAATCCAGTATTTTATGCTAAATTTAATATCAGCACAGTTTGCTGATATGTTTCTTAGGTGAGAATTACTCAATATACCAATCAATTTACACTTATTGAGAAAGAAAATAATAAGGCACCATATTCATGATGCATGAACGAATGCCCACTGTACAAATACTCACCAATAAAGTGGGGATTGGACACCAAGAAAAAATTAACAAAAAGAAATAAATGGAAAAAAGAAATCAACGACAAACGAATTGTTTTCATTTGCCGGTATTTACATTCAGAATCATGATTGCAATGAATGAAGCCCTCAATATTATATATGGCTGAAATCATGGATACATTTAATAAAGGACAATATATATTACATTGCAATCAATGAAGTAAACAAACCTAAAGATTACATGGCTTCAATGAAGGTTGTCTCGTTTAAGTTCATTGCATTTGATTTATGTGGCTTCTAAAGGCTTCAGTTAACTCTCAATAGCAAAGAACAATAATTGAATATATATTGGTTTAATTGGAAGTCAGTTGACAAAAATAATAATGGGAATATAATATTTGAAAATGTAGACATTATATTTTAATATTTTAAAGCCCCACAAATTACTACAATACGTGATACAATAATGGAAATCTAAATAAATGGAAATAAATTCTTTTTGTTTTTGTTAACTGTTTTGTTGTATACTGGTATCCAGCATGAAAACATAATAGATGCATCCCAGGCTTTTGATAAAGTCAGATACATTAAATTGTTTGACTTACTGATGAAAAGAAATGTTAAGCCATTAGTTATTCGTTGTCTATTGTGCAAATCGACATCTCAATATTAGATGGAATATTGTAATGTTGCCATATTTTGTTATTTGTGTTATAGAGCATTTGGGTATGCTAATGACATATCATATTTATTCACTGTATGATCGTTTATTGACATTCTTGTGATAAAGCCTCCTCACCCCTTCCAGCTGTCTGATTCACCCACTTTTATTTAAATTTTAACTAACCTGAGATATATCACACATTCTAAGAAGTGCATGTACCGATACTCTATTTCTTCTACAATCGAAGCTTTTTTCTACTTGCTTAATATTAAATACATTTTATTCACAGGCTTTTTTGTTCTAAGTGTAGTGGCGCCCTCTATTTGTGCACATCTAAGAATGTGTGATATAGCTCTTGATCATGCCTCAGAATTTGATATTAAGTTTAACCCATTAAGATATCAGATGATTAATTCCAGGGATAATATAATTATAAATATTGTGTATTATGTTTATGGGGTAGACATGAATGGCTGAATCTAAAGGCTCTCAATTAAGTCATATTATTGGACCAGATGTTTGTAGTGATATAATGTATTGTGCCTCTTATACTATCATCTGCAGTGTCAGTTCTGTTCTAAATAATTTTATATTTAATTCTTATTATGTTAAATATCAATTTTTAAATCATATTTCACTTCAATTTACGGTTGTCCATTGTGGAATGTGACTGGTCACAAAATTTCCATACATAACTCATTGTCATTTATTACCAGTCATTGCCAAATGTCATCCTATCTAGTGTCAAGTACTATCAGGATTCCCATGGATGCATCCTGGATAACCTGGAAAATAACAAATTCATTTTCCAGCTCCTGGAAATGTCCTTGAATTTTACAAAATCATGAAATGTCCTGGAAAAAATATTGCACGGCATTGAAGATTTATTATTCAAAAATAGTTAAAATCCTGTCTGTTGAAAACCTACAGAGACAACTAAGATGCCCCAAAAAGCATAGTTATTATATTCATATCCGTTTGAAGAACAGCATATTATTAAATGTCAAACAAATGGTGGCTATAATTAAAACAGTATTTTGTATACTTGATTAGTTCAGTTTCAGCAGCGCACATTATTAGAAATGATATTAATACTTGGTAAGAAGTTTTATATTTATTGGAATTATGCTGGTTGGTGAACAATGGTGATGCCTGTTGTTTTGTTTTTTTTGGTGCTAGTAAAACCAGTATCTAGCAAGTCAATCATTCATTATTCATGTTATGCATTTGTTATTCATCAAGTCATTCATTAATTCACTAGCAAAAAATAATAAGGAATAAATACTGCAACATCAAGGACATTGAGGCATAATAATTACTTATCTATATATGTATTGCTTGAATAGTACTAGTAGGCAGGTGTTTCACACAGAAAATCCACCAGAACGCAAGGTGTCTATACACAATGTACGGGCATCAATATAGACATCAAGCATGTAAGCGAATAAAAATATAAAGGTATTGAACTATAATATTTTCAGTAAAATCTGTTATGTGTATACACCATCTTAATCCAGTGTAGTCTTATCCCGGAATGCCACTTTAAATTACTGCAGATAATTGCAAGTATCAGCTTATTACAAAAGACATTGTCTCGGTATGAATTTATATAGGTTTTTAATTACAGCCTTAACTACACGTATTTTGTAATTGATATTGTACAAACATGCTGGAGTTATCGTAATTTTTATCACAGGTATGGGTGCATCAACTGTCCAGTTTACATCATTACCAAAATAATAGGATCATATGGCATGTTTATATTTTCTAGGTTATATTTCGTTTCCTTAGGTTAATCATCGATACAGCACTGACCCACTTTGTGGAATAGGTTGCCGGCAGATATTAGAAATGCGTCGTCTCTTGAAAGATTTAAATCCATTCTAAAAACACAGGTTGCTTTCACAGATAAATAATAATTATCTTTTAAATCTCTTATGGGGTGCATCCGTGGTCTAGTTGGTAGTGTATTGGACCACATATCACTACCACCTGAATTCAAATCTCGGTGTGGGCATATCTGAAGGGGGTTTCATCTTTGACTTTGCTTCATTACCTTTGGAGGTTGCTCAGCCCATTTAGCCTACCGTGTGCACAAAAGCATGGCAATAAAACATCAAACATCATGGAAATCTCTTATAGGTTTTTTTAACAGACATATTATTTGTGGTATTATTATATTACATATTATTTGTACAGTGCTTTTGAATGGCTCCTGCTAGTAAGGGTGCTTTATTAAATATACATTATTATTATTATATGAACAAGTTACATTCTTATAAAATTGTGTGCACCATTGACCAGCCACATCACCTGTGTTATTTCCCCTACTGTAGTTTACCCTGGATGATCCCTGTAGTCTACTGCAGATGAACCCTGTAGTGTAGTCTACTGCAGATGATCCCTGTAGTCTACTCCAGATGATCCCTGTAATCTACTCTAGCTGTCCCTGTGCGATGAAAATCAGGACACCGCATATATAAAGATCCAGGAATTTATTAACTAAACTACGTTTTTGGGAGGGATACAATGCCATTATCATTTAATATATTCAGCACACACTGTCTGTGGAATAAATTTGAGGCATTATATTTGCAAGCCCCTTATAGTGATAAGAAATAAGTTTAAATTAATGAGATTCAGTATGAGTGCTGCTAGCAGTGGATAGTTTGGAATCACTATCCCTGCTTTCTTGTTTGTGTACGCACATTCTGGCCACAACATTGCTGACTAGAAATCCTCAGAAGTGAGCAGTTTTACCTTTAGGTCCATGGCTGTTAAGTTGGGATCAAGACCAAATAAAAACACACTTGTCCAGTGGATATATAACAGCTTTGCAGCTCGAACCACCACATTGTTTCCGCTTCCTAACTGCTGTAGGATTCTGTGGTGTACTTTGAGGAAGAACACCCTCAAACAAAGTGATAAACCAGTCATAGAACTGTTAAAATTTAAAACAAAAATCCTCTTTGTTGACAAAGAACTGCACTCCCAGACGGAGAGGGTGCCTCCGTGGTTTAATTTGTAGATTTCGAATCTTGGTGTGGGCATATCTGAAGGGTGTTTCATCTTTGACTTCGCTTCATTTCCTTGGGATGTTGCTCGGCCAATTTAGCCTACTATGTGCACAAAAGTGGCGGTAAAACATCAACCATTATCGTCATCTCCCAGATGGAGAACCTCTTTGGCATCTACAGAAGCTGGTGTTATGGTGTGATACATCCTTGTGTTTATATCATTTGGGGTTGAATAGATCAGTTCTTGCCACAGGCTGGAGCAGGCAGAAGCAACATGTACAGACAATGAAAATAATCTTGATTAGTTTAGCTATATGAAATGACCAGTAGTGTCCTAATGATGTTGGACGACAACGTACAATTGTTATTTGGTTATGTCTCCGGAACCGGACAACGACAGCTTTTCAATCGCTGATTAAATACCCTTGTAATGTCTGCTGTTATAGTTGTGTGGACATAGTCGAAATAATACCTGTATGTGTCAGCTTGTCGTCGTAGCGTTTGTGCTGGTTCCAGTCCCTTTGTTACCAGCAACACCACGATTGTGGTTGGAACTTAAAACTCATAGCACATTCAAGCGTCATTGTGTTGTTGCAGTGGATTGAGTTAATCGGCGAGTGTCTTGTTTAGCCTGGTCACATCTGAGACGAATGGCCGTGAGGTAGTAGCTTCCTAGGCAAAACTTTAAAAACATGTGTGAATATGAATTTGTAGCCACAGTCTGGGAGTTTGCAGCATAACACTCAAATCACTCGATATCAGAGCACCCTATTGCTACAGCGAAACATAACAGATAAATCAGAATGGGCTTCATGTGATTACCTCATTATCAGATAGATAAGTTCTTGGTTAAAATCAGGGATGAGAGTTTTCCGGCTTTTCCAGAGCCGAAAATAATGTTTTTGGAAATGGGTAGTTTATAACGACTGGTGATTTGAAAAATAATTCTCCCTCAAAAGTCATGTTTTATCTGCACTCTATTGGTGTCAGATTGTCCTAAAATTTCACAAAACCCAAATGTTTGCTTTATCACACCCCCATGCAGGTACATGTAGCTCATTTCACTCCACAACTCCCTTTCCTGTTTTTCGGGTTGTGTATTTTCAAAAGCCACTCTCATGCCTGTATTAATAAAATGAAAAGAACCAAGACGTGTAGGTTGCGGTATCTGGTCTGACACTGCAGAACGCATATCAATGACACTAGAAAATTTGCTCTTTTCTTTGTGACAAACCTGGAAGTCATCCATCAGTCTTCTGATGGTATTCAGCGAAGCGGGCTGGGTTACAATTGTGAACGTTATCTACGTGTTGTGAAAGTAGAACAAACATTATTGCTTATGGTAAAAATTCATCGGAATAAAAATCATGTTCGTGCTCTTCATGGTGCAAGGCAGCATCGCACTGTCTTGGCTCAGTTGGTTTTTTGTACCTGTAGATAAGAAGAAAAAATAAAGTTTTGGACCTGTTGGACTGAAAATACTGTAATAAAGACAACAAACACACCGCAGCACACTGAACAGTAGCCATCAGTAAATAACGCATGTAGGCCGGAAGAAGAGCACTGAGCTACGAAGCATTGGTATGTTTTAGCTGTTTCATTCAGCAATATAGCTTCACTGGTCTGGATTGTAATTTACAATTGTGAATCGCCTTATTCTCCGGTACGTGGCAAGAAAGATGTCGGTTAATAGCATAATTCCCGTTGAATTTTCTAGTTCCATTCACTCATTTCTCTGTCATGTGCAGTTCTACTGACTGCACCGATTGATTCTGTTTACGTTGCCGGTCGGGTTGATGCGGTGAAGTTTATTGCCTGGGTCAGAGTGAGTCAGCAGTTGGAAGAAGATTATTTTCTGGCGTCTTCAGGAGTATCTGATTTGCTTTGCTTTGTTTGTTTATGTTTGTTCAGCTGCTCATCTGTGACCACCTCTTGTTTACGTAAGTTATCAGAAAGGGGGATGTACTTTAACATGTAATAAAATGTCCATTATCCTGTTAGATAGCCGACGTGGTAATTGTCTCAGGTAAGTCGTTATTCACTTTAACCCTTTCACAGCTCTGAGTTTATTTGGTGAATATTAGCGTGGACGACACATTTTTATCGGCATGCATATCAAATCTAAAACGCGTATCCCTATACTGCTCACCTACTCGACCCAGTTACGTGTACTGATCTAAGCCCACTTCCAGGCATCCCTGTCACGCCTGGAAGATCCTGTGATTACTTGTAGGTCTCCACGTATTCAATTCGTCGAAATATGGCTGCACTATGGCCTCTTGAACGCCTCTTCCAACACTGAGTGACAAAATAGTCAGTGGCTGAATTTGGTTCCTTCAGCCCTATATACATGTATATAACTTTATCCACCGACACAAGTGAAAGGCACAACACATGCGTTTGGCTTATCAAAAGTTAAAAAAAATAGTCTTTTGAATTTGAACACCGGCGTTACCTGTTTTTGACCTGTGAGGGATGTTTCATCTGATCATTTAAATTATCTGGGAGTCACTGAATGTCCGTATGTTTAAGGTTTAACTAGCACCGATGGTAAACAAAATCACATTAACAACATTTCTACACTTTAAGGAGTATGCCCATTTCATACTGTGCTACACCTTGCCTGTCCTCCCATTTTCCTTGGGTCTTCCAAATATGTCCCGTCTGTAACCATGCAATGCCTAGTCTAAACTAAACCTCAATCATTCTTACAAATTGATTTGATCTCGATGAATACCTGCAAATAATTATTTATAATACCAACACCCTTTTCTACTCAGCCTTTCTGCAGTGCCTTGGATACTGCACAACAGATGCCCCTTTTCGGCAGAATGTTTGATTTTTCAGGAAAACACTTTGGCATGATCATAGCATTTTACTGGATAGTAACCCCCTCCCAACACATGTCTCAGGTGAGACTAGAACTGATACAAACGAAGCAATCTTCATTCATACGTTCATTTTTTATTTTCCTGGCAGTGATTGTGCACACACACACACACACACACACACACACACACCTGTAACTAAGGAATGTATTTTCTGAATTAAAGAAGCATTGATTGATTGATACTCGGTGATATGTTGTTATCTAATAATACATCGTTTGGAAGGGTTAATAAAGTTTGGGATTGTCACTATGAGATCTCAGTACCGTTTTGTCAGTGGAAAGAATAAGCTCTCATTGGTGGATTCTGTTTTTACTGTGGGCATTAACCAGATGACGTTTGTTGAGGATTACAATTCGTCTGAGGGGTGTTTCTATTGTATTGGTAATAAATGTAAAGAATTATATTCATTCCACCGATGTTAATCTGTGGCCATTGTGAGTTAAGTGCTAATCGGTGTTGTTTAATATCTGCCTGCATTAGGGAATTGTGTAGCTCTGTTGTTGAAATATAGGTTTTGTCAAATCAGTGCAGCACGCTGGAAACAGTAGTTCATACAGAAGTGGGGTTTTCCCCAAACACCTCACCCAGCTATCTCCCGTTTCATTGTCTGTTTTCCTCTGTGTGTGTGTGTGCGTCTGTTTCAACATCCACACATTGGACTAAACAATTTTCGGTTTCTGCACGCACACAGAATTAAAGTCTAACATATTACTTCCAGCTATTTATTTTCCATGTCAAAACTGTTCTGAAATCAGCTGGGTTTCGTTGTTGTTGTTGTTGTATAAATATAAGTTACTGTAATTGTAGACTAACTAACTGTCATAATGTCTGTTGCAGGATTCCATGGTAGTCCTGAAGCTCTGACCAACAACGTCAAGCTGTGTCCGCTTCATTTGTTGTCCAACATAACCAGGATATATCTTACGTACACATGTTCTCAGACCCAAATACGCCATACCAGGCTCTAGTTCTGGTCATCATTATTGGATCATTAAAAAGTTCACAATGAGTGTAAGGTATACGATCAATACAGCACTACAGGGGGGAGTCTGACAGCGCTCACTGCCTTAACTACCATGGCCAGCCCGGACGTACAGTGACATCCGAAGTGACTGCAATCAGCGTTTTTCTGGCTGAATTCCAGAGCAACTGAGGATATATACATAGCTAGTGAAGAGTGTTTTTGGACAGACACCACAAGAGAGTCGACTTACACCTGGTTAGAGCAATGGTTGGCGTGCGGGAACAGTGGTCCAGGGAACTCGACTATGTGTTGGCTTGCGTTGGAAATGCCATAGGTCTTGGTAATTTGTGGAGGTTCCCATACCTGTGTTATGCTAGTGGTGGAGGTAGGTACATATGTCTTATGTTCTGGTGTGGCCAGGTTTACGTTAGGATCAGTTCTGTTTACTCACTGATTTGTTCTGTCCCTTCTACAGTCATGTGTCAGTCTTTGTGGTAGATCTGTTATGTAACATCCTGGCTAAACTTAGGTGAACTAGTCATTTTTCTATCAAGCTGTGATTGTATAATACTGTTTTATTCCTGTTGTTGAGCCATCGTATCATTATAAATAGATATCTATTGTCCGCTGGGTGACTGTCATTTGATTTCTAGATGTACGTAATCATTTACTAATAACCCAGGTGGTATGTCAAATACTGTTATATTTCCTACCTTCTAACTGTGTTGTTGCCGCTGTGGTCTAGCAGTAGCGTGCTGGACCACAGATCACTACCACCCGTTTTCCAATCTTGGCGTGGGCATATTTGAAGGGTGTTACATCTTTAACTTGGCTTCATTACCTTTGGAGGTCACTTGGCCGATTTATCAATCAATCATCATCATTGTCTCTAACTGTGTTGTGAGGAGCTTATTGTAATGGTAACCTAATGCCTTTGTCTGCCATCAGCAATGTGATTGGTCAAAGTTTTCTTTGTTACCTGAAGTGTCGGTTACCAAATTAGATTCTTTAAAAAAAATTAAGCATCAATTTGTTGGTTTCTCTTAATTTCTTGTCATCTGGTCATCTGATTTTATTTCTCTATTTCCCTGATACTACCACAAATATTTTTGTAGTTAGCAGTTTTTGGTTTACCATCATCTATTTAATACAAATGCAACCCAAGCGATGTAATAGTACAGGCCTCTTGATGTGGCGAAAATGTACTCTGGTTGGATGAGATTAACACATGTTTGTGTCTGCAGTAATTGAAGACAGCTAAATCTAAACTCTTATTAACACTTCTATGTTTACCATCTGCAGATAATAGTCTATGATTCTCAACTTTTTAAGAGTGTTCCCTTCATTACATGTTAACTCATTGAATAAATGAAATAGCGTCCATAGTTACTCTCTCTAGATGTTAGGCTAGGTAGGAGGTATCCTGGTTTCATCAGTTCCCTGAGTTATAATAGTATTTTAACTCTGGTTTTGTTAAGCATTCATTAATCATATAATTAGATAGACACATTTTTTTTTAATATGTTTTTCCTCTAAACATTTGGTGATTCTAATTTTTTTTAAATTTAGAATAAAACAAATTTTTCATTGCTATTAATATTGTTATATTTTATTGATGTGTATCATTATTTATTTATGATCCATTGTGTTTTATGTATTAGATGGGTTTTTTACCTGCTTTTATCCATGTATAAACCCTTTTTTTCTCTTCTTTATGTCCAGTTTAAGTCCTTTTGAAACCAGTGCTTAAATAGAATGGTTATTAAGCTTATCAAACCTGTTTATAACCTTGTCTATCATTTTTATATTTAGTTTATAAATCTGTGTTTGCCATTATTTTCTAATAAGGTCGTCACTGACCTATGGGTGCAAATATTTTGAATATGACCGTTAAACCTATTGTACTTTTGTCCATTTGTTATAAATTAAATTTGTCGTGTTTTTAGATTTAAAAAAATAGATGTCATAATGTAGATCTTCATTTTTTCAGGTGCATTTCTCATCCCTTATTTCATAATGTTGCTGTTCACTGGCCTTCCTCTGTTGTACCTGGAAGTCTCCATTGGACAGTACACAAGGCTGGGACCTGTTGGTGCCATTAAAACACTTTGTCCTTTCTTTCAAGGTAAGACTTCTGAATAGCCTTACATGTGTTTGTTTGCGAGCCTTTAATTAAGGCCTTTAATGTATAGGGAAACATTGCTGAAGAGTGTTCAGCCTAAATTGATTGACAGTAATTACTCTAAATATTGACCAAATGTAGTAATTTTCTGTGTCCCTAATAGTTTGGTTGATCCGCTCTTTTCTTTGCATTCTGTGTTTTAAATAGCATTCATAAATTTCAGTAATGCTACCTCTGTATAGTGCATCATTTGTTGGTACAGGTGCAGGCATGGGAACGGTCATGTTGAGCTTCTTATTCACCACTTATTATAATGTTATACTAGCATGGTCTGTGTACTATATGATCGCTAGTTGCTTTAATCCACTGCCTTGGTCCAGCTGTGGTAACATATGGAATACGGACAACTGTTGGGATTCGGCTGTCAATGATACATCAGTGAAGCCAAATAACAGTATGACACCCACTGAGGAATATTACAGGTATTTAAGGCTAATTTAGTAAAACATTAACTTAATATCATTTAGTATTTTTGAACACCTCGCCCCCCTCCAAATATTAGTGAGATGTTCATAATAGTTGAGAGGTAGACTTTGCAGTGTTTCCAATGATTATATAATGGCAGAATCATTCCAGTAGTTTATGGTTCATCCAGATACAGTCAATGCAGCATATCTCTTCATGTGTAACTCTGTATGCGTACCACCATTGCTGGACACCAAAGGTCATTAGAGGGCATACAAGTTGGGGGGGGGGGGAAATGAATATTGACAACTTGTTGTGTCTCGGCCAGCTGTTGTCAGCAGTTACGTGTTGTTGAATTATGTCATGTAAGAGATGATGTCTCAGTTGCAAATCAATTGATGCAGTTTGATCTTATGCCGTATCCCTTGATCTGATGAGTCCACTTTTACATCATCACTGTACCATCTTCCTTCAGTGCGGAAGTACTGTAAATACCAGATGTTCATTGACTTCTTATTACAAAAAGAATGCATTCTATTGCCAATATACAAAATTTGATCAAAATTGGATACTTTGTTCTGACTTTCCTCTTTAGTATCTAGTAACTCCCTCACTGTGTGTGTGTGTGTGTGTGTGTTTGTTGCGAGAGACATTGAATTCCAGTGTTATCTAGTTATTTCTGTGAGATGTAACAGAATTTGGCATATTAGGGTGTAGTCCCTCAACTAAAAGTCCCAGGTGAGACCAGTGCTGGTGCTAAACAGAGCACTCACTCATTTGTGTAGACAAGAGATCATTGCCTCTCAAAACTGCTTGTTGTGTGCACGGTTGGATTAATAACCACATAAATCAAAATATTTTTGACTGCAGTTTATTTGTTTTAAGTGATTGCAATGATACCAAACTTTTTGGAGATTCTTGCGATCTTAAATTGAGGATCCTGAATTTATTTTGCCATTTCAAGAAGTGTCTCATGAGTGATGTTTATAATATTTTATAGTGGTGTCTTGTTATTATCTGGATTGTATTGGAATTAATATTTTTATCAGCTTATATTGTTGCTCGTATTGTTGCTCATGTACCTGGTATAATAATGTTTTCTGCTTATTCATTCCCACTAGATATCAAGTACTGAATCAGTCATCTGGACTCGAAGAACAAGGTGACGTGGTTTGGCCGTTGGTGCTGCTGCTGTTAGTATCATGGATATTGGTCTATTTCAGTCTTTTCAAGGGTGTCAAGTGGACTGGAAAGGTTTCTTACTTTATGTGCTGTTTCTGGCTATGTTAGGTTTTCATATTAAGATATTGTTACGATAGTTTTCAGAATCATTCAAAATTGGTCACTGGGAAGTAAAATTCTCTGGTGGATTTATCACTACCATAAAAACTTGCGGTTACTAGTAAGTTGATTCGCTTTTAAATAAAAGAAGTTCTCGGAATCACCTCAATTTATACATGCATCATATTTCGTACCAGCTAAAGAAAAGTTGTTCTGGACCATCCTGGGCACACAACACTATAGCATTCAACTCAACAAGAGCCAGAGTTGGAACAAAATTGCCACATCACTGCCTATTAATCCATCATTATTCAATAAATAATGATTAATTTTCACCAAACTATTATGATAAATATTAACTAGATCCAGTATCTTTTAACTTTATTTTTTATAAACAAAAAATTATTATTTATAAACAAAAAATTATTATTTATAAACAAAAAATTATTAAAAGACAGCAGATGACAACTAATGATCCACAAACTTACTTCTTTCCCTGAAAACGTGTGTGCCATGGTACTGCTGATCACAGGATTAACTAATTTCTAATATGTCATTGGTACTCATTATAGTAACAAGCCCAGTGATTATTTTTAGATACAGGATTTCCCAAACATGTCAATCTTTTTATAATAATACTTGATAGTCATGCACCATTACCTACCATTACCTCTGGATGATTAGTGATACAATAAAAATCACTGCTCACAACTGTTTACAGGCCAAGCGAGTATTTATGAAGGGTGTTAATCAGAGACATTGTACAAGCTGTTAAATGCGGAAATTATGGAATGATTGGATGATGGGGAGTGATAAACCACTAAAAGCTGCTGATAACTTAAAGAGACTGTTGATTCCCCTGGTCATCGGGTGGGTGAAAATCATGTGTAAGCATATTCCAGAAGAAATGGTATCCAAGTCCTTCGTAAGGTGTGGACTTTCTAACAAGGTGGATGGTACAAAAGATAATGCCATTTTTGAACATTTTCTTGATGAAGATGTTGCTGAAACTTGTGATGTGTTCGAAAATGACAACTTGGCTGATTATTATGATGATTCTCCTGCTACAGTGCTAAGGAAAAACGTTTCAAACTGTTTGACTTTATGTCCTGTGTTAATGTTGTTTACATAGGGAAAAATGCAGAAAAGCAGGACAAATATAAGAGGTAGGGAAGCTACTGAGGCAATACAAGAACATCATAAAATGCACTCGATATACTTCGGTCCTTGCAAATTCGTGAATAATACAATGAAAATGTTATGTGCTGACTCAGTACCATTAAATCTAGTGTACATTTGGTTCAGTACAGCCAGGTATGTGCTAAAATGTGGAAAAATAAAGATCGATGATTGTTGAATGGTCCTCGGACATTTAGACCAATGTTATAGTGACAATTGTCGGACAGGCAACGTCACATTTCGATTAAACCGACATGTCCGACATTTTTCTGTAATCCTGCTACACATGAGATTCAGGATTATGACTGGGCTAGCTTTTTGCAGATGATGAGAATGATTTTAATCTTATTAATAGACAGGAAACACTTTAAAAACTGGCAAATCAATATTCCAGAAGTTGACCTCAACTTATACACCTGGGATATGCCTGAGGAAAGAATCACAGGGTCAATAATTGACCTTCACTTATCTGCCAAATATGCGAGTTTTTACGATAAATTTAATTTCTGTTTTGTTAACATCCACCAATTTATGCTATTTTTTTTATTACTAAGCAACCAAAATCATACAAATTATTAAAATTTATTTGGGTCTTATATGGAACACTAAACATATTGATTGTATTGAATAAGGTATTTAACATATAGTTGGACAAAATGTTCACTCTACTGGTATAACAATTACAATCATGGTCTAGTAAGAATGTTTTATTTTTAAATGCTCTGATAATGGTGTCCATGTTCACATGTTGGTCATCTTTAAGTGGATTCTATTTTATACCAGGTTATTTTTATATAAGTTTTATAGTTTTTTCATCAATTTTCCAGATAGTATATTTTACTGCCACATTCCCTTACGTGGTTCTTATAGCACTGTTGGCACGGGGCCTGTCACTCCCTGGTTCAATGAAAGGCATTGATTTTTATATAAATCCAAGATGGGAACTGTTGCTTGATCCAAAGGTTTGTTATTCTGTTTTGTGTGCTGCTTATCTGTTATGCTTCTTTTTAGTAAAGAATTAAAATTATCTGTTTCCCTCTCTTTGCACCTGCTTTTCATGGATACATTTATTAACTACTTGTGGAAATGTTGGCATTTTAAATTGTTTATGCATGGATCAGTATTTAAGGAAGATGTATTAATCTTTTCTAATCCTTTAGCAGCTTGTTTTTTACAACATAAAAAGTCTTTCAGTCCACACATTAAAGCAGTGCTGCAATATGTTGCTGATCTTTCAGGTTTGGATTAATGCTGCAGCACAGAATTTCAATTCCATAGGAATTGCTTTTGGTTCCATGATAGCTTTTGCTAGTTACAGTAAACCTGAAAGCAGAATATTCAGGTAAGCTCAGCTGCTAATCACAGTCTCATGCTTTTCAACACTTTTTTTTATTGTATTGTTAGTATATCTTTAGGATTTGTTGACCATATTTTAAGGATATTTCACTTATAATATCAATACTTTTGATGAATATTTGTTGATCAGGAGTGTTTCTGTGCTGATATATGTTCCCAGGTGAAATAAAACGTTATTTAATGTTAAACAGTGGCTTTATAACTATTTTGGGCTCTGAGAAAGTGAACTCCACTGGCTTGCAGAAAGTGTGTGGGGGAAGGCAATTAGGGGGTGACAGCCCCTGGCATCCATTTCAAGGGGGCAACGAATCAAAGAGTGCTTTAAAAAGTGTTTTTACATATTCAAGATTTCTTCCTTTCTCGCATTTCCCATTACTAGGCCCTATAGCCGAGTCTTGGGGGGGTACACAATCAAAGAGTCGCGGTTAACCCCAGGCATTACCAAACTTCTGCAGGTCACTAGAACTATTATCTTCTGCGATAATATCATTGAACGGTTCAGACTAATGTAATCCCATTTGTAAACATACTTTCTTGTGGTTCAAAGGTGAATGCCAAAAGAGAATTATGAAGAACTTCCGTACTTCTAGAGAGAGTAACTGCCAAAAGTCAAACAAATTTAAACGGTACAATCAGTCCTTCTGTTTACTCTTTTACATTAATAATGACACCAAACCACTTCATCTAAATATGCCATATGTTGTCATTTCTAAATTTATTTAGAATTAGTCCTCGTGGTGAAGCTGTAAATTACAGACAATATGTGTCTCCCTCGTTTGAGGTAGACAAGCCACGTAAAATAACTGCCATTTCGGCCATTATTGTTATTATTCTCCACTGAAGCTATTTGTGAACTAGTGACTCTTGATTTATGCTGAACAGATAACTTCAGATATGAATACATGACTGGATGCAGATTAAAATAAGAAATAAAAGATAGCATCACCTGAGCTCACAGTTGATGTTTAGATATGTTGATTAGTGTAATAGATTACATTACATGTCAAAGTCCAACTAAAGACAGTATACGTAGCA
This sequence comes from Paralvinella palmiformis, assembly GCA_025642065.1. NCBI lineage: Eukaryota > Metazoa > Annelida > Polychaeta > Terebellida > Alvinellidae > Paralvinella > Paralvinella palmiformis. The sequence continues at coordinate 88,515 of JAODUP010000873.1, read as the reverse complement.
GGAGTATTTACACCTTTTGTTATTAGTGTACTGTGGACTCGTATTGTAACATCAAATGTTATCCTATGGTGCAGTTGGTAGTTTACCGAACTGGATGCTTTGATATCTCGCGATCAAATCCAAATGGTATCTGTGGGAAGCTTCACACATCAGTAAAAGATCACATGTCGTCCTATGTGATATCAGCGCTATAGTTAAACAAACCAGTCACTTACCTCCCCATGGTCATACTGATCTGTAGGCGCCTTGTGAAACGGTTTGTACTTAGCCACAAGTGTCACCACACTGCACACCTCCAGGCTGTGGATTCGAATCCAGTTCACACCGGTATCTGTGAGATTTGTTTCCCCAGGTGGACACCCCTCTGTAGCCATACGTTCAACATGTGACCAGTGCCAGGGCTAAACAACTCAACTCAAACACTATGTATCATGATTATATTAAATAAAACAAAATCTTGCTAATGACGTTATGTACCGACAGGAGGCTTAAATCACCACTTTCTTTTGTTACATTACACACCCTGTAACTGCTAAATCAGTTCCATATGCATTGACACGCACACAGCTTAAATAGGTGCAGTCTCATCAATGGAACAAAGTCTACATATTTGCTAGATTCTGAACTCATTTATGTGTAGCTTCAGTTATTATGTACATAATAAAAGAAAATTACTGGAATATGTCTGATCTCAACCAGATGTTTTTAACAAACATATTTAAATAGTGAAAAGCTAAATTATGCTTGCTTTATGTTTCCTGTTTGTAAGGAGCTGATTTCAGTTTAGTTCTGTGTGTGTGTGTGTAATTTTCAACAGGAGCTTGTTAAAGTATTGATGGTGGAATGTTTTTTCAATCTCTTATAGAAATTCCATGATAATCTGTGCTGTTAATTCAGCCACAAGTGTCCTGGCTGGCTTTGCTGTGTTTTCTATACTTGGCTACATAGCTTTCATGCAAGATGATGAAGTGAGCAAGGTAGTATCTCAGGGTATGTACTAATATTAATTATAACAATTTTAGTTAAATTGATATTTTATTTGGTTAATATGCACACAGAGGGAGAGAGTTCCATCCATACATCATCATACATTTTTGTATACAAAAGTGTATGTATTTATATATATATATATATATATGTAATTTTACAGGTCCAGGTCTTGTGTTTATAGTCTACCCAGCAGCATTTTCATCCTTAACATACCCAACAGGTCAAATATTTGCATTCCTTTTCTTTTTTATGTTGATTACTCTGGCTGTGGATAGTCAGGTGAGCATAGAGAAACTATTATTATCGTATTTCCAAGCTAATAGGACTTAATCATAATAAAACATCTTATTTTCGTAATAATTTTCCTTTTTGTAAAATATTATATTCCTGATTATCGTGTTAACCCGTTTTGTCCTCTTGATATTTCTGACATAAAATATGATGAACGTCGTAACTTTGAAATCCTAGTGCGAAAGTCTGTGAAAAACGTTTTGGTGGGATGTGTTTGTTTTGTGATCAGACTATTTTGTTTTTCATTCGGGTTATTTTATGTACATTTAGCTGGCATCTGTTGAGTGCGTGATTACAACAGTCCAGGATCAATTTGGCTATTCTCTACAAAAGATTTTTAAGAGGAAAGAAATTATTGTTCTCGTCTTCTGCCTTCTAACCTACCTGTGTGGCCTACCCAATGTAACACAGGTATAAAGTATATACACTCATTTGTGTTTGTACTGATAGTTTCAGTTTGCTTTTTCTTAAAGCTTTGAGAACAAAGTTCTGGAATAATATTTTGCTTAAAAATAGAATGTTTTACCTTTTTTCAGGGAGGTATTTATTTCTTCAAACTGATAGACTCATATTCATCGTCTTTGTCATTGATGCTCATCGCATTCTTTGAGGTTATCTCCGTTAGCTGGGTGTATGGTAAGTTGAGATGGACCTATGACAAAGTTTATGATGGATTGGTATTCGAAAATAGTTCATTATATCAACTAAATCTGTAATGATGAAATTTCATTTAGAGGCACAGAAGTAGATGTTATGAATTGCTGAATGTTCATTGCTACAACGAAACTTGGTTTTATTTCAATTAATTTTGTGTAATGCAGGAGCAAGAAATTTAGCGGATAAGGTGCGGATTATGACAGGTAGATCAGTGTCATTTTACTGGATAGTGTGTTGGTATGCCATCTCACCATTGTTTATTTTGGTAAGTTTGTGTATCTGGTAGTAGGATACTTACCTATGTTATTATTTTATTATTCAGTACAGCCAAGGTTGACCCTAGTAAGGTGCAGGACCTAAAGCAACTATCAACCTCAAGAATAAAAAATTACATATATACATAGATACACACAGACACACACACACATGTATATATATATATATATATATATATATATAATTATGGAAAAAACTCTATTGGCTACATTCTTAGATATATATATATATATATATATAATGGCTGAAATGGCAGTTATTTTATATGGTTGGGTACCTGAAATGAGGGAGACGTATATGGTTTGTAATTTACAGCTTCACCACGGGAACTGATTCTAAATAAATTTAGAGTTTACAATATATATGGCATTTTCAGTAGAGAAAACCTTGTCAGTTGTCAGGTTGAATGAAAAACTACTCCTACTGTAGTGCCATGGCCCAGGATTTGAATCTCCAACTTCCTGCACGGTATGATCATAAGCATGGGTAAATAGTCCCATGCTTTACCCACAAAACCACTGATGCAGTTTTAAACATGCAGATTCTATGTAATATAATGAAGCAGTGTAGCGAAGTAGATTTTCTTTAGCAGATCTACTAAATGAGACCCATCATGGGCCTCCACACAAATCTGCACCTAGGGTTGTTGCCTAAGGGACATGACTAAGTACATGTTGCCATGATTATGCTGAGCCATAAATTGGGAAGGCCTTAAATTTAGATCCATCATCCAGCTAGTGGCTTTCTCGTGTGATCACTGATTAATACAGACATAAATCAATAGCTACTTGGTTGGTGATTAATAATTGTGGGGATTATAAGCCAATAATTGGCATCTACAGATGGCAAACTTCTGTGTGGGAATTGATGTTAATGCCATATTCAACTATGTATACCAAGTGGCAACAGTGCTAATGTATATAGCTGTTGAATATGATGGATGTAAATTGACCAGATTTTAAAGAATGAAAGTGATGTTTTCTATATAATGTACTAATAAAAACAAATCACATCATATTAATATGTCTGCATATGTTCTAGGCATGGGGTAATTGTAATCGGTAATCAAAATTTATTTTAATTGATTACATGATTTCAAATAATCATAATTGCCATTTCCAGATACAAGGTAATCATAATCAATCACATTTTAAATGTAATCATAATCAGTGATTACTTTCATGATTACACCATGTTTTACAAGCTTTAAAGGGATAGTCCACCTTCATTTCAAATTTTCAGGACAAATACAGCTATGCTCACAAATATCATAAATGCTGTCAAAATGTGTAAATGATCACCCACATATTAAATAATCCAGTTCAAAGTGCTGATTAATCGACTTTTAATGGCCTGTGGGCGCCGCCATTTTGAAGCCAGACAGAGACTGGAAGCTCCTGAATGCTGATGTCGTTTCAACGCATCCAGTTGACCTGAAGTCTGTAGAACCCGTACAAAAGCATGTAAACAAGTGTGAGCAAAGAATTATTCCAGAACAAAACCCAATTATCTTGTTAAAATTATGTCATGAAATGACATACAACCGTATCAGTTTGAGCCAGAAGGAAGCTTAGAATAGGAAGGTGATGAAAAATGGCTGAGATATTAATGCTCAAAAGTAAATATTGTAATCGGTTACCTTTGCCCTGTAATCGCCCCATGCCTAGTATGTTCATGTCGACCTCAATACTTCGGTTTCAAGTTAATTGTTTTCTTTAATATTTCATAAAAACTAAATTTGATGAAAAATAAACCATTTGTTCCATATAACTTTATCCATTGATTATCACTGGAATACTGATTTGACTCACTAGATGGCAGCAAAGCATAGCATTGTGTACATAAATGTAGTGATTGTTATATCCCAAAATATATAAGGCATTTTGTTCTTTTTGATCGTACAGACCATGTATAAGAAGAGTGAATCGAACATATGGCATTTGATATGTGTTATGGTATGGTCATCCTTTTTAACTGAAATTTTTTGTTAATGTTTAATGAGAAATTATGAAAGATACATTTTTCATTAATTTCTAAGGATTTTCTTTCCTTTATTTGTACTTTTCATATGTACATATTCTTTCTTTTCTAAGAGGTGAAATTCATTTCCATGAATATTTAATTAGTTAATTATTTAAGCCACCTTGTTTTAATATTAAAATTGATTCTGCAGCCTATACTTTGGAAATCTCACCCATGATGTCACATGATTTTAACATTTATCACTACTATTTGGTCATAATGAAAAATACTGCTCACAGCTTGGTGTGAACCAAATCCACTAATGTTAAATTAAGTAATTTTTTAGTCACATCATTTTGTGTTATTTTTTAACATGTGAATCCTCCAAATTATTGAATATTACTGTCTGATGCAACACCAGATAGAAATGTTCTAGCTAAGTTGATGTAATTAACTGCAACTGATAATAAAACTTTGCTGAATTCATGAACAATTAATAGAAATTTAAATATTTGTGTGGCAAATAATATATTTGCATTTAATGATAAGCAAAGTGGAGATTGCAATTTTTAAGGTGTCACTACGTAAACAGGTATGAAAATGACCAGTGAATGATTTAAGGGGGATGGGGGTGATAATTTATTTTAATAAGCTGTCACTTATAAGCTGAACTTTCTTACAGACCAGAAAACAGAGTAATTGTTACATTGGTAAAAACAAACCTATGCGAATATTATCCGAAAAGAAATCTTTTTGTGTCTCTATTTCAGGCAATCTTGGTGTTCAGCTACATTCAGTGGACACCAATAAGTTTAGATGATTACGAGTATCCAGCATGGGGACACGGAATAGGCTGGTTTCTAGCTGGTTTATCACTTGTCTGTATACCTATTGGTATGATCAAAGGAGTAGCAGAGAGTTCTGGAAAACACTGTTGGGAGGTATGAAGATTAACGTCGCATTAATTTGCTAATATACGAAATTAAGTGTTTCTGTCAAGAACCACAATAGACCATATTCATAGCAAATGTGCAGTGAAAACATGAAACTGCTGTGTGGGCTGATGTTGTGCCTACATCTCTAGAGCCGGTGTTGAACTTGTAATTTGGATTTGGTTTCACTGTTATTATAAAGTTCAGTATCATGTAATGTTTGATGAATGTCTTGTGTTGGCCTCAAAGTAGAATCATTCCCATGGCAAGGTGTCTGGTTTACAAAATGTTTTTTTCTTCTTCTTTATGCTATGTCTGCTGCCAATTAGACAGTTAAAAGTTTGTCATATGCTAATTTGATGTTGAAAACCTATGAAAATGTAGCATTTTGTTTTTGACTATATACTCAAAAACATCTTAACACAGTGAGCAGTGATACGAGACTCTATAACCTTGTCAGGACAGAAAACTTTAATGAATAGCAAAAAATCCACAGGTTCCACTTATTATCATCTCAAAAACGTGTGTGTGTGCATATGTGTATGCATGTGTTATGAAATGAACGCATTAACTCAGCTAAAGTTTCCCTGCCAGCTAATTTTTACCGAGTAGACTACTTCAACGATTATATCATAGCTCACTCATATGACATTACATTATTGCACCAGCTATGGTTATTGTTTGTTAATGTTATGTTTATGTTTGTCTTGCTCTCTCTCTCTCATATATATATATATATATATATATATATAAGGAATACACACACATAACAATTAAACTTCAATCATTCAGTATCAATAGTAATGTCTATGCTGCTTGCTTTTCAGAAATTTCTTAACTCATTCAGGCCACTTGATAACAGCTATTCACCACAAAGCATTCAAGGAAATCATGACTGTAAACTTCAGCCTGTCATGGTTACTACAGTCTACCGACAGTGTAGTACAGAGCCTAGTAAGCAGTGTGATCCTGTTACTACTGTTCTGGATCAGCAGCTGTCAACCAAGATCTGAAATCGAAGTTATTCTACTCTGGTTTAATGCTGTAGAAATGGAATGTATAGAACAATGATTTTGGAATCAGTTGATACAAATAGCTATATTAACATTCGTATTCCGATGTAGAATTACTAGTTACCGTAGTTAAGTATGCTTCAGGATTATTGTACTGTGTACAGTACTATGTGTATATGTTTTACTACATTCAATATGTTACACCCATTCTATGAATGGCAGATGTATACAGAATGTAAGCAGGATAGGTAGTAATTACACATCACTCATTCACCAGAACCTTAGATGATAATTGCTAGTGTTAGTTATGATTATATAGTGCACGTGTACTGTTGAGACTGTGACGATGTGCGATGTTAATGACACTCTAAGAAAATGTTGGTTTATTTGTTTGTTTTTGTTCATAACAGTGTAATGAAAATAGTATACCACAGAGATAATCTGTAGTTTATATAAAGGCATGTTTGTATGTATATATATATATATATATATTTATATACTTTTTATGGTAATCCACCCGGTAATTCCTTTTAAAATCAGTACTGTGATAAGGTGAGCAGGGTAAAAGAATCTTTGTGATCATGGCATTTATCATATCATAGCTGTGAACATTGTTTATGCTGTGAGAGCTACATTATGTTGAGGTTTAAATATTGTCACCATCTTGCGGGGAAACCACCATCACTTTAAACCTTTGTTCTGCAATAGATCTGATGAAAGTAATCTTTTGATACCAGGAAATATTTTACGTTAAATTTGCATTTGTTTACGATGCTTCTTCTGCCGACTGTAAATTTCCAGCAACAAGTTGATTCGCATTACAAATTACGAATTACCACTTTATTTGTGTAGCCTTACTGTGTTCCAGAAAACTGTTTTTAAAACGGATGTGTAGTGCTTAACGTGTATGTGTACATTGAATTCTTGGGTGTAATGGATTAACTTGCTACGTAGACATCAGGTATAGTGTTGACAAAGATAATATCAACTCAAGGAGCATTTATTATTTTCCAGGCTGCAAATGTTACACCTACTATTATATGGCTTTATTGTAGTGGAATCGTCTTTCATTTTAGTAATTGCTTTATAAATGTGTAATTTTAGAGGAGAAGGATATTAATTTAATACAGTGTTATAATCGGTGATGATTTAAAAATATATCTCACAGTTAAATAAAAGCACTGAAATGCATTTAATTTAGACTGTTGCTTATGAAACTGTAAAAAGAAATGATGCTCAACATTTAAATATCATCAATTACCAAATGTTTGCTCTCGAGGTTAACTCGGCACAGAATTTTATAAGGTAGAACTTTATAGGTTGTACTTACAGTTAACAGAGAACAAGATTAATGGAAATAAATATGTCCAAGTCCATTGTTAAATGTGTATTTTTTCTTGCAAACCTTATTATAATATTAACTGCATAATTGTAGCGTTTTAGTAACTGAATGTATTTATAGTGTGTGTGTTTAAATACAAACACTTAATATTGTTATTTTGCTGCATTCCCATTACTAATATTAGAATATCCGATTTTATGCCTCATTTTTAGATGCATTTGCAAATAACCAAATTTAATCAAAAAAATTCTCTGCTGTTCTTTTATGAAAATAATAACAATATATTACACTACATAAACATCTCCCAGTGGATGTATATTACAATACATGGTGACAACTTTTGTTATCTAGCCTTGCTTCCAGTTGGAAAGATTTCCCAATCTTCAAAGTCATAAGTGCTTCTTTTCTCTGATATTTTCATCATTTAAAAATATACTTGACAAAGTAAATTTTCTTGGCCGAGATAATAACTTCAGAGTCTAAGCATACTTTCATTTGCTTTTAAGTTTATGTAAGTTCTTGGTGTATGTAGAGTTCCTTTGATGTTTTAAACACTACAAGATTAGGAATGCCAATTTTTTATTTTATGTTTGTCCAACATGTGGCCAATGTAGACAGTTGTGTTAAGAAATAGTTAGCTGTATTATGAAACAATTTCTCATTGTCTAGCCATATTGGTGATAAAATTGTAGTTATTTCTTCATTTAAATGGAGTCGGTGATTATTATGTTTAGACACAAATCTAATTTCACATCAGGCATTTGCGAAGGATATAATTACTTGAAGAGTAGGTACAGCAACTGAAAAAGCACACGTGCCAGCATGAGTTTTAACCCTGGGAACTGACAGCAAGCAAAAACCAGATGGGCTCGGGTGCTAGAGAAAGCATGGAAAATAGATACGAAGGTTCTCTGAAAGAAAGAGTTTGATAGGCAATTGTACAGAGTTTAAAAATGATTCGAGATTGAACAGGGAGCCAATGAAATGATTTCAGGATGTAAAAAAATTGTTGCAGACTATGTTCCGGCCACTTCGAAGCCACAGTCCTTTGTTGTTCTTTATCACTGCAGTAACTTTGACTCGGACAGCTATAGGCTATGTATGTTGTGTGCTTTGATCGTTACATGCTAATCAATTTTCAATAATTTTGTGTGTGCTTATTAGGGTGCCATAGATTGGCAATGAAGTTGACTGATTTGGTTTTATACCAAACATACACAAAGTTACAGCTAAAAATATATGTAATGATGATGAGGGTTAATATAGAGATATTAGAGAGCTAGCTAGGCTTCCGGATTTGTGTTATTGCATTTATGCACACCTACATGTGTTTATTGTATGGCAGCAGGTATGGGGTCAAATACATTGAAATGTATTTAAATACAAATACTTATCTTTTGGTCAAATACATTCATTTGTAAATGTATTTAAATACAAATACTTTTGGATGTATTTCAAATACAAATACTTTTCAAATGAAAAGAACAAATTCATTGTTTTTTCCTTTGCTTTTTATTCTGATACACACATTACATAACATCACTGGAGCAGACGATGCTGGTAGGCACAACAACTTTGGAGCAAGCTTGGCCAATGATGGATATTGATCCGCATGGCACTTCCAGAAACCGAGTGGATCAACTTCTTCTGGCAGGCATGGTGTTTTGCAGTAGTCTTCTACTTCAGTTTGCAGGTCACTGGATATTGTCTCAAGGACTGGTGCATCTATCAAGGAACTGAAGCAGCCACGACACTTTTTGATGGAGGCTGTTCATCTGTGCTCTGCAGACCTGGATCGGGAACACCACCACTGACACTAGTTGCTGCTGCTATAATGGCTGTCCTTATAATCTGTCTCATTGGATTTGCTCAAAAGATGTTTCATATTATCCTTTGATCCCTTCTAATTATACTACATATAATTGAGGATAATCTCCCTTTTATTGACAAAGAAGCCAACAGAAGTCATTACATCAAAGATATCATTAATTGCAATTCCTTATGACCATGGAGAGAAGACAATTCCTTCATGGTTGTGTGTGTGCAATTCAGTGATCAGATTAATTCCTGAAACAAATCATGTTGGTGACAAAATATTCAGATCAAAACATGAAATAATTTTAGAAAAGTATTTTAATGTATTTGAAGATCTATTTAAATACAAATACTTTTCTTTATGGTAAGCTCAAATACAAATACTTGAAAAAAGTGTTTAAATATTTTCAAATACAAATGTATTTGACCCCATACCTGTATCGCACCATACATTTTATAACCCACAGACTACTGTACATCAACCTGGAAGCCATGCTGATTATCTGTTTTAGGAACATCTGTTAACTACGTCTATCTACATATGCAGTGATGCTCCTCCACGTTGAATGGCACACCTTGGAAGGTTGGCATGCAACAAACCCGTCTTACGTCTAATGCGGCTTCTCATCGCTAACTATACAACTGTCATCGAACAGAACTTGCTCAAGCTTAAATTTAGGTGTTTCTTATGCCTCGGTGTACAGTGATGGAGTATATATCTTCTATATTGGCATGCCAACTGTCGGTCAACGCCTGTCTTCAATACACCGCTTAAAAAGGGCCAGAAAACAACTGTAGCCTTTATATATAGGCAATAATGACCCCTGCACTCCGGGTTCCTCCAGCTGGTTCATGTATATCATTTATGCCGTCCTCAAGTTATTTATGTGTTGGGTCAGATTCACCAAAGATTAGTGCCGGTCCGAAAAATTTTTTTAAAGAAAATATATTGGATGCAGTATCTGAGCATACATGTTAAGTTTCAAAAATGTCAAAACAGTACAATTATGCGTAAATCAGAGTCTCAGAAAATTGGGCTTTATACATAAATCGGAATATTAATAATAATAGCAGGAGCAATTCAAAGGTGCTGTACAAATAATATGTAATATAATAATACCCAAAATAATATGTCTGTAAAAACGCTATAATGATTTAAAAGATAATAATTATTTATCTGTGAAAGTGACCTTAAATAGGTGTGGTTTTAGAAGAGATTTAAAATTTTCAAGAGACGACACATTTCTAATATTTGCCAGCAACCTATTCCACAAAATGGGGGCTGCAACACTAAATGCACAATTACCATATGACTTAAGCTGAGATACTGGCACTTGCAATAGTATCTGACTGGATGACTTGAGTTTTCGGGATGACTTTCTAATGGAAACCAGTTCATACAGGTATTCTGGTGCCACATCATTAGTAGATTTATAAGTTATTAATACAATCTTGAAATGGATACGCTGTCTAACAGGTAGCCAATGTAGTTTTTTGAAGAATTGGAGTGATATGATCATATTTTCTAGTATTTGTGAGCTGCACTATTCTGAAGGCGATTAAGGCTATAATCAGATATGCCATATAACAGGGAGTTACAATATTCTATACGAAATGTAACAAAGGCATGGACTACAGTTACAAGTGATTCTTGTGTCAAGAATGCTTTTAAACAGTGGATGTTTTTAAAATGATAGTAGGCAGCTTGGCATACTGATGTGACATGTTCATGCATGTTAATACACTGGTCAAAAATAACCCCTAGATTTTTTACTGACCCATTAGGGGTAATCGAAGATGCACCCATCTGTAATGCTGGTGTCTTTAGGGATTTAACACAATGTGGTGATGCCAAATATATAATATTTGTTTTATTATCATTTAGTTTTAGAAGATTTTGGGTCATCCATAGCCGAATATCAGCAATACAATGTTCTAAATTCTTCAAGGAAGAGGAGAAATTTAACTCATTGTCAGGATCCAGTGATATATACAGCTGTGTGTCATCAGCATACAAGTGCTATTTAACCCCATATCGCTGCGCAATGATCCCAAGAGGACAGGTATACATTGTGAAAACCAGAGGACCAAGAACTGAACCCTGTGGTACACCAGATAACAAAAACTGAATGTCGGATAAAATACCATGAACAGACACTCTCTGGGAGCGTTGTTCCAGATAGGATCTAAACCATTCAATTACTTTACCTGACACACCAAACATGTCTTTTAACCTAGAGAAAAGTACATTATGGTCAACTGTATCAAATGCAGCAGACAGGTCCAGAAGAACAAGTATTACTGGCTTACCTTGATCAATTGACATCATAATATCATTTTTCACTCGAACCAAGGCTGTTTCAGTGCTGTGACCACTTTTATAGGCAGACTGTAGTTATTCATTAAGGTTATTATTGATTAAATATTTGTCTAGATGGAAAGCAATTGCCTTTTCTATAACTTTAGATAAAAATGTAAGATTTGAAACAGGTCTGTAATTGTTTAGAATATTACAGTCCATAGTGTTTTTTTTTAATTAATGGTTTTACAAGGGCAGCTTTCATGGATCTTGGGAAAACACCCAGAGATAATGATTTATTAACTATATTTGTAATTGGGTTTATCAGAACATTCAGACAATCTTTCATAAGCCATGTAGGCATAGGGTAAACTGCACAGAAAGCATTAGATGACTTTTTCAGCAACTGTCTTATATCAGTCTGTAAAAGGTTCAAATGTATCCATCATGGATATGCAGGACTCTTCTACCAATGGCTTACCCTGTGATAAGGTGCTGGACTGGAACCCACTATGTATATTTAATATTTTTTGACAGAAGAAGTTATTAAACAATGGGCCATATCATTATCTGAGTTGATATCATTTGGAAGGATAGATTGACTTTTATGTAATACTTTATTCACAACACTGAAAAAGGTCCTTTGATTTCCCTTGGATGCTTTCATCTTTTTATTATAATATTCAGATTTAGCAGAGGCAAGGGTATTTTTAACAAGAATTTTACTGAACACTTCAAAATGAACACACAAACTGGTCCTGATCCACAGCCACTCACAATACCTTCTGTGTCTCTTCACTGCCTGTATATTCTTATTATACCATGGAAGCATTGGTTTGCTTGGCATTTCCTTTGTCCTTAAAGGTGCATGTTCATCTACAATGTCTCTCAATGTACTATCATAGAGATCCACCAGATGATCCACATCATCCGGTGGATTCAATACCAGAGAAGAGACTCGCAGATCAGCAAGAAAAGCCTCCTTGTCAATTGACTTATATCTTCTACATGAAATAGCTTTAGCTGAAACAGATTGTTTCTGTAAAGATAAATTAATGTTAACAAGGAAATGATCAGACAGCATGGAAGACAAAGACACACCCTTAATCAAATTGTCATCATTACGGGAGATGACAAAATCTAAGATGTGACCATGTCTGTGTGTTATTTCTTGGACATGCTGCCTGAGATTGGCAGATCTAAGAATGTCAGCCAGTTGTTTGGTATCTGCATTCCTCTGTCAATCCCAATGTATATTGAAATCACCTAAGATCAACAGATGACCACTGCTGCTTTCAGGCCATTTTTCTTAGTGGGGTGTAATCGGTAGATAATAGGTACAGGAACACTTATCCCCCCAGATACAAAAGTCAGTTGGTAATTTTCAATAGACTTAGCCTGAAAACGCAAGTGGGTTTCACACTTCAAAGAGAAGAATGCCGACTACCCCACCTTTCTTGTGAATCCGAGCTGCATGATGGAATGAATATCCAGCTGGAGTCACATCACCAACAATTTTCTAGTATGAAACATTACCAGTCAGCCAAGTCTCTGTAATGACCAAAGCATCAAGATCCATATCCTTAACAACATCAGATATTTCATCAGATTTATTACAGATAGACTGAGAGTTAATAAGACCAATACTTACATTTTGTACAACTGTGCCATTATATGGTCACGTTGTGTTCTTGGCAGTGATCAAATTACTTGCATCAGACCCAATCTGCTTTGGATGTTTTCCACTACGTGGGCGCATCGCTAAACAAATGGTATTACCACCGTAGAGTCGTAAGGCAAGCAAGTGATCTCTAGTATCATTTATTATAATTATAGAAATAAAATAAGTGAAAATTAAAAATTAAACATACACAAGCAAAAACCGAGTTCTTATGGGAAACACCGGAGTGAGCGATAATATAGGGCGTCAAATAAGCAGCTAAAAACAAGAAATAAAAAATAACTAAATATAATCAATTTATATTAATATTATATTAATTAAATCTATATTACATAATATAATATTCAGTTTCAATGGTGTAACTTATCTAATAGCTGAACTATCCGAGAAATATTCCGGTACCATTACATCCAGAACCGGTCATACTTCCCGCCAGAACAACACCAAGTTACAATCAGTCATTTAATTGTTATCAAATGGACAGAATAACCCCAATTGCTTCCAGCTCTAAACAACCACTACTACAAAAATATGACAGTCCAGATCAGTGAACTGTTTAAAGTTAGACAGAATATACCCAGAGATGTAATAGACACATGCATTGACTACTGTAACATATAACACCAGTTCATCTGTAACCAAGAGATTGGCCTGTTTACATGGTATCTCATCATCATAGAACTTCAAGGACTGAAACAGAACAATACCTTGTAAAACAATGACTTGAACCAAGTGCATACACAATGTGTAAACACACGTTTTCCCTTTTTCAAGTTGGCTAAAGAATTTGATTTGATATGCATTTAAGTTATGAAGAGAAGTATACCAATTAAAGCACATGAGCTGAACATTCTGGTACTAATTCATGTGCTCGTAATCCTTTTTTGTATTAAGATATGAAATGGGCTGATAAAATTTCATGGGTTTGATGCCTTGTTTCTTATTTAATTAATTTTATAATACCAATTTTCACCATTAATATTTATAAATATTAATTACCATCACAGCTGGCCCTGTCTCCTGTATACCGGTAGGTCTCATATCTGTTAATACCTTCCTCTTTGATTTCAGTGGATGCATGCGGTGGATTTGGTACATCAAAAATAGTTGGAATAACATTCTAGATAAGTTTATCTCTTGTCTGGTTCATGAATTCCGCTTCAGTGAAATGCATATCATACATTCTACAATTAGAGTTCAAGTAATTTAAATCTTTCCTCATCATATATCTGAACGACAACAATTAATATCCCATATTATACTTCTGCCAATAGAAAAATAACAAAATGAATGTTTCTACCGCTAGTTGAGGTATTTAATAATTAATTTCATAACATTTAAATTATAAATATAAGTCCATATATATCAATAAGTACCAAAAGCTTACGTTTAAAAATAAATATGAATGCAGGTGATCATGTAAATACTCAGCTACTTATAATTACTGTAATTAGGGAAAAATTATCTTATTATAGTAATGTAATTTTAGAAGTCCAATTATATTATTAACAATAACAAAGTAACCCCCCCCCCCCGTAACATCTTCAATGGCTCCAGTACATGTAACTGTAAGCTTATGTATATCTTAAATACCCATTTTGTGAGTAATAGGTGATGTTGTTCAATAAAATTTAATAAGATTTTGTCTGAAACCAATATAGATCTGGATAGATCTGCTTGGGCCTACTGCTCGGGTCATGTCAAGTAGGGGCGTGTCTATTTGAACTTGTTATGCTTTTTTTTAAATATCTTTTATTTTTAAAAAGCCAGATCATATCAAATTTTTACACTAGCTTTCATTTCCTTTCGGGGATGTCTTTATTTGTGCATACTTTTTCTGTTACTGCAGCCGAAAGCGGCGCAGAATGAACCAGTGCCATTAGGCGCCATGTTAACGAAGGGGGCTGTCCGTGACAATCTACCTCCGGTCGCTAGGGCCCTGGCGCTCCATGAATTCAAAATGGCGTCCCATGTTAAAACGCGAAGTAACACGTCTTGTTATAAATAGTCTTTGCTATCACTGGTGGTCTTTCACAAGCTTGGTGTGGAATAATTTCTTTTTTTTTGCCTGAGTAATATGTCTCACATATTTTTCTGGGTTAACAGAAATTAGTCCAAACTGTGTCTGCTATAGCTCACGTGTTCTTGTTTGCCACGTAATCAAGACCGGTACGACGAATAGTGTTTTAGTCAGTGCATTAGTTTTTATAAAGTGTAATAATTTGAGACTGTGTGTTTAACATGTTTTATGTTATTTTTGCTAGATCTACATTGACACATACTTTATTATCATATGTTTTAGTCAGTGCATTAGTTTTTATAAAGTGTAATAATTTGAGATTGTATATATTTTACTTGGAACATGGCCATTTTGTATTTCATCTGGTAGCATGTATTGGTTGGTAATACTAAAACTTGATTGTTATGGTCTAAGGAGTGTTTTCTTTTCTGTTACCACAGTAATTATTATAATATTCCGATTTACGCATAAAAGCCCGATTTACGTATAAATCTAGCTGTTTTAGCATTTCTGAAACTTAACATTAATGCAGGTAGACCGAACGCTATAGTGTAAATATGCCGATAGAATGCACCCTATAGTATAAATGTCCCGATAGAATGCACACTATAGAATAAATGTGCCAGTAGACCGCACGCTATAGTGTAAATGTGCCGATAGATGCACACTATAGTATATATGTGCTGGTAGACCGCGCGCTATAGTGTAAATGTGCCGATAGAATGCAAACGTCTATACATTTGTAAGAGTTCTGTTTGATGACATGCCTTATGTGTAGTCTTTATGGTACTAGATAATCGATTATTTATCCTATTTCATCACGTGCTGTACTACCTATTACAATCTCGGGGGTAAATACAGGAAGAGGTAGGGTGGGTGGACTTCTCTGGATTAGGGCAGCTGTTAATTCTTTCTAGTGGTGATCGATGTTCTGATATATGTATGTAACTTTTGAGATAACTTATAATACGTCCATGGATCATCCATTTGATCTTAGACATCATACTGAATGCTTGTCCCACTTTATGCATATGCTAAACTTATTTAGTTATTATATTTATAATGCATACGGCACACAGCTAGAATTGTAGAATACTAAATGTAGTGTGTAGCGAAGAGAGATGAACTCGTTACACATTACCTCACCAGAGAGCAGCACTTGCAGACGCGTCGTCTTTTATCGCCCAAGTAAACAAGACGAAGCTTTCAGTCTGTCCTATACTATAGATGTCTAATATTCATAATATATGAATTCTCATCTGTGTTTAAGTAGCATTTGATCAGAACTAATTTATATAAAATGAAAGTTTTAAGAGGAAATAAGTTACTCCCGTTTGCGGCGGCCACAGTCGTTGGTCTTGGAACTATGTATATGGCTAGCAAGCGCTTGTTGGAGTCTAGATCTAACAATGACAGTGTTAGTGTAGACCTAAATAAAGTCCAGAAAAACAAAATACTAACTAGACAAGAAGCAATTTGTCAGTCAAAAGCAGTCATACATAAATTACAGGTAAGTAACGGGGGAGGTTCGTGAGAGGCCAGAAGGGGGGACTGTGACAATAGACCTCTATTATTAAGTATATATACTAATAAATATAATATATAGTATATATCTATACTGATATACTATATTATAGTACAGAATACTTACATATATGTATGACTGTCATTGATCATTACTGTAACTATACACTGTGGTAATGTGGATGGGACTACTTAGTTAATAAGATCATCTTTTTTTCTCTAGTTACAAAACAGCAAATCAGTCGAATTCCCTTCAAATAAAAAAAATTATACACAGCTTTTCCATTATGCTGTACATACAGACCAGACTGATTTTTGTGAATTCATACAAGCTCAGGTGTATATAGCATCTGAATATAGCATAATAGTGGTTATAACATGTGTATATAGAGTGATTAGTCTCAACTACCGAGGTGAAACCTTGCCAAAAAGGTTGCAATCTAACTCACTGGCAGGACAGGATATGTGGAATTGGGTTTAGGAGACTGTACAGTCATGTCATTAGAATTTATCTGTTGGTAAGCTAGTAAACTTCAATCATCTAGAGGCATGCTTTGAGCTGCTGATTGATATATACTCATGTACCTGTCATACGATGTTGAACAGAATCAGGACCTACAGTTTTCATAGAAGTTTGAGCCATTTCTGAGCACGATAAGGTTAGTTTCATCATCAGAGCTTGACCACACAATTCAGTCTTATAGGCTAACACAAAATGCTGAAAGAACCAGAAATCACACCATCTTGCATTTGGTGAGTTATGGTGGGCGCATTGATGTTATCTGTTTTGATATGCATCTTGTCATCTCATTTTTGCAACAGTTCACATGCTGTGACTGCCACATTGATGATGTTTGATTCATTAACATATCTGATCCATGTTTGAGCAAAACATCCAGACATTTAATATTGTAAATCATTGGCACTATTGTGATTATTATCCCTGGCTGTTCTATGTTCTCTCTGCAACTTTCTATATCTGTCCTTAAATTGATTAAATTATATTTAGGATTTATATGGTTATCAATTAAATATTTACAGCTGACTGAAAATAGAAAATTACATTTACTCTACATCAGTATATTTCATTTGTCATTTATGTTACTAAGATCATCCTAACCAATTTAATATGAGCAATCACTTCACTAACAAATTAATTGATTGGTGGCACATTTGGGTGACAAAAGTAGAAAAGCTGTTAATGTATCAACTGAATTTGTCTCAGAGCCGAGTTCACATTATGACCAAGACCATTGTTGGCCAATAACAGAATAGCTAATACAGCTAATATATTAATATAGGTTTATGAATAATTATTCTAAATTTTATTTCATGGCTGAAAATTACTGCATTATAGGTATAATACCTATACATAATGCCAAATTTAATAAAAGGATGGGACAAAACTGCAAATGTTGAATGTATACATGTTCTCTGTTATTTATGTTATAGGAAAGTACTGGTAGTCCAGGGATTTCTGTTGCTGTTAGCCTAAATGGTGTTATTGTATGGCAACAAGGTATACCTAGTTAGACAGTTAAAGTATATATATAGCAATATATATATTGATATTTGAAGAAATTGAACTGAAATACTAGTAGAAGCCTATTTATGGGGACTTTATGAGATTATATTTTCAGGATTTGGCTATGCTGATGTTGAAAACGAGGTCAAGTGTACACCACATACTGTGATGAAGATAGCTAGTATTAGTAAGCCTATTACTTCTGTTCTTCTTGCTAAACTCTGGGAGATGGAAGTCGTAGATATTGATAGAGATATTAGTGATTATGTGAAATACTGGCCACAAAAATATTGGATGGGAGAAAAGGTTAGCATGTGAGTGAAGTTCAGTGAACGATAATTTATAACATATTAAATAATATATATTTTACCCATATTAATTATTATCATTTATTTAAATTAATAGTAAAATGCATTAATAACATAATACTTCATTTTTACTAATTATATAAGTATTGAAATCTTTTTGCAGATTAATGTTTTAAAATTTTTTCATAGCATCTATCCATTATTTTATACAGTTAAATACTACGATATTATTATTTCTATGGCTGATTTCAGCATGTTTAGCCTTCCATTAACTGTCTTGGTAGGTGGCAATAACTGGTAAGCAGCTAGCGACTCACAGAGCAGGAGTCAGAGATTATAAACCAATAAAACAAGAGCGAAAAAGCGAATTTGGATCATCTGACAGTTTGGTTCGTAGTACTGGTTAAGGTTTTATGTCAGTAATATAAGATATACTGTTAAAAGTGGTTTTCACATAAAATGCGATAAACTATCCATCCAAATGAGTTTATTCTTGACTTCAGGAGTTTGACTATGAGGAATATTATATCACAGAGACATTTAAGACAATCAAGGAATCTGTGTCATTATTTCAGAATGATCCACTAATATCAAAACCTGGTGTGTACCAGCTTCTGTTCTGATTCTCTTTATACTTGTATATTTTTAATTTATTCATGCCATTGAATGACAGCATGATCTTGTCATTATTATAGATATCTGTACCACTTTATGATTCATGAAATAGAATTAGGCCTAGAACAAATGTTTAAGTTGAATTCCTTGAATACCAATCTCGCTTTAGGGGATGAATTTCACTATACAACACATGGCTATACTTTACTAAGTGCATGCTTGGAAGGGGCCAGTGGAAAAGACTTTCCGACGCTGGCCTACAATCTGTATAAAGACCTTGGTCTAACTGAAACTTACCTTGATAATGATAAGCAGAAGCTGATCTATAATAGAAGTTGGTTAGTATATCTATAATCCATTACTCTTTGAACATGATTGTCTAAACCATATTAATAAGATAAAGACCACCCATAACATGATTTTATATGGCTTGTTAGATAGATCCATGTAACATCTTCCACAGGTTCAATTAAACTATATAATTTAACTAGTATGGCATAACTTTTGATAATATGTAACTGTTTTCTTTTGTGGGGGGGGTCTTATGATACAATTTATTTACTATCTTCGTAATATGCTGGGGGATTCAAATGTGTTATTAAATCCACTCTGTCATAATTCACCGTTCTCTCTTTTATCAGTATAAATGACCTATTAATTAATGCTGAGTATATTGAGCTGTAATTGTTATTATATTGTGGCCAGTTATTAAAGTGATAATTAGATATTTTGGTCTTCAGAGCAAAATATCTGAAATATCTTGTAAAAATTGTGTTTCTTTTTCGTACCATTGCATCTTTATTTCCGTTTCTGATTTATTGGTGCTGGATGAAATGTTTTTTATAATACACCAGTCAGGTGTGGAAAATATTTAAGACATCCAAAACATATTGAAGGCATCAATCACCCTTACTACTGTTCATCTTGTTTTGGCTTTCAGGTTAAAATAAGTACAGGCTTTTCATTCAAAACAGCTATATCTTATATCCCAAGTGTGATTTCTTTATTGAGAACCACACATAAAATATTTCATCCTACCTATGTAAAAATGTACTTGATTTATTTATTATGTAAAAAACTATATTTTAGTATACTTTTATCTTTATTAAGTGGCAGATGGATTATTACGTCAGTTTATGTAGCATGAAAACAATCACTTCATTTTGTTGGATCAGTTTAAAATACTAGAATATTTGTTGGTCTCATTTTCTGTTTACAGTCATTATGTAAGAGGTCATGATGATGAAATACAAAATGCTCCCTATGCTGAAAGTTCATTCAAGTTAGCGGGTGCTGGAATGCTGTCTTCAGTTCGGGATCTCATCAAATTTGGAAACATTGTGCTCTATAGCTTCCAGCGAAATGGTGATATGTCCCAGTGTATACCTGGCTATTTGAAATCGAGTACTGTACAGTTGTTGTGGCAACCCATCAAGGGAACGGAAGTGAGCTGGCACCCTGCTGGCAGTTATGGAATGGGATGGCAGACTGTGCCGTGTGATAAAAACAGCTCACTCATCAGTGAATCTGTCACAACAGATAGGAAACGGAATACTGTAGAGAAGACAGAGATGACTGTCAGGGATCCAGGTAAATTTATTGTAGGTCATACAGGTGGAACGGTGGGAGCAAGCTCTGTTCTTATGATACTGCCAACATCGGTGAACAAAAGTGAAGTTAATCCTCCCTGTGGGATTGTTGTTGTTATACTTGCCAACTTACAAGGTGTCAGTCTTGGAAAGGTGGCTGTGAACATAGCAAATATCTTTGATAGATGCATACCCCATGATGGCAATGTACAATAGAATTTGGTCATTCTATAACCTTTGTTTTCACACTTATTAATAAAGTTTTTAACATTTTGTGCTTCATATTAAGCTAATTTGAGATGTTTAATCAACGTAGAGAAAATACACATATATAACTAAAATATCTGACTACAAATAATGACTGACAGTTGGTGAACTCCAGTTGCCTTAATCATTATAACACATCACACTTGGACTATTCTGGTGGCAAGTTTGAAGAACTATGATTTCTAGTCAGAGGTCTTGATTCATTAAATTGGGTAGTCTATTTCTCTTCATTGGGTGGGTGGGTGGGTGGATGGGCGAGCGACATAATGACAGATGGGCTCAAAAAAGATCATTTGTTTTGCCCATCCTACAAATAAATATTAAATACACTCACTACTCAGCTCTGAATGGCTGTCTGATGGAGGTGAAGGATGGTAAGTTGGTGGAAATGTACAATACGGTAAAACAAAGTTTGTGTTGTTTTGGGAACAAAAGAAGTAGGGGTGCATATTAAGATGAGGGAAACTTTGTATAAAACAAATCAATATTGTATGTCGGACTACTTGGAGCATCTTTTGCTTATGATAAGCAATTTATCAAATTGTTCAATAATACACCTACTACCATTTTAAGAAGATCCGCCATTTAAAATGCTGACAGGAGAAGCAATTGTTACAGTATTCCTCGCCTTTTATTATCTCTCCTATAGACAGTTGTAACTCCCTGCTAGTATTATGTAGCATGTGTAGGTGTAACAGCCAAATCCAGAAAATATTATTCCTGAAACAGTGAGAAATAATGAAAAAATATAATAACTTCAAAATCTCAATTAGATTAGACTTGTACTGTTTCTTCCAAAACATAATCACATTCTTAAAAATTGCCTCTTCTTGATTTATTTAATGTTGTTTTAAATAATAGCCTTCATCCAACTTCTAAAATAAAGTTGTACATGCCTCACATTGGCAGTTTTACGGTACTGGGTCTTTGAATTGCTGTGCTAGTAATAGTGCCTTAATAAATCCATATTATGTAGTAAATAGTAGTTTAGATCTTATCTTAATCCTCTCAGTCCCCAGTTGGGACATAAGGCTACAGTAATGTTGTGCCATCGGGTCTTGTCCTTTGCTGCAGCCTGAGCCTCGCCCCACAAGAGCCCCATATCTTGCAGCTCCGCCATCATGGTCTTTCGCTATGTTGTCTTTGGTTATCCTGGCTTCCTTCTTCCAGGTGGCCTCCATCTATGGGCAACTTTGGGAATGCTGTTTTTATCCATTCTCAGGGCATATCCTAGCCATCTCAATCGCCAGTGCTTACTTTCCAGGACAACACTGTTGCAGCCTGTCTTATTATCGAATTTAGAAGATCAGTGAAATTGTCAAATTACGCTCCACAGTTTTTGTTTTGTATTTATTTAGTATATTTGATTTCAGATAATTTTAGTTGATTATGATACTAATAATTATACAAGATCCTGATAACCGTGAATAAAAGATAGAACGCGTTTAAAAGTAATAAATTGGAAAATAATGTAAACGATTAACAGAGATTTAGTAAAGTTCCGTTTTAGTAGAAATTAGTTAAATTTTTTTCAAATGAGAGAATTCAGTTCAATAAACCATTTTGTTGGCATTTATGGGAATTGTGTAAACTTGATGATGGTGAATAAAATATTTTGAAGGCAAACAATGTGTATTGGATGAGAGAGAGGCAATGTGTGTGTGTGTGTCTCTCTCTCTCTTTCTCTCTCTGTTTGTGTGTGTGTGTGTGTGTGTAAGATGCATCTTCTCCATGTGATAAGATTATATACTAATTTACATTAAATATAGCATATACACACACACCCATATATTGCAAGGCTGCGAAATAAGTTGCCAAACCAAATATTAACTTGCAGCAAGTGAAGAAATAGTTTGTAAGGTTCTTAAAACTCACTTATTTAAATTAGCCTATTTATAATATATAAATTAATGTAAACAAAAACTGTTCGTGCTATATGAGCTTAGAACATAATTTAATTATGTTTTAAATGTGAAGCTCCTTAGAATGTTGAATAAGATGCTACATAAAATACTATTATTATTATGGTATTACATATAGTTAGACAGAAGTAAAATACTATGCATTTGTTTAGTAATTTTAACAATTGTACAACACATTACAGACATATATAATGTGTAAGGTCATCCACATCATGTCTTGTGTACAGATATCATGTTAACTGCTCATCACACACATAACAGCCCCGAGTACTTTAATTTGGCAATAGTTTTTGTTTCGCAACCAATATTGACACAGGTGAATTTCTGTCACAGTTCATTTAGTGCAATCCTTTTGGCTGGGTGAAAACGGATGCGTATAGCTTGCAATAAAAAAAATTCGTCTCCACCGATGTTTATCTTAAGTTCAGCCAGACAAACATTCTGTAAATATCTGCCGTGTACATTTAAAATGCATTTTCCTTAGTTTGGTTTTTTCTTTCCATTTATAGTTTATGTGTGTGCCCGTCCCTCTTTGGCACACATGCAGTTTTATCAGTTACGTTGTTATTTATCCGTTGACTGACTGAAAGGGGAAATAAAAAGGCTTGTATCCTTTATTTTTTATAAACTGGTCATGATAATTGCCAGACTTGCACCTTTTCTAACGTGACTGGATCGCTTCCCGCTGAACGTTGAAGACGGAAACGATTAAAATGTACTTCAGCGCATATCAATGAAAAGTGATTCCATAGAAAGTGATTGCAATAGCTAGGGCACATATTTGGCACAGACAACCTTGCCAGTTGTCTAATTGAAGCAACCCAACCCACCTGGATCGCCTCATTATAAAAACAGCGGGTATAGGAATCCAGATCTAACAATCGTAATTCGAGAATTTCCCGACTGTATATTAAGATGTTAGAGTCAAATGAAATCACTCCCGATACATTATGCAATATATACATCCGATAGAGGTATTTATGAAAATGTAGTTGTTTTCTCAAGTGAAACAATATAAACACCATACATTAAGAGGCTTAATTTCACTAACGGCAACTTCTCACCGATATATATATATATATATACGTATATATATATACGGATAACGCAGCTATATATATATATATATATATATATATATAGCTGCGTTATCCGTATTTGATGAACAAAGCTCAAGAAGGCTATATTGTCTTTATTTTTTATTACACGTTGCGACTCGTTCGTCGTATACAGATAATGAGCTAGATTGTGTTATCATAATGACCACATATTAAATCAGCTAAGTTTAGGTATTAATTCCCCTCCCCCGCTATAATTTGGCCGATATATTGAACCAGGCGACGTCTCACCCACATGAGACAGCTCCGAGCGTGAACGTACAAGAAGATGGTCTAAATATGGAGTTTCTACTTACTTGGCCTATATGCACCGGGCGTGTTTACCTCGCTGCCGGAGAGAGAGAGAGAGAGAGAGAGAGCAGTCAGGGATAGGGACCAGCAAAGGTATGCTCGTGTCACACACCCGCAGATAGGGGGTTTGTTTGTCTCTTCATATCAAGCCGACACCGCGCATCAAGAACGGATATCATCCCTGACCAGGCTAGCTGTAAACAACGGACTGTCATATTCAGTGGCTGGTATTCGTGCACGGCTGAGCGACACATTACAAAAGCCCATCGTCGTGTTACACACATTCACTTCGAGACGACGTCGGTAGCAGCAACTATTTGGTCCTCTCGTGATGCTTGGGCGACGATGATCTCGCGGAAGGAACGCGCCAACGTCAGGTGTTCGGTTTTGCCAGCGAACAACTGATTATCGAAGCTGGAACAAGTTTGGTCGCTCGGAAGGTGCCGTCTTTGGCTCGTAGACAATTAGCCGTCGTATTTAAGTTAACCCAGGAATTGTGACAGGTGCATTTCTACCGGAGCCTGTATGAACGGTGGTGACCTGGAGGAATTATTTATAAGAAACGCGGTGGCGCTATACTGATTAGTTCTAACGTTCGTTTATTGTTTGTTGTGAGAACTAATTAGCTAATTGTTTGCCGGGACGATGTCGGACATAGAAACTATACTGGAAAATCTCTCTCCAAAACAGGAAGCCATACTACAAGACGTAAGTAATATAAGTATATATATATATATATATATAGAGAGAGAGAGGGAGAGAGAGACCGAATATGTAGAGTATTAAAAATGGTGCAATGTGTGGCTAGCTTGACGAGAATATAATGAAAGACAAGCCGACAACTCGCAGGTTATGACACATGACTTTTATATTGATCGAATGTGGATGTCAGTTGAGAGTTTCTATTCCTATTAAAACTGATTTAGTAAGTGATAAATAAGTCTACTGAACAAAAAGGAATGAGTCTCACACACACACACACGCACGCACACACCCTCTTTCTCTCTCTATGTGTGTGTGAGAGATAGAGACAGGGTAAGAAATCGTTATTACAACATCTAAAAGATTAATCAGGAAACTGAACTATGGATTAGCGACCTTTCCAACTAAGGCACGTAATGTTTAACCATAATGTGTGCGTGCTTCCTGGTTGTAGAATTGGATGCCAGTGTTACCTGTATTTTATTTCCCTGTCGAGTAGCTCCTCAGTTATAAGTTCCAGGTATGATTAGCACCGAGGTTTTTCTTAAATCCATCTATCGGCTCACTCTCTCCCCTAGAGAGTGTCTCGATGTTCCAGAAGAGACAGACACTAAAGTTAAACAAAGCCACATCACTCTTCCCAAACAGTGTTATGTATATGTATGTATCTCTCAAAGACTTAACCAACAACGAAGGTTTACAATGCGGTAATTAAGCCTGTGATTATGTATGTGCTTATCCGTGTGTTTGTTTGTGTGTATACGAATAATGGCTCCGGATCTGCATTCATTAGTCGTAACGAATCCTAGACAGCTTGGCCGAAGTGACAACTCGGCCCAGACAGCTCGGCTCGGGGCGGAGTTGTCAAGACAACTCGGCCCCGTTATGAGACAGTTTGGCCGGCTGACGAGATAGCCCAATGATAAATGATACGACAACGGTGTGTTGTAGTAATGCCCAACATCGAATAAGTTGGGTGGAGTTAGCATCAAACGTAGGCCAATCACTGGCACGATTAAAAGAGCAAATATCAATTGATTGATAGTTAATTATTCGTGGCATTTGTCAAAAGCATATTCAATGTATATCCAGATATCCAGATAATACAGTGCTGTAATACAAAATTTCGGACAAATAGAAGTGTGTGTATACTGACAAATGTCTACTTCTAAATTATTACGTTCGTGCCGGAAGGTGTATGTGTCCGTGTCATGATTATCTCGTTATGTTGTTTTAAAGGTATAAAATATAATACAGTGCTACATTTCACACAGCCACATGCACTTATTCCATATCAGTCTTATAATGCAAGTAAACGACCAGCAGACTGTTAATATATATATATATATTTTTTCACTTAGGCCGATTTGTCCAGGCACCGTCGTAACCAATGAAAGTGTTACACATCTAGGTTTTATCAAGTGCTTAATTAATGTCTTATATTGAAAGTAACACAAACACACGTATGCCATTTTTCTGTACGGAATACATTCATGCTGCAGATGAAATAATTGTAGCAAATTCGATTCTCGTATCTCGGCCATTAGCAAAGAATCAACCTCGTTCGTTTTGCATATATATATATATATATATATATATATATATAGCATTTGCTGTATATGGTTTATTTCGTAAAGTGTTAAATGGTTTCTGATATATTTTGTTTATTTTTAAGATTGGTTTTAGTCTGTTTGTAGCATTCAATACAATCGAACGGTTATGTTGATAAGCAGACCATGTCAGTTATAATTGTTGGATTTGATGTGTGATATATTTAACCCACCAGTAAATATCACGATAGATATATATTGTTCTGCGATTAAGCAACTGCAACTGGAAACTGTAGTCGTTCAACTGGATTCATTGTAAGAAAGTTGTTCATCTCAGTTTTTTGTTTGTTCCAGAACCGGTTTGTTTCTTTGGGAGATGAAGTTTAAAATTCAAAACCCGCAGGTTCGCCAAAATGAAAAAAAAGTGGAAAAATGACGAGCGCCAAAATTGTCAGACTATTACCCAAATGGACAATTATATAAACATACTGACTATTGGTCACCTTTGATTAGATGTCCACCGGCGTGACGTCATCTGATTCCGAAAACCCCATTAACAAACAACATTATAATAATAAAGTCCCCCCCCCCCCCTTATATGTCAACGGCCAGATTTCGGCCTGCTGTAATCCTCCCCAAGGACTACTGCGACCGAGGAAAAATTCCTGGAAACAATTATCCAGAATTATGACAGATCCCGACAATTGATTACCTACGTTATAACAGTGATCCCCCCGCTCCAGTGGTCACGATAGAGCTCCCCCTCAAAAGCTGTCCGCGTCCTGTTTTTGTTGTCCCTATATTGTTTTATTTGTTCGAATTTTCGCAATGAGGTTTGTCCCCAAACTGTTTGCCGTCTGCATTATGTGTATTTTGCGCTTAAAAAGTCCCCAAAACAAACACAGAGAGAGAGAGAGAGAATCGCGCGACGAAGATCTTGCGGGAGTGATATTGCATAATGTGGCGACAAAATTATTAAACGAGTGGGGAAATAAACAGAATAAAATCTCCATAGAGTGATCTACACACAGTGCCATTATACCAACTCCTCCATCCCCCGGCTCCGGAAAAATCAATAACAGGCTACTTTCGATAATAAGATAACCTCAATCCACCATTAAAGGTACCGACACGAATTCGCCCTGAATGACCTCTGCGACCGAGGATAGATCCCGAAAAGGTTGATCCCAATTGAGGACAAAGCCGAACGTCTCATCAAAAGTTGTTCACAAACTTTCTTATAATAGACATTACCTTAACGACGAGCGCGGGGGGGGGGAGATTTTGTTGACTCTATTACGGGTGTTCAGTGATGTATCCCCTCTCTCTCTCTATAATCTGATATGTTTGATTTTCAGGATTTATCAATGTTGTGAAGTCTGACGACTTTCTTGTTCTGTGTCTTTTGGGATCAGAAATTCTGCACTTAAGTTGCTTTGTTCAACCTTATCTGTTTACTTCATCCATCAAGGATCACCGGTTCGATCCTGAAGAACAGTCGAATCTTTCGGAGTAATCCCTTTCTTGGCTTTCTTCGGGCGTTGACCACGTTAAATGGCGCGATCATTCTACCTTTACTACCGGAAGTAGATCGTCAATGACTACGTGAAACCCTAAACGACAAAATGATTGCATAAGAAATGAATGTTGATGTTTTCGTGTTATCTATGCTTCATGAAAGCCATTACCTGACATACCAGAATAATTCGATACTTTCCTAGTAACATCCTCTCCGCAGGGTTTTCTCTCGAAATTAATGCCGCCATATTTCAAATGTGTACAATAAATAATCTAAGACGCAGCTACTTAAATGTTTAATATTTTCTACAATTAATATATAGCCTTTTTTTGTTTGTTTGTTTGTTTGTTTGTTTGTTTGTTTACTGAGTAAGCTTTGTCGTGATTTTAATTGGTCACGTGAATGGATAATTGAGTGAATGAGCCTAGCCTCGGAAAACTCGGAACACGTAGCCGAGGAGCTCAGCAGCTATCTCCCATAAATACAGATAACAATGGCACTCCAACGTTGAACTATTAATATTCTGGTGAGCTGGTGCTGAACGTTTCCAAGAAAATATTTCGCCGTATTGTTCCCTGACAATGACTGATGTTGGACTCGCAACTTTCTATGTACCATGGTTTTTAATGTGCTAGCTCTATAATTTATATAGAAGATACAGCTTTTAATATAAACATGACATCATTTCAGTTCAAAGGCAGAGTTCAAGATGTTCTACGTCCAGGTGACGACAATTTTTTCCTCCTAAGATGGCTTAAAGGTAGGTCTTTTTTTTTGCAGGAAAATGTGCAAAATTTTTAAAGATTGGGCTATCAGCGTCCATTTAAAAAAATCTATTTCAAAATACTATGGTATTATTATGATTCGACTTTATGCTGACAGGCAACGGTCACGACTGTCTTTAAATGAAAAAACAAACAAACCCATTAAATTATATAAATAAAGGTTTACATATTTATGGCTACTTTAATCAGCTATCTACCTTATAGTTCAGTGATGTGCATTAGAATTGTCTTTCAGATGGCCAACTTCCTAGTTAGTATAGACTGATTTATTCTCAATTGTTTTCTGACAAACATTATGGAATAATATTAATATCAGCTAGCTGCACACACACACACACACGTATCAATCGGGTTTGCACCCTAAGTAGGACGTTTGCAATGTATTTCTCTATCCACTGCAGTATAGGAGGGTACACTATCCTCACTGATTAAAACATGACTTCATGTCTAAGGTTGAATTTACAATTTTGTGTTCGTCAAGAATATTCGCTTTAATATCATCTTTCGGCAAACACAAACTTATAGAGTTTAGAACTTTAATTTAAAAAAATCATATTGATGCTGAAATTTACGACACCTAACCTATATGTTTGTACGACATTCCTTAAATTTGCCAACTATAGCATGAAACGTATTGATTCTGAAATGGCAAAAACAAACATCCTACTTTAAAATGATTAGTTTTGCTAAATTTATTTTCTGTTCGTACCATGTGAAAGTTTTGTTAGATGGAGGCCATGAATTATAAAATGAGTGAAATAGAGAATTGGTTATTCATTTTTTAGACGTGGTTCATAATTGTTGTTCTTTTTATATAATTTTTATACCTTCACAATTAGAACATTGACTTTACACATCTCTTACAGCACGAAATTTTGATATTGGCAAGTCGGAGCAGATGCTTAGAAAGGTAATCCTAATTCTTACTGGCACACACACACACAATTAATGACGTCGAGCGGGGTATGACTATATATATATATATATATATATATATATATATATATATATATGCGCCTGTCTCTGTATCCCTGTCCCAATATATGCGATTTCGGGAGATGTTAAAACAAGCCAGCTTTAAGTACCGTCAAAAATACAATGACATCATCAACCCTGTCTCACAAGTGGATCCTGATAACTTTAGGTATTTTGTTTGTTTATGTCAAGTTACCAACTAACATGTTACCCGATTCCAGAGCATGGAATGGAGAAGGAATTATGGAACGGATGATATTCTAAAATGGGATCCTCCTGAGGTGTTGAAAAAGTACTGGCCTGGAGGTATATTCGGATTTGACCGGCAAGGACATCCAATATTGTGGCAGCTCAGTAACAATTTTGATGCGAGAGGTATGACAAACTAAATTTCGTTATCGTTGTTTCAAATCATTAACTATGTAATTATAAATGTTTTGTTTGTTTGTTCGTTTACGGCCAGGTTTTCGCGCCTCCGTGGTCTAGCGCGGTAGCGTGTTGGACCACAGATCACTACCACCCGTGTTCGAATCTCGGCGTGGACATATCTGAAGGTTGTTTCATCTTTGACTTCGCTTCATTACCTTTGGAGGTCGCTCGGCCCATTTAGCCTACCATATACACAAAAGTGGTCGTAAAACATCAATCATCATCATCATCGCGGTCTAACAATTAGAGAAGTTGGCTACAGATATCAACCACCTGAAATAAAACCCCAGTCCGGGTGTGCCCGAAGGGTGTTTTATCTTTCATTTCATCACTTATCAGGTTGCTCGGTACACAATGTGCCTGTAAAACAGCAACCTTTCTGTTTGTTTACCAGATGCTTTTCAATTATTGATAACAAAGTTTACTTATTATACTGTAGCAACTTGTTCAAACTAAATAAAGTTAATTTAAAAAATAACTGACTTGATGGTACTCGCATCGTGATGAGAAATGATTGAGTATCTCTTGCATGGATGAAAATAACTATATATATATATATATATATATATATATATACGGTTGCATAATACCTAATATGTATATTAGTATAACAGGTATTTAGTAATTGAGAAGGGCACTTACTTTGGCTGGGGCTTAGCTCCAGAAGATAACCAGAATTATCGATCTATCCACTTCATAAAGTGGGTCCATTGTTACCAACTCAACATATTTCACATGATACACATTTTCATCTCCGTGGAAAGTTTAATGGAAATATCGGGACGAAATATATACCATGTTCCAATCAGATGAGGGCGCCTCCGTGGTCTAGCGGTAGCGTGTTGGACCACAGATCACTACCACCCGTGTTCGAATCCTGGCGTGGGCATATCTGAAGGTTGTTTCGTCTTTCACTTCGTCTCA
The DNA here is from genome assembly GCA_025642065.1 of Paralvinella palmiformis. Taxonomy (NCBI): domain Eukaryota; kingdom Metazoa; phylum Annelida; class Polychaeta; order Terebellida; family Alvinellidae; genus Paralvinella; species Paralvinella palmiformis. Next base: position 57,194 of record JAODUP010000873.1, on the reverse strand, counting down.
TTACCTTTGGAGGTCGCTCGGCCCATTTAGCCTACCTTGTGCACAAAAGTGGCCGTAAAACATCAATCATCATCAACAATCATCCAATCAGATGTTGTATAATCGAGTATAATTTTTTTTGTTGGTTGCAGGTATGCTAAAGTCAGTTAAGAGATCTGATGTGGTCAAGTATCACATTTGGAGAATGGAAAAATTAAACAGCCTTTGTCGTGAACAGTCAACAAAGGTGACTATGCGATATAATTCTGAGTTAACTTGAGATGTAGCAAATTCTGAGATTGTATAATTGTATTATTTATAAAGACATCAATGTGTCGTGTTTATAATACCGTCGTGTATATAATACTATGTCGGCGAAAATATTATATTATATATAGAGATACATTAGAAAGGTTCATCACATTCGTTGTAATAACCAACAGTAGTATTATAACAGGTGACCGTGTTGATGCTAAACAGAATATGGCTATTCGGATATTTAAACATGGATGACAGATCAATAAGATACACCTATTTTAAATGAATCATTACAGCTTGGTAAAAGGATAGCGTGTTCGGTGCATGTGTCCGATCTCAGTGGCTTCAGCCTGAAGATGGTATTCACACCAGGTAATATACAGTACTAAGTTTGTTAAATAAATGGAATATGTTTTAAAAAAACGTTGCAAAATTGGCTAGATTGATCAGATTATCAAATTATTGTATAATACACGTATGGAACATATTATGGTATTTTGTCTTATTTAGTTTATAGGGTTTTACTGACCAGTTAATGTTAAAGTTTGCCGTCTTTCTCCATCTTTTTCCAGGTATCCCGGACATGATGAAGGAAGTGTTTGCTTTAATAGAAGCCAACTATCCAGAGGATCTCTACGCTTCTTATGTGATTAATGGTTAGTAATTTGTTTGATTATTTCTGAACTAATCGAAGAACGGAACAAATATTTGAATACTTTATTTTACAGATTACTCATCAGAACCTCTGGAACTAATTTATTATTCACTGTTACAATGGTATATATATATATATATATATATATATATATATGTGTGTGTGTGTGTGTTTAAGTTTATGAGTTATAACTGTATGATGTTAAATAAACTTACTAAAACTATTCCTACAGATTATAATGATTATATATGTATATATATATAATCTTTAGGTATAGTTTTATTGAGTTTAGACGCACGCACACGCACACACACAAACACACACACACACACACACACAAACCAAAATATTATATTTAAAACTGACAATCATATCATTACTCTGCATGATGTATAAACAGTTCATTATATAATTATTCCAGTGCCAAGTACTTTTGTCATCTTCTTCAACATTATACGACCTTTCTTGAGCGAAAGTACCAAGAAAAAGGTTCACATGTGCGGCCGTAAGTAGCTTTCGAGAAATATCAATATATGCTTATGGAGGAAATAAAAGTTCACATCGGTTGTTTTCAAATTTAGATAGAAAATCTTAAAGAGAATGTGCCTCGATGGAGGGCTGTCTGTCTCGTGAATTGTTATATGTTGCTGAAGGAGGTTGGGGGGTTGGTAGGGCCGCATCCCTCCGGTTACAGTGATATGGAGTCTGATATTAAATGTCTCCGTTGCTGTAGAAGTCGGAAAAGAGCCTTGGGATATTTCGATAAGAGGTTCATCCTCCTCTGTAGTGTCGTCTGGTATCTCTAGGGGACCTCTTATTGCAGTAAGACCTTTATTCCACAGGAAAATGGATTTGTCATCGGATAGCAAATTCTTGATCTTGTCGAAGATTGTTTCGGGGCAGGAAAGCCACCGGAATGGGTGCTACAGTCTTATACACACACACACACACACACACCTCCCCACAAAGACCACGTTCGTGTTACTTGACTGGAACAAGTAAACTTTATATTAAAGACCCGCCATCGTTTTTTTTGTGGTGTCATTTATTATTGTCCTACGAATAACTAAACATTATTGATAGTACTTTGACTGTTTTCTGCATCATGATGTTAAGAAGTTCAAGTATTTCATTGATTGAAAGATGTTATTAGTTCTAGCCAGTCACTGTGTAATCAGGGCTCAGCTTACAGACATCTAGTCCGATTGAAAAGTTTATATTTTCCTTTAAAACACCGCTCCTATGGCCTTATGGGTAAGAGTGTGGGGCTTTGAAATCACGTCCGTGACTCTATAGGAGGAGGAGTTTTTCACCCAACCAGGCAACCGGCAAGGTTATAAAAGTCGAGTATGCCATATATTATAAATTGTACATTTTATTTAGAACTAGTTCTCGTTGTGGAGTAAATTACAGATCATATACGTCTTCCTCATTTGAGATTGTCAAGAGACGTAAAATAACTACCATTTCAGCTATTATTATTATTATAAAATATTAAAGAGTAAGTAAGACAAAATCCGTTGGTCACCAATTGCATCTTGCTTCAGGCAACTGGCGTGAAAGATTGATTACAGAAGTGGCTAACCCGGAACAAATCCCAACATACTGGGGAGGAACTGCCAAATATCCTGACGAACTCTGTACGGATTATGTGAGTTTCGCGAAATATTACGATTATATTTATCGGATTATAATTTGTTTGCTTTCACAAAGAGAGATGACTATATGTATTTTACAATAAGCATGCGCAAATTAACACGAATGAGTATATAAATGCATGCATTAAAGACAGGTATGGATACTCTAATTTATAAAAAAAAAACTAAAAAAACTGGTGTTTCATTTAACCAATCATAAGGAAAAACCATTAACAAAGGAAATAGAAATATTGTTAAATAATGATACAATTATTCTACAGATAAATCCGTGTGTAAAAATTCCCGCTGAGTATTACATCCAGGATAAGGTCACCATAAACAAAGATGTCATGTCAAAGGTTACAGTCCCGAGAGGTGGATCACATCAGTTATCCTACGACATCACTCATCCTGGAACAGTTATAAGGTATTTCCATGTTCATCAATAGATCTGATTTTAAAATTCCTTTCTCTATGCTTTGATCAAATAAAGTGTTAAGTTCAGCAAACTTAGAAATATTCTTCTGCAGAAAAAAATTAGCCCTTGCTTCATTTCCTTATAATAATAATAATAATTTTACATTGCTATTAGCTTGTAATTACAGTTATAAGGTTTTATATATATATATATATATATATAATTAAATACAACTATTTGTGCCGTCTCTCTCTCAATGCGTGTTTTTTACATATGTCTATGTATTCACGTCTGGCGAGGGACTACTATTTTAGTGTCAAAGGACAAGCTGTGTGAGAAATGACTAAATAAAATAAGTTCTTTTGCCGTAATTAGTTCATCCTACCAGCTGATGTTACAGTTATCTGTCTGGATAGATATGATTTTACACGCAGCATCGACTCTAAAGTGGTACCCGGTGCTACACGACCGAGTACAACACTGTCGTTTTCCCTACCAATATTCATCTGGATAGTACTATATCATGCAGCATGAGAATCGACATAACTCTAGCCGGTGGGGAGGGGCCATATGTCAGTGACCTCGGTGTGTAGGAATTTCGTGCTGTTTGTCTGCTGTTGTTTTATTTCCACTCTCTCTCTCTCTCTCTCTCTCTCTCTTTTACTTGACGTTCTGAATTAAAAATTCAATTTCTATCTAAGACGAAAACATTTCATCTAGTAACCTTTTTGGTCAGCGAGGAAGAATATTTAAGCGTGTGGAATAATTTGACTAAATATGTCAGATAATTGAATACGTTTGTACGGTTTGTGTTTTTCTGCCTTTCTAATTCGTATTCTCACTATTTAATTAACTATTCGCTATATGCTATTTAAAACTAGACAAAACGTACTCTACTTCTAATGTAATTGTTTTCACATAAATGTCACATATACCGGAAGGAATTATATATATATATATATATATATATATATACGTGTATAACAATCTTCTGACAAACAATTAAAACCACGTCTATTATTAGTTAGTAGTATGTTTGTGTTAACTGTGATTCTCAAGAATAAACATGGATACTTATTTGTTGATGGGATGTAAGCGTAACCGGACTATGGGATGTAATCGTACCTTGCCTAATGACTCGTAATTGTAACTCGTAAATTGCTTTGACCTTTACACAGTTACGATCTTATAGAAATCTACAGCAGCGTATAGTTTAACATTAGTTGTGACTAGGTGTTACACGCGCGCGCGCGCACATACCGGGGGGAATTGTGTTACAATAGTATACATTTTATTGTATTTTCTAGATGGGTATTTGAAACCGACCATTACGACATCGCTTACGGGATCTTCTTCAAGTTGGAAACGAGCGACACGAATAAGACGGAAGGAAAGAAGGCGAAGGGAAATGTCAACAAGAATGATGGGCTAAAAGAAATCAAGCCACTGTCACGTGTCAACAGTCAGATGGTACCGGAAGATGGAAACGTAACCTGTAGTAAACCAGGCACATGTGCGTGGAAAAATTCAAAAGTTCATAATTTGGAAATTCTTACGAGATAAAATCTGATCTTTTTAATTTATTTCAAAGTCTACGATTAATAAATGGCAACGCTTCTCTCTTCTACTTTTTCTTCTCGCAGACATATTTCAGTTTGACAATACTTACAGTTGGGTTCACAGCAAGAACGTATATTATGAGCTGGAGGTTCTGGCACCGGTCTCTGATCCTGTTGTATTCCGAGATATTCCAGAGAGTGAACGGGAAATTTTAGAAACAACCTATCTGTGAAGACAACCTGCGCCCAGCTAGCCATTGTTTGTGGTATACCTATGTTGTTATTTATATGGAAGAATTTATGTAGCTCTAAATGGAGTGTGCGTCCAATATCGTCGTTTTTTAACTACTTTGTGTCAAGAAATGTTGTTCGTTGCAAGAGTTTACTCTGTCTCGTAGTTTCTATATATATATATATATATATATATATATATGTGTGTGTGTGTGTGGTACTATAGATGTAATATTCGGAGGTAAGTTTTATATGCGTGTGTATATTTGCTTATTATCTATCAAAGAATGGGTAATGCGATGCCGCATTTATGCATTATATATATATATATATATATATATATATATATATTATATATATATATTAACTCAAATATAATCGCCAAAGGCCAAAAACGGGGGTAAACTAGAATGTCTGCCCTAAAAGCAGAATGGAGAAAATCCTCTGGTTTCGAGCTACAGGAAAAACTCGCTCCACTTTAATGATACCGCCCAGTATCGGGCCAGCCACGAACTGCTGCACATCACATCATGACACTGGTCAAAGATTCCCCAACTGTTTATATAGCTCTCTAATGTCTGAACGCATTCACTAATAATATGATATAAACGTGTTTAGCGGCTATTAATGTTGTCACTTTATGGCGGATCGTTGTTACTAAAAGATTCCTATCTAATTGTTTTAGAATATTGATTGTGTTGTTGATTAACTGTATTGCTTGTTTGTCAATAGTGACAATAAAATTTATCCCCCCAAATGAAGTGTCATTGTTGATAACTCGTACACAACATTATAGGTAAATGTGAAATTTTGCAGTTTTAAGGCAATTTTGTGTGCGCGTGAAAGTATACACACACACAAGCACGCATGCACACAGACACACAGTAGTCTACATTAACTGAGCGACCTCGAAATGTAACTAGGTGACTCAAGAGAGAAAACACATTTTAAACACGACTAGACTGGTATTTGAAGCCAGGTAATAGATACAATATGATAAACACAAACTTACCGAAATAATTGTCATTTTGGAAGGTTAATTTAAGTAATCAATGAAATATTACGTAGCTGATAAAACAATGCACTATTTAATATCAATTCTAAAGTTGAAAGCCACCCGTGTATGTGGTATACCGGCGTATTTCCTTTCATCTACTGCCCGCTTTCATGATAAATAAATACCTTTAAGTGTAATATTAATTAAAGCACCCAGGTAAAAAGCCCATAAGCTAAAAGCCCTCACCTCTTATTTTGAAATAGGTAAATAGCCCACACATTCAGTTTAATATTAAATTTCTTGTTATCAGGAAAAAGTTTTTTTTTTGTTAAATCACATGATGAAAAATATGAAATTTAAAATTGATATGTTTGATCTATTTATAGCATTATATTTTCTTTTGAAAAATACGTTCCAATAATTACCGTCATGATTTAATGTTGAGCTTATTTCTATTGTTGTGAATAAATTGTCAGTACAATTAAAAAATGTGTTATTGTATGAATGTTCCATATATCTATGTGTACTTTTTATTATTAAAAATATTGCCATATATCTGTGTACTTTTTATATGTCCTTATTAGAAATAGTATTCAAATATTTCTACGAAAATAACATATTATCCAAATATTTTTACCTAGAGGGGTTTTAGCCTGGGTTTTTTTTTGTCCCGGGGGCTTTTGAGCCAGAGGGCTTTTGACCCGTTCTATATACCCATATATCTACCTATGTCCAGCGTCTTATAATGGTATAACTAGTTTTTGCCATTTATTAAGTATGCATCAGTATTGTCTTAGTTATGTGTCATGTACTATTATGTGTACACGATTTTTAAGCTACGAACACAATGCAATACTTTACTCCTGTTTTTTTTTTTGGTATCTGGATATTCACATATATACCCACTACAAGTATTTCATATTAATATTTAGCAACAAAAGTACCAAGGCATACTTGTCACAAATAAATCAAAGTGCAAAAATAAATAAATACGAGTCTTAATTATATGGCTATAACCCAAAAAGGACTGAGGTTGTGTCTTATTGAAGATAATAATTTAGTTAGAAGAAAGAAAGTGGGCGGCTTCCTATTGTTCTGGAATTCGTGACTCGATACAGGAAGTAAGTCGGCAGAATATGTAATGACTGTCATTTGAGTGTACTTCAAGCAGAGAATAAGATCAAAGAACGTCCACAGAGGAAGATACATCAGGGGGGGGGGGTCACGATTGTAATTTTTTCATATATATATATATAGTGTCAGGAGAGCAATATCAGTATTTACTTGGTACTATTCATCTTTTTGATCTTCCACTTCATCATTCAGGTATCTGTTGGATAGGTAAGCTTAAATGCAGAAAATCACATCTAAACAGGTGTATCATTAGATCATTATTATCTTTTCATCTTTTATTCGGGGAACACAATACAGGGGACCAATTTCACGTCAGTGAACACGTAATTATTTCTAGATCCTTTCCATGGCAGCAACCCCATATAAAAGTCGGGACTCGGCACTTACGATGGGATGTTAAAAGATAAACTTGTATCACGTCGAGATTTGATTGTTATAAGCCCACGAGACTCTCGCTGGGTATTCTTCGATAAGATGTAATATATGTAGCCGTATGATAGACAAAGATATCCCATCGTCTTCCCGCCTATGACTGATGTTCGGTAAATAGATACACCGCCTTGATAAGAAGCTTTTGGACGTCTCAGGCTCTCTCTCTCTCTCTCTCTCTCTGATGTCCATTGTAATGGTCAGAGTTCTGATATTAGCTTATCTCTATTTGGCTATTTGATATATGCTCAGTAAGGATAAGCGTGTGTGCGTGTGTGTGTTAGAGTCTGTTGAATACAAAACTTCCTGTTATAATTCAGTGAAATAGAACGGTGTTACGTACAACGTGTACTCTATTAATTACGACATAAATATTGCTGGCAAAGTAAATACTTTAGACACATGCACTTGATAAAGGTTTCTTATAACCAAAACTAGTCGTGCTATTTTGGGCTGAGTGAAAATACTATTATTTCTGCTATTGTCGGAGGTATTAGAATTATTATCATAATAGATATTATATGTACTGATATATATGCTTTATTTCTAGTTATAGCTGCGTTATATATGTACTAATATATAAAATTTGTTTTCTATTTAGGTAGTAGTCGTTTGATCATAATTCTGTAAGAATTATAAACATCACGAAAACCTGAGCCCACGCCTTTATTATATGTAACATAAAACACCCACACACATATATATATATATATACGCACACACACACACACACACACACACACCGAAAGAGAGAGAGAGAGAAATAGATTGTCAAGTTACACTTGTCAGCATCATAGCCGATGTCGAGATCATAAATAAGCTATGGTTATGCCCCCAGATACAGTTATACACCTAGACGCATAATCTTTGGCTGTATCTAGATAAATTACAGCTGGGAACATTTCTAAAACCATCTAGATACATTTTCTGTTGAGATTGTATGTTTTATCATTTTTTTACAAAATCACGATAATACTCAATATTCATATTTTATTAAATGCGAATGTTGGCCAATTTCTGTTTTATTTGATAGGGTAAATGGGCAGACTGACCCTTAGAAGTAATGACGCGCAGTGAAAGGTGGAACAAAATTTATATATTTGATGGCATATGATAGGAGATGAGTAATACAATATTTCTGCACACACGAACTTATACATTTGATAAATTACAAAAGTATCTAGATACAAATACGGTGTATCTAAATATAATCATTCCCTGTTTGGGAATTTTTATATTTTGTAATCTATCTATCTATTTATCTATCTATGTATCTATCTATCTATCTATCTATCTATCTATCTATCTATCTATCTATCTACCATAAACCATATTCTTATAGCTACCGAGGGGACACATTCAGGAGTATCCGATTGGATCCTTAGTTGCACCGAAAGGCCCTCAGCGTGGACAAAAGCAGCGTGAATGCTAACATTTCTTTTCGAAGTTCAACAGATATGCAACGTAGAGAATCTACCAATGTTGTCTTTGACGGTGTTAAGCATTGTCGTTTGAGGGTTGTAGTACCGAGGACTCGAATGAATAAAGCTGCACCAACAAACAGAGTGTGCAGTGGAATGTTTATTACACGCCTGCTGCCGACATGTACTCGATCGCAGCTAGCATCACATATTCAAGAAACCTGTGGAGTGCATACCACACCTGAAAGCTGCAAACGAAATATGTCTCCTACAGTTCATTTTATGTCAGATGTGCACACAATCTGAGAAGCACTTTAATGGAGCCATCATCTTGGACCACTCGTATTATGGTTAAGTTTTTTTCCATGATTAAACGCTTTGTGTTGCTACATTTATTTTATTATGTTTAGAGCTGTATTATTTTAATTCAATCATAACGCACTGAAAATAAGTTCCTTTAACCGTAAAAATGTCAAGATCAGAAGTATCAGAAATCCAAATGTTATGTGCATCGAGTTATATTATTTTCTCGCAGGAAACATGATTAACGGACTATGATACTCAATTTTAAACACTATTAGTGGTGAATTTTATGCTAAAGGCATTTTTAATGGATTCCAGTATACATCTCCTCGCTTATAGTCCAGATGGTGGACTAGGTTTATTATGGAGAAAATCTCTAGGTGAGAACTGTAATTTTGTGGATCTTGATAATACAAGACTTCTGGGTATTGATATTATTATTAAAATAATGATGATGAAATTAAACTGCTAATTGTTAATATTTATATGCCATTAGACTGTGCTGATAATACAGATGATTTCATGCAGTATTTATCTATAGTTAATGATATTTTTAAACATATTCTATTCCATATGTGTACGTTATTGGTGACCTTAATGCCAATATAGCCATCAGGAACAATCAATCTAAATTTGGTGAAACTTTATCGAAGTTTTATAACGATGAAGGTATTTTAATGGCTGATTATGACAACCTTCCTAAGAGCTCTACATTTTTACTAGTCCTGCACATAATACTGTGGGCTGATTGGATCATATCCTTAAAACCAGCACTGATCGGGATCTTATAAGAGCATATTGATGTCGTAAACCATCTCCCACTATTGTTGCTTTTGAACTGTGAGTGTTTTCATGTTATGGAACATAATGAATGTAATTTTATTCCACGTATTGATTAGTTTTCGATCGATTTTCCTTCATTAGATGGATATTACAATAAAACCTCTCGGTTTTTGTGTAATATTATTATTGATTATGACATGTTTAGTTGCAATGAAATATCATTTAATAATTCAGATAATAAATTATCTATAGACGATATGTATTTATCTATCATTAAGGCTCTGTGTGACTCTAGTCACAATTTTATTTATGTTGTGGGAACAAAAAGAAATCTTCAGCCTATAGCTGGGTGTAATGACTATGTTAAAACAGCTCACTCAGATGCTAGCGAGGCCTTTTGGCTTTGACAGCCTAATTCTAAGCCTAGATTTGGACTCATATGTGACATCATGAATTCGTCTCGTTACTTCCAAAAGCTGTCTCTATTTTCAGTACATCATCATCTCTTTGTTTATCGGGATTATCTTGGGCCTGAGGCACATGGTGCGAGCAGCAGAAGTGGCGGCTATTTATGAAAACAGATATATCTCCAATAATGAGTTTTAGATCGTTCAACTTACAGTCGACGTACAATAAGTATTCAATGTCTAAGATTTATAACCGAAGCTTACGATGACAGATGTTGAAGTGTACCGCCCCCCCCTCCCCCGAATGTACATACTTCGAACACACTGTATCAAATGTAAGAACTGCTCTAATCGTTTGACAAAAGCGTTCCCAGCATTCACTATATTACAAGAGAAGGCATCGAGTGAAGCACTTCGTTCTCTTTGCGATTACATTAGTTCTATCTTAATTGAAAGCACAGCATGTCCCCTCCCACCAATCCTGGCAATTCTTCAACCAGAGTGTCAGGACAAATAATGATGTGAGGGGTTGGCACAGACGTGTGATTTATGGAGCAGGAAATGGAAACCCAACCTTTTTTACGTACTAGTCCTTCTGTTGGATCGCGAGTCACGTCTCCTTAAGCTACAATCAAAGCTTGCCAGGGAAGGAAAACTGCAGCGATATCAGTGAAGGCTGCCAAATCAACACTGGGTTTACTATTTAAAATCTGGGCAGAATACATCGCGGGAACTACAACACATCGATGCGGGGAATATACGCCGCCCTTAATTGTCGATGCTATTCAGCATACTGAGACCGAGTGAGATTTTAAATATTAATAAAATTATATATCGAGTTTCAAAAATGTCGTAGTTGTGTTACATACCCTCGTTCACACGAACAGACATAGATGTAACACTTAAATGCAATTTAGGATAAGATGGGAGTATATGAGTTGTCTCAGACAGGGGTACGCGTTGTTAAGTCAGGGGTACGAGTTGTCTTGGGTACGGGTTATATTGGGTACGAGTTGTCTAGAATTCGATCAAAGACTGTTAATCATTGATCTGAAAGAAAACTAGACCGAACACTCAGTGGTGTTTGATTGGGCCGCTATGACCAAACAGTGCTGACATCCGTTCCGGCAAAAAACAATGTTGATGCGGCTGCAATTCGAGTTTTGAACCTATGAATACGGACATTTATTATGATGTGTGCATTATAATTTAGTGTGTGCAGAGAATCTGTATTACTCCTTCCTATTATATGCCATGAAATATTTAAATGTCGTTTTATGCAAGTCCGAGATCTAGTTTAGTTGGGATCAAATGCCAGAGACAATAGTAATAGTTAAGCTTAATTTCATGCAAAAACCCCTTTAACAACTATTTTAAATGTGCTCGTTATACTTATCGATAAAAAGATGTTCTTTTTGTATTACTTTAACGCCGACAGGTTATGCAACCATCGACACAACAATAATTCAATATGTTTATAAACCTGATTTTGCAGTCTGCGTTCTTTTTCCCCGGCCGGAAGTTGGGACCTGTTTACCATCAAATTCGCAGCCGTGTTCGGTCTAATTTTTTTTCGGGTTAATCGGTTCCTGAAAAAAAGATAGTGTAAGATGAGATATTGTATATATCCAAATAAATAAAAAATAACAGACCATGGCATGACCCGCGATTGGCGTGTGTGATAATTGATGAAGATAAATTGACACGATGAAAAATAAGTTTATGCATATACCTCGTATATATATATATATATATATATATATAATTGTTTTTATTTTTTAAATACACCTTCCACACACAAAAGAAAATAGGCTGTGAAATGACCTATGCCATATTCAATTATTTCTGATTTGCTGTGAAGTGATCACAAATTGTAGGCTGTGAAGTGACTGATCTGTGAAATGACTTCTTTATTTACAGTTTCACAGCTTTGTTTTTTTTCTTCAATATCATGTGTACACAATTAAAGTTATAATTAGAGAGTAGGTGCTCATATAACATGTAGTGCTAGTATTGGGAATTAATTTCAACCATGGGACGCACATGTACACAATCACATGTGTACAACCAGAGAGCTTTTGATTATCTGAGAAGCGCACCCGTCCGCTAGGTTCGCTATTGGTTCAAAATCCAAAATGGCGCGTCAAGAGTAACACCTCCCTATACATACGCTAAGATAAGATAAAACTTTATTTCAGTTCGGTAATACATATAAATGTAACATTAGCTTAAAGCTATTAATCGAATGTAAATAAGATGATATTATGATTAAAGATTGAACGAACGTGATTCAATGATACAGCATATAACGGATGAACATTATGAAGAATGAATCTTGATTAATACATTGAATATTAATAATGTAGTATCACATTAAATTCAGTGAACATAGTGTACAATTAAAACAAGAGCAAATAGGACCTTTCCATTTCTTTATACGCCTCTAAATACCTTTAGATTAATAGCTCGTTTAATATCATCATCTAACTGATTCCACATTTGAGCTACTTCAAATCTCAAAGAGTGCTTACCATACTGTATAGTTATAAATTTAGGCATCGTAACCCTGAATGAACCTCTGAAATATGAATGTCTACTTTGAGCTTGATTCTATGTACACAAAGAAGAGGTTTGCAAGCCATATTTGGTAATTCTGTATACGTGGATAAATAATCTTTTATAATATAGCGTAACGGCCGTTTCTGGATATTTTCTATTTTCTTAATATCTGATATTTGGCAGAAATGCCAGACAGCCAGACAGTAGTTAAAATGTGACATAATGAATCATTCAAATAATACATATTTTTCTCTCTCATTCAATATATTTGACAACCGACCGAGAGCATTTAATTGGCGTCCTGCCTTTTTGCAGGTTGTTGATATATGGTCAATAAAGGTAAGTGCATGGTCAATGTGGATACCTAGCAGTTTGACTGAGGCCTGAGACTAATGTTATCTACCACTATGCTGTTTTATAATTTGGTCTTGCTAAATAAACTAAATTGGAATGTTTCAGGATTAGCCTGAAGAATATTTTCCCTGAACCAGTTCATTAAAACATTTGACACAAGCTCTATGTCTTATAATACATTTTCAATTTTATTACTATGTACACAAATAGTGTTATCGTCTGCGTAATTGTAAATATATCACAAATCACAAACTAAATATAAGAGATCGTTAGAATATAAGTCTCTATATAAGGTCTCTGGTTTGGTCAAACCACCACAGATGAATTAATTGTCCTGGCATCAGTGCTACCAGTTGCGAATTATTTAAATATTTTTTTAATTGCCCAAATCAGTACATTTGAGCATTTTTAGTAAAGACATTTTTTTATTTAAATTAATTTTGATAAAATAGATTATCTAATGCAGATACATAATTACCTGAAGAATCACACGTGAATATAAATATGATGTGGACCTCATATTAATCATGATGTTTCTACACAAAGTATAACCCATGTATTGAGTAAATGGACGACACATTATGATGAACAGTGCTAGAAATCTGTGCCAGATTCCCGAGTAAAGAGTTCTGATATTACGTTATAAAAACGTTGTAATAATGTTATTCTAGTAAATTTAGTGTAATGTTTTATTTCAGTAAATAGTGATTTAATATGGCGTTGACTAATTAGCTGGTCAATTGATATCAATTGCATAAACAAGTCATAACAAATAATTAAGTTTGACCATCAAGTACGTTTTTATAACGTTGTATTTACGTAATTGAACAATTTGCTAAGTTGTGCATGCATATGTTTCATATAATGTATTTATTGAGCTTACCAACTAGAGTTATGCATTTGTATTCATCCATCTAGCTGCATTCACTACTGATAAATCATATAATCTGATTCTCAATTACGTAATAATTGCGTTATTACTCCAACAAGCAGAATACAACCAAACAATTACTTTATCATTACGTAGTACGTTATGTGTTAGCTGGGTTGTAATTATTTTTCTAATTACACACAAAGGGCTGGTTTTTAATTTAACTTTTGTTTCTGGAGATTGTTGATGACGTCATACATTAAGAATATTCATACACTGCAAGGGAGGGTCTGACCCTGTATTATTACTAGATTATATTAATTATTGAGTATAGTCTAATTATGTATATATCAAGAGATATTGTCCCTGAAAACAGATGAGTATATTACATGGGGAACAAATAGATAGAACATTAATTATTATTTAATTAATTATTCACAGCTATTACTATCTCTCTATATAACAACATAACACAAAGTTAATAGTAAATATATAGCTAGAATATATAGAGAGCATTACTAACCATAGGGGTGATTTGAAGGTAATATATGAGGGCCAGACTATACATATATATATTCTATATATTAACTCTCTTGCTGACGTAAAAAGTCAATGATAAATACACTAAATTATAATTCAATGGGTGAATCCTATTACTGTAACATTGATATTTATGCATGATATACCGTGTATTGAAAGTGAAATGTTTTATTTTCTGAATCAGCCATTAGTGCAATATTTACTACATGTAAATGTCAAGGGTGTTAATACTCTAATGTAATAACTTTTTTTTAAATAATATACTGGTGAAACATATATGATTGGTTCCCAGGGACAAGTAAAAATAATATTTTCAGAATCTTAGATTAAATATTTAATTTTTTTTCATTAAAATCAATTTATATTCAGCTAAAACTTTAATTTTAAAATCATTTATTTAATCTATATTAACCTACAAATTCCCTACGAGTCAACATGAATAACGAAGGCTTAGCTGTGTCATTCATCTGAAACAAATCGGTCAGCTCAATCATTGAGTTATATTCCGATAAATATTGTGTTAAATCTTTTGGAAAGACACAATCGTTCAGCTGAAATACTAGTCTCAGTCTCCATGTAATATAAAATAATTTGGTGAAAGATTTCCAGTAGTTACCGTTAGTGAAAAGTTGCTATCCCATATTAACAGTACGTTAGCTGTTTCTAACCCGAGACCGCAGTTGGTAACCGATGCAACGGTGCCTGGATCAGTCTATTCACAGTTTAAAGGGATAGTCCACCTTCATTTCAAATTTTCAGGACTAACACATGCAGCTGTACTCACAAATATCATAAATAATGTCAAAATGTGTAAATGATCACCCATATATTAAATAATCCAGTTCAAAGTGCAGATTAATCGACTTTTAATGGCCTGTGGGCGCCGCCAATTTGAAGCTAGACAGATACCGAAGCTCATGAATGCTGACATCACTTGAGCGTATTGAGCAGACCTGAAGTCTGTAGAGTCCGTACAATAGCATACAAACACGTGTGAGCAACGAATTATTCCAGAACTATGAAGGTCAACCTGAAACTCACGTATCTAGGTCGAACTTTTCCAAAATGTTAAATATATAAAAACAGGTATAGAGTATCGTTCTCTCGTCCCTTTTTGCGTATAGACTAGACTACGGCGTATATATGGGCCGGGATTTAAAAAAAAATACTATTGTTGCTGGTGATATCCCTTTAATTTACTCTGGTAATCCGAGCCTTTAATTAAGGATTTCGAAGGCAGGTTTAGAAATAACATTAAACATCAGGCATGGTGATTGGAGAACGGATCGAGTTATGTCCTCTCTTATTAGGTAAATACCACAGACATTCCGATCCCTTTTGATAAATGTAAGACTTATAAATAAAACTCTTAATTGATCTATATCAGAGGGCAATAACCGTTTATAATACTCGGGAACACCACAGCTGTTTCCCATAGCTTAGCCCCCCACACATAATACAACTATTAAATACAAAACAAAATTGAAGCTGGATTATACACAATGAGAGAAGTGACATTTCTTTCATGCCTAAATTAAGTACAATTAATTAAGTACAGTAGTCAAGGCAGGTTATAAAGGAGACATATAGTCTACATATCATACAAGGGGCCGATAAGGATACAGTGAGTTACAGTGAATGATTATCCTAGCGTTATCTCCGGTGGTTGTTTGTCTGAATGAGTTTTAACGATATCGCCCATCAATACATACCAGCGCCATCTGGTGAATCACTTTGGCTAAGTACGCATTGATGATAACTAAACTGGGTCTTCAAAATATGTGCGCAAATGAAGTCATCGGCATATTTCTGGCATCATCGGGTAGCAGAGGAGATCATTTACTATTTAGATATCCTTATGAGACGAAAGATCAACCATCAACAGTACAAGGTTAATAAAAACTTAAACAACTTCTATTATCGCCCAGTAAACCATTTCGTTTCACTTCGTCAAGTTCGTGAAGCATATTCGTAATTAGATTGACTGAGTTAGTAACTATAAAACTTGGTGTATTAATTTTCTCTTTGATATCCTATTATAGATAAATTATTGTAACCAGGAACTTGGTTTTTCTTTCTGGGGGCATCCCCCCTCCCACTTGACACCACCCAGGTCCCAGTACAGTAGGCAGTAGATCTAGTGAGTAGTTATATATATAGGGCCTACAGTGTAGCCTATTGGAGTAATATAAATATCAAACAGTATTGAATAACACGGCACCCATGTACGCCTACACTTGTGGTCCATATAGGTGGGCGTATGCTCGGAGGAGCTGGTGGGCAGAGTGGTCGCCATTCTTGTATTCTGCCCAGAAGCCGAAGATCTTCTTCAGATCGACTATGGGCCAACTGCACGACATATATATATTGTATTGACTGAAACGACTACGACTTCCTGCGCCAACCTTGTTTACATGCCAACAACTAACTGCATGACATATATTTTATTGTATTGACTGAAATGACTACGACTTCCTGCACCAGCCTTGTTTACACGCACAACTCAAACATGCCCAACAACCACAATCTACTCAATGAAACAATGCTAGAGCAACTAGAGCCGAATTAGACATGATTATTAGAAAGGGTAAAAGCACGTAGGCATTCAGCACAGTTTTGTTCTGACTATTTAAACAAATTTGGTTTTAATAGCTACTAAATTTTTGTTGTTGTACGAATTTGATTGGGCTAGTGGATTTAGATTTTACCAGCCATGGGGCTAGTGAGATGTAGAAATATTTTTCTGGCCGAAGTTCTTAGCATGTTTTACTGCGCCGATGCCAATAACTACCGGCTATGTGATGAGACTCAGTTGCTATGTTGTAGTACGATTTAGTAATCACTCAAATCTCGGAAGTGATTCAAGATGTCATTGTCAAAATTCAGCTTCATAATTCCAGAAAAGAAAACTGCAAAAGGAATACGAAGCAAAGAAGAAACAAAATTTTATTGCTAATTGGCAGCCGATGAGCTAGTATGTCGGATAAGTGATTTTTTTCTTTTCGGACGAGCAAAAATTAAGTATGACTCGCCCTACATGACAAGTGGCCCAAAAAGTTAATGTCGACCCCTGAACTTAGAAGGCTTAACAATAATTTCTGAAAACAGTAAATTATTTTCTGTTGTTGAATCGGTCCGCTTCCCATTTCAAAACTGCCCATTCCATTTCAAAACAGGAAGAGGACTGTTTCAACAGGGTTTCCACATGTCTTGGAAAACCTGGAAAATAATAAATTCCTTTTCCAGGTTCTGAAAATATCCTCAAATCTATTATAGAAGAAAAAGAGTACCAGTACATTGTTAGTTAAAATTTAAATCAAACTGGGTGGTGGTGTGAGGAGGACGCTGTACCATAAAAATGTCAATAATCGATCATTCATTGAATAATTATATCCCTTTTCATACATATCTTCATTTATTATCTTTAAATTTTGTATAAACTGTCCTGGAAAATGGTAATTATGTCCTTGAAATAATATTAACTTGGCAGTGGGAACTATGCTTAATTTATATTCAGTTTAATTTTCACAACAATATATCATTTCACTGGCCAATAATACAGAACATTTTGAAATAACAGGGCAACATTTCATTGCCATATCAGTTGCTAATCAGGCAGGGATTCTTAAAACCATTCTGGTTGCAAAATGGGACTGTCCCGAAATGGTCCAGTTGTCAAGATGGTGTGTAACAATCATACTAATATGTCTATGATAGTTTGATACTAAAATGTGTAAATCACGGTAATGTCACTAATTTGTTATTATATGTGATAATGATTATCATTATGTGGTGTTGTCTTATTATTATTATACAACATTTTATATAACACCTCTATATAAAGTTGAGGGACTTGGACTGCCTAGTTATCATTGGTAAATTGTTCCACAGGGAGGCATCTGACTTGCTGAAACAGCGATTTCCATAGGTTGCTGTACATGTCTTTGGTACTCATAGCAGGCAACCTGCTCTTCTGTGTATAACGCACACTTTTTTCATTGCAGTCCTGTTTTTGTTTGGTGGTGTGCATTATACACCATACCTAAATGTGTCCATTTGTTTTTAAGAAAAAAATTGGAGACTGGTATATTTAGTTTTTTGAATACTTGTTTTACAAAGGCATCAATCTGGGCTGAAACCGGCAGCTGGGGAACAAAATTGCCTTTTTAAAATTATTTTACCACTGACTTGCTTGAACACCATGCGAAAGCGGATTAGGCTACCAAGCAGGCTTAATCCAAGATGGTGACTGTTCAGTTCTGCTTTCGAAATTATAATTTTTTTCTGCAATAAATCAGTCTTCAAGCCTAGAAATTTCATAAATTTAAACTAATTATAACTCCCCCGTCACTGAGAAACACATAGATAGTTAGAAATTTGCAGAGATTTACTTAAATCGCCTGTAAAAGTGTATTGCTATTTATAATAATGTAAACTTAATTGAACTGTGTTCAGGTTTATGATAATAAATCACTTCATTTCCTTGTGTCTATTATTATCTTTTATCACCTTTAAATTACAAAAATTATAATTATACAAGGTATGAGCATAAATAAAACTCGTGAAACATCTTGACTTATAGATATCTATGCATCATATTTTACTGATTAGTGTAACAATATAAGTCATTGCTCGGTCACAATTGAGACAAGTTTGTTTATTAATTATAACATCAAAACAATTACAAATAGAAATCAAAGGTTGTGACAATCAACTTTTATCTTTTTACGGACCTTAGAAGCAAAATCTGTATCAGGCCTTCATACATGGAGGGTGTATGTAATTATGAAAAAAATTGGTGTGTAAGTCCAGCTGCAGATTTTCACGGTTTCTCCTGTACGTTATACACCAAAAATATATTTTTCCGGTCAACAAGGGGTGCATGTTATAGACACAAGATTACGATAGGCTTTAGTTAAAGTTCATCTGTTAAAATGTGTATGTGACTGATGTCTACACTAGTTTTTGACATGTTGACCAATGTTTTTTTTTCTGTAGAATTTAAAGGGCAATGGCTAAAGGTATTATTGTTCTGTCACATGATGATAATCTCAACATTCAGATGATCTCGGTAATATTTGTATATTCACATGCATGAAATGAAGGTGCAGAGCCAGCACGTAATGAAGCTATTTTTTTGGCATAGACTATGGGTTGACAATGGAAGGCCTAGTCAAGGTCATATAGCTGATATAAGGCGTCAAACACGAAATAATTATAAACGAATTGTGAAAGTCATAATATTTTATAATGTCAATTAAGATGGCTATGTCACTTTAATCAAATAGTAAACATTCTTTTTGGCAAGACGTAAAACGTATTAGTGGAAAGGTGTTTCAGCGGTGAATAGTATGAACTCAGTAAATGGAAGCGATCAGATCAGTTTCTTATTTGCATGTAATTATAAAGAATAATACACCAATGTATCATATGACTCCAGGGAAATGAAAAATCTTATTTCAAAGGTGGATAATATGGTTGTAAGTGATTGTGATTCTCCTTTGTGTAATTATAACTACGCCATTAAAAAAACAGATGGCACAAATAATCTAATGTCGGACTCTCTGATTAATAGTTCCCCTTCTATGGGTGTGCATATCTTGTTATTATTCTCAGCTATGTTAAGACATGGTGTATCGCCAGATAATATTTTGTTGGCAACATTAATCCCTATTCCCAAATCAACTAAGAAATTTTAAATGATAGCACTGATTACATATTCACAACCGTACAACTGCACATACAATGTAAATATATATTCAATAAAATTATAACAATATAAATGTATCTGCTACTCCTTGCTCACATATTATCATTCAAATATATATTAAATTCGGTAATTTTACTATTACACATTGCAATAGACTTTTCTACTAATAAAAACTGTGTAATAGTTTGTTTGAAAGTAGTTAGATTTGGAAACTTGTTTTCATAAGAACATCTTAATATAAAAATTTTGGCGAGTAAATACACTGCATTGAACATAATAAAATCTTCATCTTGGAAACCTATAATTATTTCACGTACATTTAGATCAATCAGTATATCTGTTCTCTCATACAACCATAGTTGGAGGTCAATCCAAAATAATGTGCAAACATCACTTTCCACTATGTTCCACTGGAACAGTTTTTCTTTTGTTGCTGTAATGAAATGCAAGATTTTGAACTGCATTATCCAGATTTGGGTACATTTTAGAGACCTATACATCCATTTGAAGCTATTTTCCCAGTTGAAGACCCCCTGGGAACCATTCATTCCATTTTCTGGCTCCATTAGGTGTTATGTTGCTGTATGATTGTTCTATCAAATCATTGTAGATTGACCTACAGCCCTGAGATTGTTTCGAGACATTCCTGAGAGGCAAGTGTAATATGGATCCATACATCTACTACTGTATGATTTTTCTTAATCTCAATTCTATAATAAATCAGAAAATTTATATGTATACCATATTTCAGCTGAAAACCATTCAAACTCAATATATCACCTGTTTCATTAAAAAATTGAAGAATATAAACAATGTTATTATCATCGAGTTCAGATATATAAATAGGTTTATTGTTTATTCTTACATGAGAATTAAACCATATTATCTGGGTACGTATTTGTTGAATATTGGAAGGGTTGTAAAAATTATACTTTGACCATGCCATTATTACTGCTCTAATAATAGGATTAGTCATGTTAGTAATAATATTAATGCTAAAATTCATATTCCAAAAAAGTTTCAAATTGACAGGGATTTCATTCTGAATCATGATATTCCATGTATTTTCTGCCCTCATTAATCTCTGTACTCAAACTAATTTTAATGCCTAATCTTTTAACACTATATCAATAACTGATACTCCCCCTTTTTCATTGGGAAGTTTCATAGAACTTCTTTTGACTTTATCTGGCTTAACATTCCAGACAAATTCAAATAACAATTTATTTATTCGCATTAGCATTTCCTCCGATGGAGAAGGGAGTACCAATAACAGATATACTAATTGAGATATTACAAATGTATTAATGATTGTGACTTTCCCATATAGTGTCAAATATCTTCTACCCCATATTTTCAATATGTTCTCCATTTTCTTCAGAGCTTTGGTATAATTTAGTTTTATGAGGTTTTCTGTTCTATGACATATTACTACACCAAGATTTGACTTTTATCATAGTTAATTTTGAGTCCTGATACTTTTGTAAATACCTTAAAAATTTCAATTATTTCTCTCAAAATATGTTCCGAATATTTAATGAGAATAATGGTGTCATCAGCATACTAACTGACAAGAAAAGACTTGCCATGTATTAATACTTTTTGTCTTAGCATACAAGCTAGTAATTCTGCACACATTAAAATATATATATGGTGAGAGTGGGCATCCTTGTCTGGAACCCTGTGTGGGCCGACAAATGTCTGATGACCATCCATTATAAGATATCTTTATAAAATACATTAACCCATTTTATTAAAGAAGGATCAAAACTAAATTGTTTTAGACAATATTCTACAAAATCCCATTCCAAGTAGTCAAAATGTATCTTTATCTTTTTTTGGTATTAAAGTTATTAGACCTTCTCTTTGGGTGATAGATAATTTATTATTTATGTAATTGAAGTTAAGAGCATTTGTTAAGTAACATTTGATATCTTTCCAAAACTATTTGTAAAACTCTGCTGAGAAACCATCGGTGTCAGGGCTCTTATTGTTACTGCACGATTTAAGGACTTCCAAAATTTCATTTTCGCTAAACATGCCTTCATATGATTGTTGTTGATTATTGCTCAATGTCGGTAAAATAATATCATCTAGTTCGGTAAAATTTGGAACAATATTATGAGTAATAGTGTATAATATTGAATAAAAGGAATGCAATTCTTTTAATATCTTTTTTTCTTCCGTAGTAATTGTTCCGTTTGATAGACGGAGACGCTTAATGGTTTTATTATCGAAATTTAGCTTCTCGAGGTTCAAAAAACATTTAGAAGATTTCTCACCATATCACATTTGCCAATCACATTTAGACCACATAACAATTCCATTTATTTTTTCTTGTAATATGTCATCAATATCTTGTTTTATTAGCTTTATGTCTTTTTCTATATCATCTGATGGATTTTGTTATCATTTGTCTATTAAGTGCTAAAAGTGTATTGTTTTTACTTCATTTTTGAGAGTTGAGTAAGAAATATTATCCGTCCTTATTCGAAGTTTTATGGCTTCCCATAGCAGTCCCGCATTAACCCCTTCTTCAATTATAAGCGTCTCTTGCATTGCTTGTTTTACATTCAGGACGTAATCTTGGTCGTGAAGTAGTGAGCAATTAAATTTCCACATTCCAGATCCCCTTGGTTTATTGTCTATGCACATTGTAATTTTAATAAGGGAGTGATTGATCAATATTGAAGGTAATATGAATGACGATTCAACCAGATTACTGAGCTCAAAGGATACCAAAAAGTAATCTAAGCATGAAAAAACAAATTGATTTTGAAATTTTCTATGAAATGTAAACTGACTATCATGCGGATGTTGTGTTCTTCATACATCTACTAAATCTGCCTCTTCTGACAATTTAATCTTTCATATTTTGGTTACAATGTACAGCAGCTCCGCCTTTTTTATCTTTAATATCATTTAAAACACAATTAAAATCTCCT
The DNA here is from genome assembly GCA_025642065.1 of Paralvinella palmiformis. Taxonomy (NCBI): domain Eukaryota; kingdom Metazoa; phylum Annelida; class Polychaeta; order Terebellida; family Alvinellidae; genus Paralvinella; species Paralvinella palmiformis. Next base: position 34,004 of record JAODUP010000873.1, on the reverse strand, counting down.
GCTGTAATTTTATCGTCATTATCTGATGTTTCTCTGACATCAATTATGCCTCTAACAATCATCATTATTAGGAGCATAAATATTAACGATAGTCATTCGTGTATCACACACGCAGTCCTTTGGAGGTCGTTCGGCCCATTTAGCCTATCATGTGCACAAAAGTGGCCGTAAAACATCGATCATCCTCAATCATCATCACACACGCAGTCAGATATATCATAACGTGTCGGCCCAAATTATCTGAAATAACATTATGACATATGTGGCTGACTCTCGCCTTTTGCTGCTCATGACTATAATATATATCGCCCTGCCATTCTTCATGCCACTGTTTTTCATCATTAGGAGTGCTATGGGTATCTTGTAATAGTGCTACATCTGCCTTATGGTTTACCATTAGCCAATTAAAAAGTTTTAGTTGTTTGTCCTGGGAATGGAGTCCCCAGACATTTAAGGATATGATACAGAGGCTACTAGCCATAAAAGTTCAAACAAATATTGTATGCCCAGACATTAGATCCATATGAAACGATAATTGTAATTTTATTCTCATAGATTTGTAAGTGTTTTACTATACTTATATAAGTTGTGCTTATTGTATGGATATGAATATGTTTTGACGAGTTTTGTTCTCTCTTATCATCAAAAGACATCTCTGTGACGACAGTTTGTGTCATGTTAATGTTACGAAAAAAACAGTGCACTACTTACAGACCAGACATGGGGTCAATTCAGTTACGAAATTTGAATTGATTATTTAAAAAAAAATTAATTGGAATTGAGAAATTTTGAATTGGAATTGAGAAATTTTGAATTGGAATTGAAGTTTCCTACAAAAAAATTAAATCCAGAAATTAATTTACCATTTTTACAATGTTAACTCTTACATGTGGTGTTACGAATATACTGGAACCATAATGATCCAGAGCTTTGATTCCTTATATATATATATATATATATATATATATATCAGATAGGCACACTGATTGTGGCACCCCAAGTAAGCATTTAACCAATTAATGTTGTCTGGAAACCATGAGCTCCACCCCCACTGTGACACCACCACATAGCATACCTGTAATCTATATAGAGATATTGCTATTTAGGAATTATTTAATTTTATCATCTCACCAGGAATGCCAATCTGGAGCCAAAGATTGCCCCTCATCTCCTCAAACTGTGACTATATACCTTGTCCCCAGACCTAACTTTTTAATAACCATTTGAGAGATTGTGTAAACTTACCATATGTCATTGGTTTAGTACCCAGCAGGGTTGTGAAAGTAAATACAGGGTCTGACCCCTGCTGGGCAGAGCTAAGCAAATACATTCGTTTCAAGGCTCCTACTGGACAGTGGAATATAAACACATCTTTGATAATTAAAAAGTATAATCTTACATGGGGATGCACCAAAGACTATGATCCACCACTTGATATAATCAAATACCTCTTTAGCTAAAAGGTCCTTGTGGTTAGGCTTGCACTAATTTTACTGCGTTAACACTTACATGTTGCATTACCAATATACTGGAACCAAATTGATCCTGAACTTTGGTTCCTTATATATATATATATATATATATATATATATATATATATATATCAGATATGCACACTGACTGTGGCACCGCATATGAGCATTTAACCAATTAAATGGTCTGGATATCATTGCCTCCACCTACAACACGGTGACACCACCACATAGCATGCCTGTAATCTATATAGAGATATTGCTATTTAGGAATTTACCCCCATTCAATGTATAGAACAGGCAAAATAAAATTAAACCCACAAATTAATTTACCATTTAATTTTTTAATTCAGAAATATTTCTTCTATGATAATCCTACTTGGAATATAAACTACTTGGAGTACCTACAATTAGGCAAAAAGAGTCAGAAAAAACGGAATTGGAATTGATAAATTTGAGGTGGAATTGGAATTGGCCAAGTGGAATTGATTGGAATTGACCCCATGTCTGGTACAGAGAATCACAGTCCTTGTGTTAGATCTCAGTGCAATATATAGGACATAAATTAGTTACGCGACATGTTCAACGCTGTTGTTAAATTGTGTCATATTAGAAACTAGGATATAATCATTTTGAGATGGTCCAGTCAGCTGATGAGCTTAATTAGGAATAGGATTGAACATATTAGGCATTTTTTTTTAAATTCTTGTGCATATTTTAGTAATCCCTTTAGGGTATTATTAAATGTGTAACCAGGCTAGAACATGTAAATAACTTCCATACAAAATATTGCCCAACATACACCGTTCACGTACCATGTGATATAATGAGAATGTTTAACAATAATATTGCAATATGCTGCATTACACAATATTCGATTACAGGTTTGTGATATTTTTTTAATTTACTATCCACATAAACCTGGGTCATTGATGTGTGGATGAATAAATATTCTAGAATCGTGTCAATGGGCGTGGTTACATACGGCGAATTTGGGGGAGTGGGTCATTGGAATGCTGCACTGAGCAATTATATTGTTTGAGGATTGGGGCTCTGTGCCCATATATGAATAAATATAAAAATATCATGTCAGTGAATGATAATGTTTTCCGTTCACCAAACGTGTATCAGTAATTCCAGAGATTACAGTGTATGCATTATAATCATTAAAGTTACTACTTGGATATACATAATATTGGGTAAACCATTTTCTTGTAAATATTTAAGGGGTAATGCCAGTTACATACACATAATCATGAGGTAATACTAATTATATAAACATTCATGGGGAATTACTAATTACATCGACATATTCATGTGGGATTACTAATTACATACACATAACCGAAATGAATGGGAAACTCTGTGAGCGACCTTTTGAGCATTTACAAGGTGGCAGCACAGAGAAACCCGGTCCAAACTACTTTATGTTTCCGGAATCTGGATCACAGGCAAATGATATTCTCTTTAGTTTTGTGGTTTGCATAGTTAAAAGGTAAATTGTCAGTGGATGTATCAATGAAGAAAGATTACGGGTCAAGGAACTTAAAACAGAGAAGAAGACATGCAAAGAAATTTGGAAGAAAAAAGGAACTTGTTCAAAGGTAAACAACCAGCGAGTAATACTAGGACTCTAGGGCTGGGAGATGTACTACATATAGCAAACACCTTGAGCTTCTATAAAAATATAAGCTTAGATTCCTGTATCATAATTTGGCATCATTTATATTGAAACAACACTACAATGTGTAAATAAGTGATTTGATCCCATTACCCAGAATTTAACCATTTCTATACAATCCATGTCTTTGACTCTTTCAGGTTGGACGACTATGACCATAATTTCAACTTTGGTGGTAGTCAGGAGGTAGTTGAAGAGTATATGATGGAATTGCCAGATGGACCAACTACAAGGATGTCAACAGTGAAACCGAGGTAATACTCTCAGTTAAGTTATTATATGCCATCCAATGAAATTAACAGTTATATTATTTCTATCTGAACCATATTTCAAGAGCAAAATTGGCATCCCATATATAGTTTAACAATATTCAATAGTACTGGCTTCCATTTATTAAAGATTCTTAATTGATTAAATGTTGTTATATAACTAGCAAAACAGGTTGTAGGATGCACAAATAACATATTTTTAATGTAGACACATCTAGGATATTGCTGTATAACTTATATATGTTTTTTTTTTAAAGAATATTTTCCATTTGCAGTTGCCATCACTGTCTATGAAGAGTGTTGAAGGTTTCTTCTCAGGCTTTGACAAAACTCTGGATGCCAAGGCCAAGAATCTTTACAAGGAGTGTTTTATTTTATGTCTACGTTTGGCATACCATTATAACAAATACTTTTTGAGAACTCAGTGTGCAGCTGAAATGTAACTTACCAGATTGATGCCTCACTAGACCAAAATGGTGTCATTCTGGAGTGCCAGTGTGAGTGTGCTGTTGGGACAGGACCAAGTGCACACTGTAAGCATGTGCAGTGTTTGCTATATGCCTTGGTGTGTCTCAAATGGTCAGGACTTAATTGTCCAAAACAACATGCACTGAGCAACTTTAAACTTTTCATAAATGTAAAGTCTACAATTGTTCTCCACTGAAATCAACAGATCTCAGTCATCGTAGCCAGACCACAGTTAAAGGTATACAAGAATGTAGCAGCTTTGATCCACATCCAGCTAAATATATACAAATGAAGGGTTACTCTAATTACTTTAAAAATTCTTGTATTGGATTTCAGGCTACATTTCACATGAGACAGCAAATGCCAGTACTGCAGACAATTCCTCCAGCCAATATCTATGCTATTGTCAATGATCATGATTATCTAGCACAACAACCAGAAGAAAAATTTCTTCAGTCCATTTGTGTGAGTAAAATTATCGCCAAAGATACTAAGAGAATAGAAGAAGAAACAAGAGGGCAAGTGAAAACAAATAAATGGCATACTGAATGATGCATTAGGCTACAATCATCAAATTTTGGCAGAATCTGTAAAGCTACAGACAGAACAGATTGTGACAAACTGGCAAGATCATTTGTAACATCAGTCAAGATCAATGCTCACTATATTGACCATGGTTGCAGATATGAGCTAATCGCCATAAGAATATATGAACAAATGAAAGGTGTCACCACTCAAGAATGTGGAATTTTTGTGTGCGAGGAACATCCATTCCTTGGAAGCTCTCCTGATCGTATTGTAAATGAGGATTTAATTGTAGAGGTGAAGTGTCCCTATAGGAGTAACGACCAAGAAACTGTGCCATATCTAATCCAACACCATAATGGACTTATACTCAATCAAGACCATAATTACTACTATCAAGTTCAAGGTCAGATGTTGTGCACAGGATCCAAATCATGTGACTTTTTTGTCTACACCACAACAGATATTATGATTATTCCTGTAACAAGAGATCCTCTTATGATAAAATCCATGATTTTTAAACTAATGAAGTTCTACAAAGATCATTCAAGACAGGCAGTACTTGATCATTATCTATACAAGAAAACAGACAAGTATTGCCTGCAATAGGATCTTAAATATGGATGATAATCTGTTGTGATATTTACTTCTAGAGTATGGCAATCTCTATTCGGTGATTTGTAAAAACCAGACCATGTTATCAAATTTTTAAGTCTATGACACACATTTGTTATTGACTATAAACATAAAGTATAGCTGTATCAGATCTTATGACATTGCTTATAGTGAAATAGGCTTACTATTTTTAGATATTTTACTAACTTAATCCTGCCCTGAAGGAGTTAATCACAATGGTATGTGCATGTTTACATTAATTCTCCACTATTAATCAGTGATTAGTTGCTCCATAACAAATAAGATTTTATATCATCCTGGGTGTTTAATAAATCAAACCTTATCTGTCTAGCATACCAATAGGACCAAAAATAGGAATTATCTTGTTTAACTTGTTATGTAGAGTATTAGAGCACAGATGTAATAACAAAAAGATAGTATGATAGTTGAATATTATTCTCATTTCACAAACTAGCCAGCTATAACATCTAACATGTTGAACTAAGCTGGTTTTATATCCCAATTTATTTAACAATATTTAGCAAATACACCATCACCAAGTGTTACAAATTAATTAAAAAACTTGCATGTGTATTATGCATGATGAGGAATGATACATGAATGGAAATTGCACAACATAAAACACACAAATATTTTGTAAGTTTTTATTAGTCCAATGAAACGTTCAACATGAACTCATTTGGATGCAATTTTGTGGTCATCGAAAACTGATTTTGCTGACATACGGTTCTTCGTCTTAAAAAATGTGGGACTGTTTATGGTTATACCATATGGTGTGAAGATGTCCTGCACATCAAACCCCTTGTCTGCCATCACTGAATCACCACAATCACAATCCTGTGGCATTGTGCTGCGCTCCATGATTTGTCTGTCACTGGTGGAACCACCATATGCAAGAGACACATATGAACAAAGTCCACCAGGTGTGATGCCAACCAAAACTTTCATTGTATTCCAATTTTTGTATGTGCTATATGTAGATTGTTGTGCTTTTGACAATTTTGGTTTCTTGATTAGGCATTCTGTACCATCAACAGTTACTCTTGTTGTAGGGAATTTGGCTTTGAAACCATCTGGAGGGAAGAAACGTACCACATCACGGTCAGGCCATAGAGATACCTCTCTCCACTGCAATGATATGAAGCGGATCCATGTACAAAATATGTTGTAGACATCTGATTCAGATATATTAAAGAGCCTCGATAATTCAAAATTTGTTGTGTATCGTCTTAGTTTCATGAGAACCATGAAAAACTGATCAACAACTTCTGTCTGGGATATGGTTCCATACATATAATTCAGCGCGTGCACTTCAGCTCCTAGTGTACTCAGAACAAACAGTAATGTCTCATATGTCTCCAAGTCTGTATACTAGTGGATGGCATCATTATCCCCTATAAACATTCTGAAGGAAAACAAGGGTATTTTGAAGGAATCACTCCCAGTCTCGCTCGTCTTTTGTCACACCACTCTGATATGTCTGAGAACTGATAGTAATTGTTTTAACTGCTGGCTCTTCAATGGTATCAGCCTCAGTAGTTACCTCCTCAATGGCCCCCACCTCCATCTCTGTAACCACATCTGTTACATAATTTTCTAATGCTATTCTACACCTTTTTGCTGATCTCTGTACTCTGGCCATGTCTGTATCCGACAGTATTCGATTCCAACTAAACTGTGTTGGAATGGCATCTGATTTCAAGCGTTTCTGTAGAGGCTTCATTCCTGAAATGAAAAATGATAATCATCCTGAGAAATCAAATGATTTATATTTTCCAATATGCTAAAATGCTCCAAGTCATAGGCTCAGCAGACAGAATATCCTTACAGATACAAGATCGGATATAGGAATAGGTGAATAGCCATGAAATACACTTATAGTAACTTGTACAGTAAAAGGTTGAATACTACATGTACATGGATTTGATCAGAAACAGTTCTGTTTTGATGCTAGAAAAATAATGGATTGCTTCATTAGAGGATTTTTAAAATCTAGTTATTCACCATAATCGAATAACGAGCATTTATATGGCATTACAAAACTCACTGTGTATGGTTTCTGTAAGGTAATCTGTAACAACAAAATGCTCAGAGCACACAACACTGCTCTTGCTGGGGCCTTTGCCCTTCAGCCAAACACATCGTATAGCATTCACCCACACACTGTATCTCTTCGGATCACGATGAGGGAATTGATGACCTCCACGATTGTAACATGTTGGCACACAACACTGAGTGGAAGGCATTTTAATCAGTAATTTGGTCAAAAGTATTCACGAATAAGATTCCCTTTTTACTTCGCCATTACTAAGTACATATTTATGGGAAATTCTAATTGCATTTGATATATTCCTGGGAAAGTGCTGTAATTCATAGTTACTCACCTATCAATTGTTCTTACTGTCCACTTATTGTCCTTTGTGAGTTCTTCTCACTACTAGTTTCCCAAGTTTGTTGTCTCTTCTCCAGGATGTGTGATCCATCTTCTTATCATCATCTAGGGAGAGTCCTATGCCCTAGTATGTGTCGTATGGTGAGGCTTCCTCAATAACCCGGGTGTTAGTGTGAACCAGGAAATCACCCAGAGTTTTGTTTTGTTTGAATTTCGCGCATGGTTCTCACTTCACTTATCCTCTTTGTCCCCAGTGGGACGTAAGGCCACAACAATGTTTTGCCACAAGGTCCTATCTTTAGCTGAGGCCTGAGCCTCACCCCATGACAGCGCTTTCTCTTTCAGCTCGGCCATTACTGTCTGTCACCATGTCATCTTTGGCCATCCTCGCTTCCTTTTTCCAGGTGGTGTCCATCTCAGTGCCACTTTGGGAATGCTGTCTTTGGGCATTCTCAGGACCTGCCCTAGCCGTCTCAGTCATCGGCGTTTGATTTTGAGGACAGCACTCTTGCAACCCGTCTTCTTATAGAGTTCCACATTGGAAATTTTATTTGGCCAGAATATACGGCAGATCTTTCTCAAACATCCATTGTGGAACACATTGAACTTTGCCACGTCCCCTTTAACTATAATCTTCTTACCACAGTTATTCCTTTGGGTGTAATGGCTTCGCGATTTGTTTCTGCACAGTGGGATCATCACTATCTAGTATAGCTTGGGCTCTGTTCATCTCCTTGCACACCACAGCCATCTGATGCATATAGAGGGAACTGTTTGATGTAACAAATGGTGATAAACAGGGTGTCATATTATCTCCTTTATTATTTTGTACATATATTGACGTGCTCGACTGGCTAATGTAGGCTGCTATATCGGAAATGTGTATGTGGGTAGTGTTGGTTATGATGACGATGGGTGTCTCATGGCGCCATCTTGTCATGCAGTTCGTAAAATGTTGTCCGTCTGTGTAGATTTTGGACAGGAATATAATGTCAAGTTTGTTTCATCAAAAAGCCAAGTGACGGTGTGAAGTAAGGACAATATTTTTGTCAATGATAACTTTACTTTGAATGGTGATATAATAAATATATGCAATTCTGTCCAACGTCTTGGTCGGGGTGTGGGTGATTGTAAAGCAATCAATAAAGCTATTGGTGAACTTGTAGTAGTGATATTAGAAATGTTCTCTTTCGTACTTATTGTACAAGCTATTATGGCTCTCCCCAGTGAGTTTATCACATGAATATATTAATAAGTTTTATTGTGCTTGGAGAAAACGTATGGAATTTACCAAATCAAAGGTATTGTGTCATCTTGAAGCATCTTTATCGGGATGTAAATAATGATATGCAATTATTGAGAAGATTTGCTTCTTTTTATTATTGTGCAATACACAATAAGAATCAGATTGTATCATTATGTGCTAAGATATGTGAACATTCTAAGTCAATTGTTGCATTTAACAGAAAATATCTGCTTTATCAATTGAATAATAATGGATAAAATAAGTTTGACCTTTTACATTTTTTGTGCATTGCTTAGTAATATTAACTTTCATGTTCACTGTTTTGCACTATTATTTTGTAATGTTTGCACATGAAAACCTTTATACACATACATTGTACTATATAATAGTATGAATAAATGATATATATATATATATGTATATATATACATTTGGGTGTTTCATCAATTGTTCTTCTTCTAGCAGATGATTTATAGTTCCAAGTGACATCTAAAAAAATTATGATAATAAATTATTTGTATTATGGCAAATATTACATATTTAATCGCAATGCAGTGCATACCTCAAGATTGTGGGTTTTAAATCCAGCTCACACTGTTGTTTTGGGATTTGTTAATCTAGGCAGATATCACTTGGCCATATGTCCCAGGTGTGACCAGTGCCAAGGCTAAACAACTTAATTCCACAAGATCAAGAGTACTTTTTATCTGAATTCACTATCAGACATTTGGTCAATTCCAATTCCACTCAATTCCATTTGTTCAAGTCTAATTCCACATCAAATTTATCAATTTCAAATTTATCGATTCATCTTGTAAATTTAAACTAATTATAACTTCCCACTCATCAAGAAACACATAAATATTTCGAACTTTGCTGAGTTCTACTTAAAATTGCCATCGAAAATATCGCCAAGATAATGCTACCATACACAATCTTTTATCGGCACTGGAACTGACCTATCACCATCTTGGATTAGGCTGCTTTAGGTGTTCAGGCGGGTTGACACGAAAATAATGCTAAAAAGAATACAAGTATTTTATTTCCTGGTGGCGGGTTTCGTCTGTGAGTGGCGGGTTTGTAAAACAAGTATTACAAAAAAACAATGGTCTAAGTAATTTTGGAATTGAATTGACCCAATGTCTGTTCACTACACCCAAGATTAGCCCACCATATATGTGGAAATGAGTGATTGGATGGTAGAAAATCTACAATGATATTTTCATCATCCTTACTCACTACTATAACATAGTTTTCACCAATGTATCAAGATCATGTGACACGTCTTTTCATTTGCTGCTTGAGAGCAAGATTTAGTATGATGTTATATGTGGATTATGAAAAGGCAGAATTATTTACTTCTTTTGTATGAATTTTATTGATTGTTTACGTTTACTGTGCTAGTAATTGTTATTTTGAATTAAAATTTAAAAACTGTCCAGTGAGATACTTCCTGCTTAGACTCTCAAAGAGTATGTTGCAAATTATGTTGCAACCAGTCTTTTTAAGTATTCCATCAAATCACTATGATTAGCTCAGTGGTTGATATGTCCTATTTAAGTTATAATTGTTAAGTTAGTTTGAAGTGTCACATATTTCTAATGTTGACTTCTATTTCCCCAGCTGTACCAAAGAATCCTTACGTTGTCCGTGTAACAGAGGATTTAACATTTCCAAAGCAAGTACAGATTTTCACTTATATTTCAATTTTATTTTGGAGTTAATGTTATTAGTAGGTGCTCACTTGAATATTTATAACTGGCTTGACTTTTATTACCCGGAAGCTCTATGCAACTGCATGCTACATTACTCATCTGTACAATAATTCTTTTAGGCACCCCAAGCTTGGGACTAATAAATGCAATATAATGAAATAGTACATGACTCACTGGCTTCAAGTTGGTCATGCTTAATGTAGTACTGAAATGGTATGAAAGACTGATTAATCAAATTTGCGCTTTCCTATTTCTATCACAGTTTTTAGCCCATTCCTATATATATATATATATATATATATATAGCAACACACCCTTTTTCTTATTAATATTATATATTGACAACTTCAGAGACATCTTAAATAATCATGGTAGTTGTTCTAATTATTGGTGATATAACGTGGTATATAAACAGTAATGTTGAGTAGATTTGAAAAATGTTTTTCATTTATAAAAGGATTTAATATACATGAGTAGTGTGTATAAATGGTGTTTCTTTGATGAATGTATCATTGCACTGATATGTGTTTTGTATTTTATAATTTGTTTCCTGTATTGCATGTAAATATTATAAAATTATAGGTAAAGTTTATGTTGAATTAATATATACGTTAACTGTTTTAACCGTAATGATGACTAAATCCTCTATCAGGTCACCTAAAGGCCCCACTGTTGTCAATGGCATACTTATGGGGTGAGTGAATTATTAATGGTTTGATGTTAACTATTATTATTAATGTTACTATTAAAAAATAAATTCTTAGTTATGATCATCCCTTTAATAGATTAACTGTCTGTGTACTATTATAAAAGTTGGCTATTCTCCTTACAGGTGGTTAATGTTTATGTTTTGGAATAATTCTGCATTATTTCATGTCCCAGTTAACAAAGTTACCATTGTGATACTGACATTTTTACTCAGTATTTAGTCAAAATTATTGTTTTTTATATATTAATAGCTAAGATAATAAAATTAACTTAGTTTAAATCCATCATTTTCAAGGACGTGGCTTGCATTTCGTATTTCTAGCTACTCAGATGACGTTTTGGCCAATCTTCTCACTGTTAAGGCAAAGCTCTGTGCCAGCAAGTTTGAGCTGAAGATCGATGATGTCGTTTTCATTGGTCATCCACTGTTGCTGCATCCAGTGTCGCAGGAAACAGCTAAACGAGAACTTGTTACTATGATATCATTTAATGTGGTCATTGCACTGTTAGTAAGTACGTTAAAATCTCTAAAAATGCATTCTGTGTTTGTTTAATTGAAATAGGTAATCAAAAATATAATGACCAACTATCCATTAATAATATTTTTTAAACTCATCTAACAAGCAGTATGATGTCAGAGTTGTAGTTCATGAAATTCTCGGTGACTAGTAATGATGTGGAATAGGTTGCCAGCGGATATTAGAAATGCATCGTCTCTTGAAATTTTTTTAATCTGTTCTAAAACACACCTGTTCAAGGTCACTTTCACAGATAAATAATTATTATCTTTTAAATCATTACAGGGTTTTTACAGACATTATTTGGGGTATTATTATATTACATATTATTTGTACAGCTCCTGCTAGTAAGGGCACTCTATTAAATATACATTATTATTATTATTATTATTAGACTTGAATGGGGTTAATCCTCTGTCATTTTTAGCATTGTAGTTAATGCTGATCAGATTTACTATGTTGTATATGATGTAGGCTCCTATAGACAGGGAGATACTGATGTGTTATCATAACCTGACCAAGCAGCTTGCTATTGCTCTGAGACATGAAGAGAGACGATGTGGGTTGCTCAGTGAACAAAAGAGAACCATCTGGTCCATACAGGATGAAATTGCAGCAAGACCTGAAGGTACAATTCTTCACATACATGCTAATTTTCGGTGTGTGTGTGTGTGTGTGTGTGTGTGTGTGCAATCCTGTCACTATATATTTATTTAGAATAGTAATGATGAAAGTGTGTTACAAAACAGTGTCTATTAAGTAGATGAAACTTCCTTTTAATTTAATTTATTTATTAAATCCTTTTGTTTAACTTTCTAATGAGCTGGATTTTGCATATTTTAAGGAATGTCTAGTACATCATTTCAGTATTTATAATGTTGCATATTCTTTCTTGCTGATGCATCTCAGATTCTCAGGAATCTCCATATGGACCAATTCTAGAAAAGTGTCGTCTGTCTCAGCAGTTAAAACACGTTTATGATGAGTATGTTTTAGCTGTTTTATTTTAAAAAGTAAATATGAAATAACCATCCCATGAAGTAGTTTGAGCAAATTATTCATCAGATTGTACTACCATGTAACAATTTGTTGATGGCTACTTTCTAAAGCGATTAACTTTAGGAGGTTTTAATGGATTCTCTTTCAAATTACATCAGGTACAGAATTAGTATTTTATCTATACGATTCATTTGTCTGTGGTAAAGTAATGTAACAAAAAGAGCTGATTAATTTAAAAAGCACATGATGTGGAATATTAAAATGTAGCTATTACTAAAAGCTTGTTATATCATCTGATCTGGATTTTCATATAGCCCACGATAGAATCCCATTGTAGCCCAATGCCTTCACTGTGAACATTATCACTTGATCTGCAACTTCTTTGTTGGCCCTTTCTTTGTACTCCCATTATTATTTATAGAAACGGTGATTTAAGAGAATAAAAGTTTTACTGACAGATCTATGTAAACAAAGGGCTAGCTCTGCATGAAAAAACGTAGTTATGAAACAGTGCCACTCAACAGATTTGTTCCAAGGTATACCATGACAACCTGCTATCAAATGTACACTCATTCAAAACAACTTTATTTCAGACTATGCAGTAGTGGTGTTGTACAGCTCTACATCAATAAGTGGGTACATATTAATTGGTGTCTGCCACATAAACTGCATAATTTATACATGAAGGACACATCTCACACCGACACACCAACACATGTAGCCAGGGTCAGTGTAATTAATGGTAACTGTATATCTAAATATAACTGAGAATATTATTGTTGAAGTGCAAAATAGCTTTGTTGGGATAGTAAATTATTATCTCTGTACTATTTTCTTTCTTTAGCCCGTATTTAGGCCACAGAAATTTCTGATTGAAGCTTTAAGGTAAGCTTTATAGTTTAAAGTGACCTTTTTCATATCATTTATTAGTCTGTTTGTAGTTATTTATTATGCAATATATTATGAAAAGGAGTTGACAAATATAAATAAGAACAATATTATTTTTCGGAAAAAGTAAGATAGTGGTTGATCATGGACTTTTAATAGAAAACTAATTTGTCCTAGTGCAAATGGAGTTTTCTCTGTAATTGTGTGGTTTATAAGATGCTCTGAAAGTTTTAGAATGAAGTTAGTTTTAGTTCAGTGGGAAATCTTGGTTGGTTTAATGGCAAGCATTAGCTTGAGAATATAATACAGAAAATACAGGTGAAAAATATCTTGTGTCAAAATGGTTCTTGGTGCCATCTATGAACTTGATTAAATAAAAAGTTTTCATAAAAATGAGTTGATTGATGTTGCATCCCAGTTTTTATTAGAAATAAACTGTACAGTGTACCTCATAATTAGGTATTGATATATTTTGTCCAGCTACTGATGAATGTCAATTCAGCTACAATAAAGATGTATTGTTTCTTCACATAGGAGTACACATGTCAATCTTGATTTATGTATATTTTTTAAATATATTTCATTGTTATTGCCATTGTGTCTGTGTATTCGTGTATTGTACTCTTGCTATGGGAAATAAATTCAATTAAATTTAAATTCTTCCAGGCCATATCATGGTATGCTTTTACTAATTGATGCCACAACTTTGTTAGATTCCTTACCCATTGATGCCAGCCCATCTCTGGTGAGATTAATTAAAGTTACTAGTCCATTTAAGAGTCTCCAAACATTAGCTTCGGATGCCGATATTTCATTGAGACAGGTATGTCAGTAATATTAAAGTTAGCTTTTTGCATTGATTAATACGATTATGGTCTTGATATAAATTGTTTGTAATGATGTGAAATGTCCTTGCCAGGGACTTGCCATTTTCTGTGAATATTTTTTTTTAAATAACTTAATAAGTTCAATGTTGATGTTTTAGGAATAATTTTTTCAGGTGTATCAGCTCGTTGGTCACCTGGTTTATTGGAGAAAAGCAACCATTATCTTTCCTCTGTGTGAAGCAAATGTTTATGTGCTGTCACCAAATATCAACACTTTTGTGTAAATATGTTTACCATTTGGGTGTTTCTTTTATTGTCATTGATAAAGTAATATTTTGCTAACCAATTACTTCATCATCTGTTTTGATTGTGATCTGTGTCTTCACCAGTAACTCCAGTCTAGTGGAGAAGTGTGAGGAGAGTTTTCCAAATGTGTCACTGCCTGTGATATTGTCTGAGTTTTCTGTGCCCTCATCGCTAGGTGACCATAAAGATGTTCTAGGTTTGCCACAACAGCAGGTAAGAGAGAGAGAGAGAGAGGGAGTGTGTGCGTGCGTGTGTTACAATGATAATCATAAGCATACCCATAGAACTTATGATAATTTAATGGTAGAAGAACCTATTTAAAAATAGTTTCAACAAATATAATTAAACTTACAGTAGAGTTGAAATATTCTGTAGATTATTTTTAGTTTCAATTCTAAATTTGTCAGTTTTTTTTACATTTTTTATTCTAGTTCTGGAATTGGAGTTGATTATCAGTTCCTATTCCACAATAAAATTGATGGCATGTCTGTCCCTTCCTTTATTTGGCATGTGATGCAGTTCTCTTGTTTATGAAGCTATGTGAAGAAGATCCTATCTAAATTGTAAACTGTTATCATTAATATTACTTATTCTTCTGTATTACTGAATTTAATGCTCATCCTTTGTCATGTACGTGCATTTCAGGCTCAAGAGGTCCAAGTTGTCACATGGCTCCTGCAACATGGCCTTCTCGTCCAGTTGCATACTTATGTTTTAATGACTCCAAAGTTCTGTAAAAGTTGGCGACAGACATCGCATCACTCTGTAGGCACAGATGATATAACAGACCGCACAAGACTTTTGTCATCAAATTCCGATCTCAACTCAAGTTTGTGATATCAAATACATTATTATCTACATTTAATATATTTATTTTATTGGTGAAATTCTAAGTTTAAATTCTCTTGCACACAACTAGAGATTGTTTGGCATCGTGTTAATGTTTGAAAGGAAAACTGAAAGAAGTGTGATAAATGTTCATAACTCATTCAGTAAATGATATATTTTGATAAAGTTTTGTCTACAAATAATGTTACAGAGGCAATAGGTAACATATCAATATATATATATATATATATATATATATATATATAAAACACTAGTAGCCCACTTAATTGCAGACCTCCAGACTATGGGATCAAATACCAGTGTTGTCTGTGTCTGTTAGATGTGTCATCCTTCAGTAAAAGATTTTGGAATGATCATCTCCTTTCCATAACTGAATAAGTTAAATGGAGTAACTTACTCAATTATATCTGGATGTTTATTTGATGATATTTATGTGTGTTGCTTTATTATAGATGATTAGCTTTATTGTTTTAGAAACCATTAATCATTTGAGGTATATATATATATATACGTTTTTGGTGATAATCCAGCAGCTAGTGATGACAGTTACAGTTTAGGCGGACGATCACTGGAAGCCATTTGTGACAATGAAGACAATGGACCGTGGTGCCCTCAGCCTGAACAGATTCTGGCAGGTATACGTGCCATGCGGAATAATAAGATAGGTGCTCTTGATAACCAGGAAGAGCTAACTCTATTAGCCAGGTATAGGTTTCGGATGATTGTAATTTTTCAATCTTGTTCATAAGTGACTAATCAGGCCTCCAGATTGTTTATGGCTTTCTGTGCAATCACTTTACTGTTTCACACATTAATTGCTGCTTTAAGTCAGATATATCCTTATACCATTTAATGTTATTTACATTGGTTTGTTGGTTTCAGACTCTGTCCCTATTTTGATGGTAAGCATCATTTGGAGGAAATCATGTATGCTGAAAATATCAGGAGGTCTCAACTTCTAACTATTTTAGACAAATTTAGGGATATACTTATTACTAGTCAGCATGAAGATCCAGTTATATCAGCATGGCTTTATGGAGCAGGAATAAAAAGAAGTAGAACATCGTAACATCAATTGGAAAGTTTCAGATAGCAACTGGGTACTTGAAAAATGGCATCAAGGGCCAGTGTGATAATACAAACTGCAGAGTGAACTTTGAGAAGGATTTTATAGTTTTATTTAATAGTCTTAAAAGAATGTTTACAATGTGTAATTAATATGATTGTGGCTTAATTGGCTACCTTGTGGCCAATGAATCGCTGGCTAAGTCAGGTAATCTTGATTGGCAAAACTATTTATATAACAAAATTTCTTTTAGATTTAGAAAATAAAATTATCATTGAACTAATCATAATCTGATTATTTTTCTCCTACATTTTCTTTTATGGTTAGGTAATATATATATATATATATATATATATATATGTGTGTGTGTGTGTGTGTGTGTGTGTGTGTAAAACATGTTTAATCAACAATAATAACCATTAGTAAGACATCTAGCTGCTGCCAGGCAAATTATCTGTGTGAGTTATGATCTGCGTTATGACTCATAACCAGTCAATATAGGCTGCCTCACAACGGGAAAACTATAGCAGAGGTCTGTTGAGGAAAGTCTATCATTTTGTGATAATATATACCTATTTCCAGATCATAATCAGTGAACAAGTTACTTCATTGTTAAATTGTTGAAACATGTAGCATGTAATAATCTTCCATAAACAATACTTTTTGTATTCCTGCTCAAATAAATTCTGTGTTTTCATAGATTTTTCTTGGCTATCAAATCAACATACACCAGGAAATATTGATATTTAAACCATCTGATTCTTTATATATTTCTTGTGAGGATCAATAATTTAAAAAATACATTATGCTATGGAATCACACTATCTTCAGTAGTATACATGATGGGAGCACGAATATTGTTCACCTTTCTAGCAGCATTGCTTGGGGTCGAATGTACAACACAGGATTGTTATTTATTTCAACACATGGACATCAATAAACATCAAGTATGTACATTCTTTTAAATGAAACCTACAAAAATTAAATGTACATACATATATACAATATTTAGACAAAACACACTATATACTTAATAAACATAATAATACAACATTTTATATAGCGCTCTATATAATTGGATTAAAATTACCCTAAAGCGCTTATTACCCTAAAGCGCTTGAATGTTTGACAAGTTACACATAAAACATGTACTACAGATTCAATCATTAGCTTTATAATGACTGACCAGCACCACTGCACTTTGAAATGAAACCTAAAAAAAAAAATACACGCATATATACAATTTCTAAATATAACACTATACACATGATAAACATAAACAAGCTGTCCTGCACACCTTTGTGAAAACAGGAGAAAAGTCGGACTGAAAATAAAAAAAAGTTCGGACTGTACTGACAATATAGAAAAAGTTAAAAAATACAAGTGTTAAATAGGGCAACAGTAAGACTGAACCAGCACCTGCAACAACAACATCCATATTCATAGATGATGATGATTTGTGTTTTAGAGGAAAAAACTGCTAGTATTGTGATTGTACATAGATAAATTTATGTGGTGCTTAGTGTGTACCTGTATATAATATTTGTTAGCCAAAATAACACGGATCTTGGGCAATGAACACATTAAACAGTTACTTTACATCATTGATAGGACATCTACTCTCCAATAAGGGCCTACTTCTAATGAATGTCTACTCAGCAGGTGTAGTCAGTTTTATGAATGCTTACCCCCAAGTAGTGCCTTCCATTGATAAGCTCCATAGTGCAATCATGATGCCCATTGGCCCTTTTTAATGCTATGTCCCTCCACACTCTCCAAGACATTCATAAATTGATGCAGCAGCTATCTCAGAACAAATTGTATTGGATTTGAACAGTGTTACTAGTTTTCATTTTTCCCCCATGAGATTTTAGACTGACGCAAACTGCTGACATAATAATATTGTCTTAGCTAAATTTTGAATTGGGTTTTACCTCCCATTTCATCTCAATTATGGATATGAAGAGACGTTTAAGAAACTCATACTTGCTTATGTGAGAACACGGGTTCTTTTACATCCCATATCACGTAGGGATGTATGTTCCCTTGGGAGTTGAGATGTGTGTTGGATTGGAATAAGTCAGAGTCTGGGATAATAATACCGTGAAGCGTCTTAGAACAGCTATCTGGATGAATAGGGCGCTATATAATTGTAACGTATTAGTATTATTACTATATGAGATGGACAACGTGTTATCACCAATCTAAACATGTTGACTATTCACCCCTAAGCGGGGATAGAGCTACCGTGCCCTTTGGGCACCTTTGATTAAATTACGTGTGGGATGTAAGAGAAAGAGAGGGCAGTGGAAAGCAAGAAGGAAAGGGGGCCGGTACTTCCAAGCAGCTGGATCCAGTCCTTGACACAGGGCAGTATCAGTATCTACTGAAAACAAACCACAATTTGAGGTACCATACTGTTTTTGAAGTGATGGCCCAGCTAGCTGTATCGATTTTGAGGAAGTATCTGTCACAAGTGCATCCAGTTACAATGAAGCATATAAAAATTACTGAAATGAGAAGCCAGTAATGTATTAGATGCATTTAGGTGTATATCCCTTTAGTGCTGTATTTTATTATCATTATACAATATTTAATTTTTGTAAATATTGTATCGTGTTATATCTACTTATTCCTAGTACCGGTAGTGGTCCATTCAGTCTGATGTTCATTTATCTGTTTGTCCAGTCTGACCTCTAACCTCTAGTTAGTATGTACTTGTGACCGAGCTTGCTATCTGAAATTCTCTGCATATATTGTCATTAATATGAAAATATACAAAATTCTGAAAATTTACACACACTACAGAAATTCTGCGTTTTCATAACACATTTCATGTCACACTTTCCGTAATGTGATCGTGTACATGTGTGAGATGGTTGAAATGAATTGCCAATACTAGTACTATATGTTACATGATCACATACTCTTTTATTAATTAACACTTTAATTGTACACACATGACATCGAAGGAAACGAAGCTCTGAAACTGTAAATAAATAATTAAGTGATTTCATAGCTCAGTCACTTAATTAATTCATAGCCTACAATTTGCGATCACTTGACAGTTGATCAGAAAATAATTGAACGTGGTTTAGGTTATTTCATAGCTTTGTGTGTGGAAGTTTTTTTAATGAAAACAATTAGGTATATATGAGGTAAATGCATACAAACATACTTTCATCATGTCAGTTTATCATAGTCCATATATTTTTATTTATTTGGATATATACATATAATGATATATACAGCTATTATAACGCAACCATTAGACAATTCACCATATATTCATCATGTCCGTTTATCATATATTAACTAAAAAAATTATAAGTTCATTTAAAGTCTACACCTCAATAATATAGACCATGCAATATAGCCCTGCCCAGCTGAGAACAAAGAATATACATGGAATATTAACAATGTTTATGTTTGCGTTAACATGTTAGATGGTATAGAGAAATTAGTACTTTCATACAATAAGCGGCATCAAATCTCTTGGCTCCAGTACATGTAACTGTATAAGCTTATACATATCTTACATGCCCATCTATAGTTACAATCAGTCATTTGTTATCAAATGGACAGAATAACCCAAATTGCTTCCAGCTCTAAACAACCACTACTACAAAAATATAACATGTAGTCCAGATCAGTGAACTGTTTAAAGTTAGACAGAATATACCCAGAGATGTAATAGACACATGCATTGACTACTGTAACAGATAACACCAGTAAATCTGTAACCAAGAGATTGGCCTGTTTACATGGCATCTCATCATCATAGAACTTCAAGGACTGAAACAGAACAATACCTTGTAAAATAATGACTTGAACCAAGTGCATACACAATGTGTAAACACATGTTTCCCTTTTTTCAAGTTGGTTAAAGAATTTGATTTGATATGCATTTAAGTTATGAAGAGAAGTATACCAATTAAAGCACATGAGCTGAACATTCAAGTACTAATTCAGGTGTTGGTAATCTTTTTTTGTATTCAGATATGAAATGGACTGACAAAATTTAATTAATTTTATAATACCAATTTTCACCATTAATATTTATAAATATTAATTACCATCACTCCTGTATAGGTCTCTTATCTGTTAATACCTTCCTCTTTGATTTCAGTGGATGCATGAGGTGGATTTGGAACAGCAAAAATAGTTGGAATAGCATTCTAGATAAGTTGTCTGCTTCGTGAATTCCGTTTCAGTGAAATACATATCATACATTCTACAATTAGTATTCAAGTAATTTAAATCTTTCTTCATCATATATCTGAACGACAACAATTAATAACCCATCTTTTACTTCTGTCAATAGAAAAAATAACAAAATGAATGTTTCTACTGCTAGTTGAGGTATTTAATAATTAATTTCATAACATTTAAATTATATATAGAAATCATATATATATATATATATATATATATATATATATATATATATATATCAATAAGTACCAATTGCTTACGTTTAAAAATAAATATGGATGCAGGTGATCATGTAAATACTCAGCTACTTATAATTATTGTAATTAGGGAAAAATTAATCTGATTATAGTAATGTAATTTTAGAAGTCCAATTATATTATTAACAATAATAAAGTAAAATATACCTCCCGCCCATAACATTTTCAGTGGCTCCAGTACATGTAACTGTAAGCTTATGTATATCTTACATACTCATTTTGTGATTAATAGGTTGATATTGTTCAATAAAATTTTATCTGAAACAAATATAGATCTAGATAGATCCTGCTTGGGCCTACTGCTTGGGTCATGTCAAGTAGGGGCGTGTCTCATTCAAATCGTTATGCTTATTTTTTAAATATCCTTTATTTAAACAAAGCCAGATCATATCTAATTTTTACACTAGCTTTCATTTACTTTCGGGGATGTCTTTATTTGTGCATACTTTTTCTGTTACTGCAGCCGAAAGCGGCGCAGAATGAACCAGTGCCATTAAACGCCATGTTAATGAAGGGAGCTGTCGGTGACAATCTACCTCCAGTCGCTAAAGCCCTGGCGCTCCATGAATTCAAAATGGCGTCCCATGTTAAAACGGGAAGTAACACGTCTTGTTATAAATAGTCTTTGGTGTCACTCCACACTCTAGTGGTCATAGTCAAGTGCAAAAGAACAAATTAATAAACATTTTTGGTGTTACTATATATTTATCTGTGTAATATAGCTGCTACATGTGTGATGTTTAGCTTGGGAAGACTCACAAACGCTCCCCCCTCCCCCTATACATTACGAGTAAATTAGGCGAAATAAAAAATGTGTTTCCGGTAACGAGCTTTTAAAAAAGTGGGCAGGTAGGTAGGTTTATCATTTAATTTAATTTTTGCAACGCGTGATCGCGAGCTTATTCGTACACATATTACAGAATATAGACCACTTGTGGACATATATAAGTAACACGCTGCACGCCGCTTGGGAGGTCAAGACCCGACTATTTCCCGCCCCGAAATCTCACGAGATTTCAAGGAAAACAAACTCAAAACAGACACTCGAAAAATTAAATAAAAAGTTTGATTTAGCTAATTTCTACGGTCGGTCGGGTTACGGGAAACACAAAAGATTTTGTATTCCGCTTTTAGTGATACGTGATACCGGTTTTTAGTTGTCAGTTTGTAGAATAAATACCACAAAGATACTGCGCTGTTATCTTACTGATAATATGTAAGACGGCTAATTGTGGGCCATGTCTGTTATTCATCAACTTTGACCTAGTTGACATGTCTCGATCAATTTCAACAGTTATTTCTCTACAAAGCTATCCGTGCACTTTCTGTGGCAAAGAATGTCGTCATAGACGAAATTGTATCGAGTGTGTCAACTGTCATATGTGACAACGTAGATTATGTAAGTGACATAAGGTATGTTGTGTATCGCCAGATGTTCACAGAAGAAATACAGATGCCAACATGGCATTGTTGTAACTGTCCACCTGTGTTTGTTAGCATACAGCTGTTAGTTCGGAAGACAACAGCCACATTACGCAGCTGCGTGATACAGCAGTACCAGCTGCGAGCCATTGATGTGAACGGTGGGCAAGTTTTTATTATATAATTATTCAATTACAGCCATTTTTCTTTTTATAAAACTTGATAAATTTGATAAAAGGCCGCGCCTTTAAAGTTGATGAAACCTTTTCGTGTAGATTTAAATAAATATTATTATTGCACGAAGAATTTTGTTTAAGATGAAAGATTTGGTTCACCTGATGCAGAGATCATGAGACGGTTAACTGATGAACTAATGGAAATCTCTAGAGTTGATTTGATTGAGGTATGTTACAATATTTCTGATCAGCCTTTGCTGCTCTTTATTAGTGTCTTCAATATTAGGCTAGTGTGTTAAAAACCGTATTTAATATAGTAATATGGATCTACAAATCTAATTAATACAGTAATTCGATAGACGCTGCATTGAACGGCTTGTCTTTTAATGAATACATGTTCAATTTAATTTGTACCTACCAGAACAGAAACACAATGAATAAAGGAAAATAAAACTTATATAAACTACGTTGTGGCTTCACTGAACCCCCCCCCCCCCACACCACACACACAGCCAGCACCTGTAGATGTCAGCCTACACGATGTAAAGCTGGTATAAAGGGGAAGTAGAAACTCTGACAATGCCGATTTTTCATATGTTGTAAGGAGTCATCATTCAGGTATTTATTGAAACTAAATTACACTCCATTATTAGATGCTAAATGCATTTAGTAATTATTAACTACCTATAACTTCGACGTACATTTTGTGATTCTAAAGTTAATTGAATAAAAATAACATTTAAATATGGAATTGAATTTACATAATTTAATTAAATTGAGCCGAAACGCTCCTCGGATATTATTTATACGTAATAAGAAAATCAGACATATCAGTAGCTGCAGTTTCTGTCTAATTCAAAATATTGGCATCCCTATAGCACATTCAAGCTGGTTCACCCAACGTTTCAGCGTCCAATCATTCTTTCGCCAAGAAGATCACACCAAACAAATCCCGTTTGTGTTCTATTTGATGTGTGGCTGCAGGAAGAAGGTCTACATGGCATTTCTGAAGTGTACCATAGAAATGTTGCAGCACAAACAAAATACATTCAACACAAGACCTTGAGCCAACCTTGTGGAGGGCTGTGACATTCATAATGCCGGACATACAGATTAAAGGCTGTTCGTTCTACCTAACTCAAGCTGTATGGAGAAAGGTAAGCTACATATTGAACTGCAGAGGGTATCCCCTATCTGTTTGTATCACTGTTGCGCGGGGAAGCCAACTACATCGCCAGCCAAGATTTAAATTAGTTCAAAATAAAAGCACGAACTTAACGATAAAACGTCATACTTTAAGATATTTTATTGATAGTGATGTCGCGTTTAAAAAAAGAATTGCCCTTTCTTTAAAATTGTACACATTTTGATGTTATCATTCAAAGGGTGATATAACATATGAGTTTCTAAAAGATGTTATAAGATACATGTATTTTTCTTTTCTTCTTAATAATAATATTAAAATATTTTGCACGTATATACTGTTCCTTTTTACTCTTATACCTTTCAGTCACAATAAAATATACATTCCTGTACTTATTTACTTAAAAATACATACGATTCAATGGTTGAGTACGGCGATGGCCTCCAGATGTTAAACAAAGTGATAATAAATTAACAACCAAAAATAACCTTCCATATATTTGATAAATTTTAACATTAATATGTAATATATGTGCGTGCAAATGTCAAAACACAGAGTGAATGTCGACGATCTCGCGCAGTTTCGATATGAGTAAACATTAACCAAAACTAATGAAAATAGCATACACGTTAGTTAAAATATAACACAGAACATAACGTGAATGTTAAAACGCTTAAACATTCATGTATTTTGTGGATATACATATTTTAAACAGCGTTAATACTTTCTCGGTACGTGTAAAATATATGGCGATCTGGCCCAACAGAAATTAGAATTTATGGCGATTTATTTACTTATTTTCTGTTGGATTCCAATTTATTTCAATATAAAATGCAATTAAATGACTCGATCTAGATAATACCTATGAAAATAAATCATTATTCGTACCACGACTTTCACCTTGACTCTAAAAGGGTAATATTATCCCTGAAGCATAATGCCCTACTGACACTGAGAGTTGCCGTAGAAGGGAAACATATCGTCGATCGAAGTTATACTAACACAATGTTTGCCACCAGAGTCGGGAGGATACGATTGCTGATCTATTTTAATATATATATATATATATATATATATATATATATATATGATGTTCAGGGAGCAGGTGAACTTAATTTCTTTCTTTCACTAGTTGTCGTTAATAGTATATAACGTTATTATGCAGATAAAGAAAACCGACCACGGATTGATACATGTTTACACGGCGGATATGAGATTATTTCTCTACTTCTAAAGGAAATTAACAAGTTCTAAAGGATTATATACCTTTACCGAAGTACCTAAAGGACAATCAACTGATGAATTTATTACTGATGAGTTTCTTTTAATTTTATGATATTTTATGCCGACTGATTGTCCTTTCCTCTAATATTGCCCACTTTGTGATCGTTTATTTGAGCGTTGACATCAGCACCATTGTCACACCAGTGAAACTGTCACGGTTGATCAGCTCTGCCGGACTGCGCAATTTGTACGCTGGCTCTGTAAAGTGGCGCGATCTGGCGGCGGTAGACGGAACATTCAATTCAGAAGCATTTACAAGAGCAGGGTGCGTTTACACTTTCGTTGAGTGAACAGAACAGTTATATCCTATGGATGAGCAGGCTGGTAACGCCAATGGTATCATAATCTACAATGGCGTTTCAGCTGGACGACAAACGGGCATCTTCACCAATTGGTCAATGTGCCATTGTTAATGTGAGATCTATGCTATGTCGGACAAGGTATCTATTGGGTGTTGAATGAAATAACTAAAAAAATAAAAAAATGGTGCAGTCATGCAAGCAGCGTCTACCACCAGCAAGTCTGAGACGGCCCTAGTGAGCGTTGTTTACCGAACCACGTAACACCGAGCTACACGGAGAACGCCCATCGCCACCCCCACTCCAAAAATCCACCCCCTCTACCCCCGAATTTTAGTCAGCGCGAGTAGAAGGCTGGGCCAGACCCCTCCCGAGCAGCGTTCATGCACAGCATAACAACGTTGCATGTCAGGTTAACCTGGTCGACTGGAGTTGTACCGGAACGGCACATCGACGCACAGCCTAGAATGTGTCGACAACCACCCTCCCTCACTGGTCCAGGCTCTCGTGGCTTTGGGGCAGCGTTGACACAACAACACTGATGTTGCGATAAGGCGTTCCATTCATACTCGCCCATCCATAGCATGGTAAATGCCTGAACTTATGTTATAAAATGAGTGCCTTTATTCGAAAGTTTTTTTGCGGCGCCTCCGTGGACTACTTGGTAGCGCGTTGATTCACAAATCACTACCACCTGAGTTCGAATCTCGGCATTGGCATATCTGAAGGGTGTTTCATCTTTGACCTCGCTTGATTACCTTTGGATGTCGTTCGGCCCATTTAACCTACCATGTGCACAAAAATGGCCGTAAAACATCATCATCATCCTCATCAATGTTTTTTATATGTGTTTAACAATTTATACGTTATTGGTAGATATTATCGGTTAGTAATAAAATGCTTAGGATCATCAAAATTTCATTCGAAATGAGTTATTAATATAATAAAATAAAGGCAGCACGTTCTCGAATACCAAAATGTCTTTGTATAATAATGTTTGACATTTATTGATCTAGGGAATACTAAATTGATTTTAGTGTTTGTTAATTTTATATTTATTTAACATGAATTAATAATTAGTATTTAAATGTATATTTTATATTCTAAAAAGGTATATATCGTATCTACTGTACAACATCAAAACGTCCATAAATGATGTATTAAAATGATATATTTTGATTAGCTTTACTTGACTTACAGGTTCCAATGATATTAATTCCATTACCCACGTAAAACATTGCTCGTTTCTAATTTTATACTCTAACGTGACTCAGCATTTAAAAAATTTAAACGTGTATGTACCTGAATTCCGTTGACTGTTTAGGTTAACGCACGGAAGTATGTAACTTAAGCAAAATCCTAGTTATGACAAGGAAATCAAGGTGAATCCTGATTTTAAACCAATTTTCAGCTATTCAAAATTAAATCAAAACCCAGTCGATAGTTTGTTTATATTGTGAAATGTACGAAAAGTACAAGTCTGAAAATACGAACGTATGGAATGATATCTGCTGCACTACTAAGTTTGGAAGGTGATAACTGTGAGCACCACAAAGTACAGTAACATACAATAATCTGCTAACATCGGCATAAAATACTTGTTAATGTATAGGAGTGCTCGTGTAAACAGGTCTCAAACAAAATGGCGGATTTTACTTCCGCTACCGCCAAGAAGCACCCCAATAACGAACAGAGCATTAGCCAGCCAGTTATACATAATTATAGATCAGTGATAAGCATACGACTCGCTTCGCCGACAGTTTCTCTGCTGATATAAACGGTGCGCACTAGAACCTGCGTCGAAAACGTGGGGAGGCTGATTGGTTTGGTTTTGTTGCTCGGGGAGAATACCCTGAGGGTGGTCACTGCCAGAGTGTTTTACGTCCTCAGGAGGTTTTTAACATCCCCCTTTATTTTAAATAATTCAGTGGAGATGGCAGCGCCATTTAATGTGGTCATCCACCCATGATGGAGTGAGCCGAGAAATTAATCCCTGGAAAAGTTTCGACCTCTTACGGGGTTCGAACCTGCGACCGTTGGCACCAAGTGCCGGGTGCTTAACCACTAGGCCACCGGAGCTCACTGATGTGGGGAGGCCATGCTTTACTACAGCCCATACTATAGGCTTAGCTTACGTTTTTGGTGTATCTATAGTTTAATATCGCAATTTTACATCGCAATGTTAACACGGTTTCCAACATTTTGTGTGTGCACTTGGGATTCTGGATGAAACTTTTGTTTCACGGATTTAATGCTCCCAAGTAGCCAAAAAAGGTATCCTAGTTAGCGAAAGAAAGCCGGCGATACAACAGTTATCGTACCATCGAAGTGTAACTCTCTCTCTCAAAAATTTTGCCGAGTTGATAGACATTACAAGTTTTACAACGCTCTAGGTGCGACCTCTCGCTCCAGCACGACCTCACGCCACGACTACAGCCATTTCGGTGTGTTGCTCTGCGTAACCCCTCGAGGAACCTACTGTATACACCTCTCTTTTGTTTCCGCGACTGTAATTTTGTTGCGGAAACCCCAGATTTCCTGGATCTGATTTGGTACAGAAATGGAACCCGGATGTCTGGAAAGTGCTCCTCATGTCTTTGAACCTACAACTCCTACGCCCCCTCTCAGACCTTTTGGCGGCTGGAGAGGATCACGTCCCTGTGTCTCCACTGTTTTACAAACCTGCTCCATCTGAGGTATCTAGGGAGAGCCATTACGATTTCCCAGTACTGAAGCTCGTATGTCTGGAGGCAGATGCTCCTTACCAATGCCCAGGGCGTGTGCTCCTTTGCACCGTTAGGCGGATGCTATTTTTGCCAAATTGGTCGGGGGTCCACTCAGCGTCTGCGATCTGAGAACCTAACTTGCCGCAACTGGAGAAATAGAGTGCATTCCCTTCCTTTTGGGCTACGAACTCCGCGTCTTCACCCTTGCCGTCGATATCTGACGGTACCTTCTCGGGGACCCGAGCCTATATTGCCGAGAATTACTCAGAAAGCTGAAGATATAGAGGTACACACTACCATCTCCAGTCAAAGAATCAATAGAGAATAAGACAATTAATCCCTCATCACTATCCATATATATATATATATATATATATATATATATATATATATATATATATATATATATATATATATATATATATATAGTCAGAATCCGTTAAACAGAATGTCGGAATATCGAGTCCTTGATATACCGGTAGTATTTTAAATCATAAAGATATACCTCCATATTAAAACTAATATTCAATAACCGTGCGCAAGATACGGAATGGCATTGAAGCCATTGATCATTTTTATGTCTGTTAGTTACAGACAATTTAAAGAAATACCCGTATCACTTAGTCCATCAGATTAACTCATGATCTGCTCATTGGAAAAATCATACATTTGTGTTTGTAATTAGCCATAAACGATTATGATTGGCTATGAGATAGCCACATGCAATGGAAACATCATATGTTGGTGTGTATGGTTAAGGACGATTATAATTAGTTACGATATAGCAATTATCGCGGGAGGCCGGTTAATGAACCATTACTGAGAACATGCTGGTGTGTCTTGCAAGACTGAAGCAGTTGAAATATTTGGCAACATTTTCGTGTTGTCGGATTATCGAGGTCATTTTACATTGAAATGCCACATTCTGTTGGCGAAATGAAGTGTCGGAGTCGGAACACGGAACTAATTACCAAATAATTTAAGTTTGAGCAGTTGCTGATGCAATAGGACTCTTTCTAAGAAGATGTGCTACACGTTCTCTTGAAATCAAATATACATTACTTAAAACATATGGTAATAGTTTAATGGCGATGTGACATCCTGTACTCACGGTCGTAGTTTCGGGTTCTTTACTTCCTTCCCCCAGCTCGGTGGTTAAAACACTACATACAACACGTAAAAATCCGGCTCATACTCATATTTGGGGATGACTCATGTCTGGAAAACCCCACGTAACAAACATATTCAATTCCCTTTAATATTGTCTAATGCTGTATTTTTTACATGTCGACTTAATCTTATTATAGTCTTATTCACACACACACACACACACAAACACACACACGCACACACACACACACACACATAAATATTACATAGAATTAAAAACATATTTTGACACTGACAAGAGGTAATATTCTATACACGCTCTTAATCCAAATATCATATTATTAGTTATATTAGTTCCATGATATTATATGTATTATCTCATAAACAAACTAATACTTTATTTTATTTGTTTATTTATTTATCTATCCTCATAAACCAGCCAATTTTGGGGAAAACATCATCCTATACAACAAATCTGGCAGGTATTCTATAATACTGATATGAGATAGCTAGGTGCAAGAAGAGAATACACGCTTCGCTTCGATAGGCTTGCATCCACAGAGGGGCATAAGTTATACGTACTTCGTTATATACAAGACAATCTTGTTTGGTTTATAATAGAATAAGATCCATTAGAAAACTGTGTGCGAAGCGTACATTAAAATCTTTCGGTTAGCGGAGAAGAGCCACATGACAGCAAGTCTACTTCAAAGCAGTTCGTGTGACGAAAGTTTTTATCAACCACATAGACTGTCTCATAAAAATACCTTACACCTGCGTCATGTTCTGATTCTACTTACCGGAACAGGAAGAGTTTTCAGCAGCACGATATCGAATGCGTTGTTGTCCATGATCGACGTCGCTGAACGTCAGCCATAAATCACAAGAGTACTAAAACCCACACCAAAACAAGATGTCCCTTAAAACATTCCAAATAAAAAATACTATCCAAATAAAGTATATTCTCTGAGAATTGTTAATTGGGTGATATATTCGTACATTTAATGACACAGTAACATAAATTAAAGCTAGCATTTACTTTATTAAGGAATTGTCGTACATTATCCTTAATCGTGTCATTGTGTAAGAAAGTAATATTTAGACGACAGGTTGACTTTAATACGTTCTAGATCTAAAATCAGAGTTCAATCTCAAGTGACAGTTGGCGTACAATGGATAGGATCAAATAAATAAACGTCCTGGCCATTAGATCATATACGGTACTCATTCTATACCAATAGATCGATTGATTTTTGACGCCATTACCCATAATTAAATAATAATAATAATAATAATAATAATAATGCATGTTTATATACACCAGAACCAGTTAACCCTGTCCGAAGGCGCTGTACAATATTATTATCCATGACTGAGACCTGTTTCCAACACATCTCAACCCCAAGGGAGCATACAACGCATGCTGCCTTTAAAGGTGTAAAACAATCACATAGCCATGTATTTTATTTTATTAGCAATACCTGACGTCGGTCACGTAAGCAGGTTGAACCCTTTTTTACTTCCTGGTAAGCAACAACTTTGCTTCAAACGAACTGGCGCCTGTTTAAGGGTAATATACTCAAACAAGAGTATACCCGAGGGGGGGGGGAGATGTCCAATCGACGCTGCCTTTAATAGAAAGAGAATGAGCGCTATGTGCCATAAAATCAACCTATCGTCTAAATATTACTCCTCCCCTTTCTTTGGAGCAGGGGGTAATGTGACCCCCACACACACACACATGCGCGCGCACACACACAACTGGTGAGGGGGGGGACGTTATTTAGCGGGTACCGACCGATTTCAGGGCAATCCCACGCAACGCTTTGTGAACATTTGCTTTTTCTTTCTTTCACGTAATAAATTTAGGACATTAATTATTAACGAGCCGTGATAGCGCAGTTAGTTAGAGTGTAGAACTCGTAGCCGAAGCGTCGCAGGTTTGAGGCTCCGTGAGCTGCAATGTTGTCACGTGGCGACTGGTTCACTCATCCATAAAAATGAGTACCTGACAGGACGCAATGGCTATGTGTTAGTATAACGGCAGCATGCGTTGTATACTCCCTTGAGAGTTGAGATATGTGCTGTGTGGAAACAGGTCTGAGTCAGGGATAATAATATTGTAAATAATATTGTAAAGACCCTTAGAGCAGCTTCTAGCTGAATAGGGAGCTATATAAATATTACATATTATTATTATTATTATTATTATTAAATGAACACTTACATAGCTAGATACATATTACAGGAAAGATTAGCCAATATATATGGCCAACCGTGTATGTCAGTGTTATTCTGTTTGTATGACATATGTCTCAAGAAGTAAAGCTTTTGGTTGTGAGTTCGAATCCCAATCATATCTGTGTTTTTTGGGGTTTTCCTGGAAAGTTGTCCCTCGGATAAACAAAGACTGAATGATGGATTACTAGATTGACTGATTAACTGACTGACTGACTCACTCACTCACTCACTCACTCACTCACTCACTTGTCCACCATTTCGCTTCTCCACTTTTTCGCCAATATATATATATATATATATATATATATATATATATATATATATATATATATATATATATATAAATAAAATAAAATGCAGTGAAAAATGTTCGTTGCACAGAAAGCCAGAGGCAAACACTGTCCGTAAACTGTAAACAATCAGACGCTATTCAGGCTTTGCTATGTATTTATCGTGATATCTGTTGTTGGGTGGATGTTGAGAATTGAGCCTATCAGATAATGGGCACGTTGTACAACTGGGGTGTGTATAACTTGAGTAGAGACGCCTAGGTTAAGCGGAGCGTGAAACCGTATTGTCATTTTAGGGTGTTGGCCACAAATTAGCGAGTAGTCATCGAGGTATTATAGCTGGTGCTTTTGAGCTCATTATGCTCAAAACTCTCCGACGGATCGCCAACAAGGCTAAAGAAGCAGACGACGCACCGTAAACGAACTGTTTAGATCCCGACGAACCGATCTATCAAATAGGAGACACGTGATGTAGGTAGATATATTTGTGAATGTCAATATGTATATTAACAATAAGATTACGTCTAGTTGATCTATAGACGGGGGTCAGTATCTTCGCTGCTTATAATTATTTAAGATTCTGTCAATGTGTTGCTTCATCCGTTTGTACATCTGCTCTTATTTAGATTTATATCTCCTTAAACACACACACACACGCGCGCGCACGCACGCACGCGCGCACACTCCCACACACATACACACGCACCCATCTTTGCTTCGGTGTGTGCTGTTTGGTTACTGATTAAATCGTTTTTGATAGAATTAAAAGCACAGAGAATGCATTGACAAAAATCGTACAGAAAATGGCTTAAAACATGAACAAATAAGCCCTAAAAGCCCTAAAGATGTCTTCAATAACGCTTCGCTGAATCATGCAACGAAATATGTCTTTATTTTGAAACTGAATATGCGTATCGACTTCTAATATTTTATTATGATAAAACCACTAATCGAACAATAGATATATAACTTTGTGGTCGAAAACGCGAATCCACTTAGCAATCATTGAAATTTTACCAGTTTATCTTAAACCGAGGTTGAAAAGTTTTAATTCTTATTCTGAAAAGTGTCTACGCCAAATCGCGAATGAATAAGCCGGGAACTTATTTCCGAAACGGAATTTATTCTCTATGACGCTCTGATTTTACTTGAAGTGTGAAATCACTCAAATATTTAGGTCATTCAATTTAAGAATATAAGTATCCAGAAATGTTGTTTATTTTAATTTCGTTTACATGAGAAAAAAAGCTATATATTATAACCATTTGGCAGCTTCAGCCGCGTAACAGCATAAAACTCTCTCTCTCTCTCTCTCTCTCCCTCTGCGTGCGTGCGTACTTTCGTGCATGTGTGTGCGTGCGTGATTAAGACGCGTATTTGCCATTTGGAATAGACCTTTATTTATTTTCTTGTTTTTATACGTTATTTCTAGGGCTGAAGTCGTGAATCATATGAGTACTCAACTCACTTAGTGCCGAAGAACCATCGGTCACCTCCTCTAGAAATAAATCCTCAAGTGAGTGTGTGTATTGTATTATTTATAATATTTTGAGTGTATGTTTTTGTTGTTGTGTGTAGTGTATTCTTTGTAATATTTTGAGTGACTCATATAGGTAGTGATAGAGTTTTTTCTTAGAGTGGTCAATGCCCGAATAGATTACCTCTTCGAACGATCTTTATTGTCAGTATTTCACGAATGAGAATGACGAGACCGTTTTAAAGGCTCTGCTCATCATGTGGGAGACATAAATATCCCAACTTGTAAGTCGAGGTATTAAGCTCTGATTTAGTAGGCACAAATATTACCCTTAACGTGTATATCAAATACAAATGGTCTACTCTGATCTCCTGTATATGGACACCTTAGGTTATCGCAGTTGATATCGGTAGAAGTCATTCTACCGCACATGTAATCTACACAGCCCTCAGTATTATTGTGCACAATCGGCTTTGATAGAAATGAACAATATCTTAAACAAAATGAACAATATCTATATTTTCATCTGAGATAATAGTGCGATGTTTCATGAAGAGAATGTGTTTATGTTAAATGTATTTAGAGGGTGTTAGATAACATTCATATCTACTCGTATATATGTCTACATTAATAATTATGGAGGGTGTTGCTTTCGTGTCCACAATCGAACTTCAAACCTGCGGCATCATTCTCACACCCACTGCAATATAGTATTATATTCCTTTTTTCTTCTCTGTGATGATTATCTGTGATTGTCAGCGACAATTACAATGAAAGTTGATTAGAAAAAATTAGATT